>JACEVL010000116.1:1115191-1220191 GCA_020284085.1 Aporrectodea caliginosa | reverse complement strand
CCGCTGCTGTATGATGGGCAAGAGAGGTAGATGGTTAACTAGTCAAAGACCACCTAGTCCATCGTTAATGTCTGATGTGTAGAAGAATATCGTGGTCAAACGTGTGAAGCGCAGAACGTTGGTCAAGAATTCTAATAGAAGTACAATGACAAATGTCAGCATGCAGGCCAGCTATAGAACACGGAAAAGGACAGTTCATATGGATTGGGGTGATCTACATTCGACAGGATGAACATGCCTTTAGTACCATTGACATTTATACCCATATACACGTTTCTCTAATAGCTTCAATAAAAAAAATGTAGCGGGTGAAATGTGTCCATTTCTATTTCAGAAGACCCGTGCTCTATAGTATATACATTAGCAACATGTTTTATAATCGGTGTGGCCCACAATATTTTATTCGCGTAAAACATGCCTTTTATGTATAGTTTGATATACACACACGTGCCACCATTAAGTCGTAATTACACATATACATATGGTGACTGTCATCCGATAATGTCAGGAAAGCCGTGGTCCCAGATATTGCATTAGCAAATGCCATTCGATTCCACAGATTGAATCGCCGGGTTAAAAACAGTGCTAAAAGGCAATGGAACTTTAGCCGAATTCAACCAGAGTAATGTCTGATGCTGCTGCTCCGACCTTGCCATTTCGTTCCCTAATTCTTTTTCCAATCTACTGGCCTGAATTGTGACCGGATTTTCCGCATTGGACGCTACCACCAATGATAGCTTAGCTTCGAACGTATTGGAATGATGCCATTAATGTTAGCCTGAATTGGACGGGATCCAATTCGTTCCGATAAGACTCTATCAGCTCAGAGAAATATATCTATTTTACTTATCTGTTATGCATTTATTAAGCGCCGCTATCTAATGACCAGGCATCAGTCGATGACGCTGAAAGAGAAGAATTATCCCCCTCGTGGAAAAGTATCCTCATGAGTCCTACGAAATCATTCCCCCTTCAAAAAGTATCCCTTGCAACTTAATCACAAATTGTGCAAATTAAGTCAGTTTATAGCTATGATGGTCGTGGTCATGGGCAAAGCCGTATGCTACATAAGTTAGCATGCCGTGGACAAAGAATCCAGTGAAGCCAATGAACCTCTCAGTACTCTCTCTGTCTCTGTCTGTCTGTCTGTCTGTCTGTCTGTCAAGTGAAGGACTTTTGCTCGACGTTCCTACGCAATGATCGTTTCAGGGGGAGGAGAATCGAACCCGCTTTAACAGTCGAGTCAATGATGCATGTGTGTCTGTCTGTCTGTCTCTGTCTCTGTCTCTGTCTCTGTCTCTGTCTCTGTCTCTGTCTCTGTCTCTGTCTCTGTCTCTGTCTCTGTCTCTGTCTCTCTCTCTCTCTCTCTCTCTCTCTGTCTCTCTGTCTCTGTCTCTGTCTCTGTCTCTGTCTCTCTCTCTGTCTCTCTCTCTGTCTGTCTCTCTCTCTCTCTCTCTCTCTCTCTCTCTATCTGTCTCTGTCTCTCTCTCCCACTACTCTATACTCTATGTACTTTTAGACAAGTTGTGACATTGTCGTAAGTTATCTGATTCACTGACTTGCCTAATGTGCGTCGTCTTCAATGCAATTAAGGCACAGTGTCATGAAAGGGACTAAGGTGCTATTTGGGTGACTTGGTAGCTCGCGCTTGACATCGGTCGTTTCGTAACTATAGGTACACCAGCAAAGTCATAGAAGCCATTTGAGGCAACGAGCCAACTTCAAGAGCTCTTGTGTTCTGTGTGGTGTTGTAATCTCACGCAAATTAAACAATGCCTCAAAGTTAGTGGATTCGCATAATTTTAGTTGCGTGAAGGGCTTGTTGTGTATAAAACAAGCGACACGAACTTCGAAGATGGGAGAGTCCAGACAAGGAGAAATTTCGCAAGATGATGGAAATGACACGATAGCGGCAATTCTCGGCCTACAATTTCGTCAGCTCTACACAAGGCATTAACCAAATCGGGGAACCTGCATGTTTAAGTCATCCCTGCCAGCAGCCAAAGTACTTCTCTCCATGTGGGCTGTATGCAACTGCCTATGTCTTTTAGATTGCTTCCCGTTCTGCCATGCTGGATGTTGACTTCGATGATCCTTCAGAAATGCGAAAACATCTTGAGAAATGTTTCAGCAACAACGTCATGCTGTCTTTCCCCTAAAATTCCTCTTAAGAGAAGGGGTAGAAAGCCGCTTCCGAGTGTGGTTATTCTTCCTAATGTAATTTCGGTTTGAATTGCTTAGAATTATTATACTTACAATCACTTGCTTTACCTATTTCTGGTTTTAGATTTTAATTTGATTTATCAATTATACGCATTTTCAATAATGCCTTATACAATATACATGTGAATTTTTACCCCCACGGGATGATTTTACACAATGGGGATAGCAATGGGTTATCCTCCGGATATTCTATACCGGCATATTCCATCCTGGGGAATAAATTTATTCATCCCCAGAATAGTTTTAGGACGGATAGAATATCACGGAACTCCGGCCAAAGGAACGAGGAACATCAAACTCGTGGGAACTTTGCTATTACTTTTAACACTCAGAGACAGTTGGATACTTTCACACACCTTCCACACGCACACGCACGTATACGCTCGACTGTTAAAGCGGAGTGTGCGGGTTCGATCCTCCTCCCTTAGAGACAATCATTGCGTAGGAACTTCGAGCAAAAGTCCTTCACTGGCAATTGCTCTGCTCCACCGATTGATGCATGGTCATTAGATAGTGGCGCATTATAAATGCGTAATATATCAGTAATAGCAATTAGTAATAATAATTAAGCTTACACAGGCGATCTTAGGAGGATTCCGAGGTCAGGGCCAAAGACAAACAACTTCATAAGCGCTTCATTAACACTTGAAAACGACGAGAGTGCATTAAAGGTGACTGGGAAACGGGAAACTGTTCTCTCTGCTGTTCTAGGCAGGCTGAGCTTCTTATCGCCCGGTCGCGGACTTCTATTATGCAGCGCCGTGCTTTTTCCGTTGCTGGTCCTGCAATCTGAAATGGGCTCCCTGTGGCTCTACGCCTAATGTCTAGATACTTTTCGGGCACGTTCTACTGTAGCCTCAAGACTGTTTTCTTTAGCCCCGGTTCACTCGAGAGCGCTCCTGAGTAGATAATCTAAAGGGGCGCTATATAAGTCTCTAAAATGAATGAATGAATAAAATCCATGCAGCTCGTGGTTAAAGTTTCACTATAGACATAGAAGCTTTAATGTTACTTTTCACATAATTATATAAGAAGCAAAAGTCTACGTACAAATGCGATCATCGGGAGGTTCCAAGCGGCCGCCAGCCTGGCTTCGATGGCGCACGTATCCTCCGGACCAATGAAGGCTATCGTTCCGTTGAAGTAGAGGTTCGTCAAACCTCGCAGAGAGGCGCTCGTGTCTGCCTTACTGTCGACGATCAAGTAGTCGATATGGTAGCCATGCGGATGCATTTGTTCCTCGTTGAGGCGCTCCAGAGCGTACTTGAAGGCTCCGACGAAGTGTTTGTTCTGACCCTTGTTGCCCTTCAAGGCCGGCAGGAACCCGATGAGGAAGCGCTTCAACTCGGGGAAGGAGGATGGAGTGGATACTGAGGAGGAAGAGGATGGGGAGACTGTCGAGAAGGACCAGAGTGATGGAGGACAACTGACGCAGATGAGAAAGAGGACCATCTGAAGGAATGAACGTCTTTGAAGCGTGCACTCATCCGGAAAGATCATTATCACCGATAGCGACAACGATGATGAAAAGCGAATAATCTTTGTTTCGACGTTCGTTATCTCGTCAAACTGACGATGACGATGATGACGATGATGATGATGATGATGATGATAATGATGATGACGATGATGACGATGATGATGATTATGATGATGACAGAACTGTCGATGACGTAGAGGACGATGACGAAAACGACGAACACGACAATAACAACTGAACCGTGTAGCATGGAACGCAAAACGACAGAGCGACAGAATCACCAGATCAGCAGATAATCCATTTGCGGCTGCTGCTGCTGATGCTGCAAATCACGGACGACATCGGCTGCAGAGTCTGACAGAGATGCGGACGACGGAAGGTGAGCAACAGAGGCAGCAGCAGATGCTATCAACATGAACTACTAGGATGAATAGACCGAAAGCATCTAACTGTGGGGCGCGGTGGTGTAGGGGTATGTTCGGTGCCTTGCAGCCGGAGGGTTGCGGGTTCGAATCCACCTCAAGCCGCCGCGTAGGGACCCTGGGCAAGTCTTTCACTCGCAATTGCTCATGCGCTTCGGCGTGAAACTCCGATTCAGTGTCCGTGCTGTAGTCGGGAGCGCCTCTGAGTAGAAATCTGAAGGGGCACTATAACAAGTGCTCATACATACATACAATGCATAGAAACTGTGTGGTCGGTTTATTCCTGACCACGGACTATGAATAGGAGTCACTGTCGGGAGTGAATAGGACGCATTGATTCATCTCTGTTGTTCTCTTCCTCTGATAACAGTGGCTTTATGAAAATCCTCTCATTAAACAATCGGAACCTATGAGGCAATTTGAGGCTAATGTTCCGAAGTTATAATTCGATAGGTACAGACTTAATGAAAATGTTATTATCAATCTGTTTTATGCACACCGCAATATTGACAAACTACTGAAACTACCGCAATTGACAAACTACTGAAACTGCAAATGAAAGCATTTAACAAAACATCGAAAAATTCAAAGCTTAATTAGGCCTATATATCTAATGCATACAATTTGATTAGGCAAATTGTACGCAGTACCGTAAGTGGACCTCCTGGATGGTTGGAACGATGTGCTGTGGTGGATGAAAACTCGACAGAGATAAGACGACGATGGTGAGAATGAGAAATCTTGGGTCACAATCGTCTTGGGTGATTGGGATGACGAAGAATTAAAAAGAGTGGCAGCACCTTAAGCTAGCCCTGAGGCAGCCATGGGCATGAAGTGTTAGCGACTTCATGTTTCTTAGCTTCGGCATATGAGGGCGGGTGGCCAGTCTGCTCGGTCTGCAATCCAACTATTATTTAATGTTTTAGAATCTGCAACGCTGGGCGAATTCCAGCTAACTTCCTATAGGACATTGACCTACATGCAGTTTTCATCGCACGTATCTTCCTATCGCCAAACAGTGATATAGAAAGAGCTATCTAGGGGGTAAACAGCAAGTCTTTCGATTCATTGTCCGATGCTCAGCACCTTGGAATTCGTTCCTTGCTGGTGCAAATGCCCAGAAATGTAAAGCATTGTCACTTCAGCGTCACTTTGACTTGACCATTTGATATACCTTGACCATTTGATATGACTTGACCATCGGATATGACTTGACCATTTGACATGGCTTGACTATTTTATATGACTTGACTTTTGATATGACTCGACCATATGATATGACTTGACTATCGGATACGACTTGACCATCGGATACGATTCCTTGGATATTGGCGACTTACACACTAACCATATTCTGTGCCAATGGTATTCAAATCTACATTTCGTTTGACAGTTTATCTTGTCACTTGTCTGTGCAGCTGTTGTCCGCTTTCTTTCAGAAGATACAGTGTTGGTCGGTAGTCAATAAACTCCTGCTTAACGCATCGAAGACTACTCCATAGCAACTTTAGACATTTGGATGGCTCAGAGCCTATTTTAACGGATTTGGATTACTGGGACAAAGTCTGTCAGGACTAGGGGTTCTGGGAGCATCGTAAGCTCCCCATTGGGGTCTAGGACGATAACTTTGGAGCAAATTGAGCCCGTTTTAGCCACTTTATTTGACCAACTTTGCTTTTAATTATCATAATATCCCTATTTAAGTCACGCATAGAAGTTTGAGGAAATTATATAATTAGTTCAACCATACCACCAAAATAATTGATATAAATAAATCAGTGACAGAGTGACTGTGACGCAGTGGAGGAGCTGTAGCAACAACAAACGATAATAGCTTTACAGGGGAAAACACGACCAACTTTATTTTCCAATGTAATTAGTCAAAGGAAACCAAAAACCATAGCATACGTCACACAAATACTCTCGAACCACACTATAATCACTTGCACGATGTATCCTGTTAGTCAGCAAACGGGAATTGGAGAATAATTACACCAACTATAATAGTATAGTTCATCATCATCATCATCATCAGGATCCATGGGCCGAAAGCCCGTAGGTGTCCAATGCAAATTTCGTCATCTGTTTCCATAATCCTCTGTCTTGCGCCAATACACTCAAACTGTGTAGGTCTTGTTTGCACCAATCCCTGATGTCATCAGTCCATTCCCTGTTAGGTCTTCCTCTTCGTCCACTTCCATCCATCATACCCATCATGACAGTTTTTATTTTTCTATTATTGTCCAGTCTGCATATATGTCCAAACAGACCCAATTTCCTTCTCATTACTGACTGTATTAGATCTTCCTTTATGTGTAATCTTCTTCGGACCTCCTTATTTGTCACCTTCATTGTCCAATTTAGGTGCAATATTCTTCTATAGCAGTACATTTCAAAAGCCAGGATTTTATCATGATCAGTCCTTTTAATTGTCCAGGTCTCACACGCATAGTATAGTTACATCCTATAAATTTTTGCTCGGCGGCCGACTGGCTGTAACCATTTGGGTCCTACCTCGAAACAAACATTAAATAGAATGTAACTATAGTTATATATAAAACCTAAAGCGTGCAGCTGTACCACAGATATTGTTAGACGTGTGTATAAAGTGTTAACTGTAAACTATTTCTGCATTTATAACGTGCATCGATTCAATTTTCAGATGATGTTTCATTCGTTGAATATTTCGAATAGGAAGGTTAATAATTTAATATTGTAAACTAATATTAAAGGTAGAGTATTACCTGAAACAAATCACCCAAACTACTGGGACTAATCCAAAAACTACTGGGACATTTGTCCCAGTAGTTGTACAGCAAAAGCAAGTACTAGAATGTCTTAAATCCATGAAACTTATTAACTCAGTTCTTTGGTTGGCTGATGCTGCTCGCAGCTTGGGCTTTGTTTTTTATGCACTGATTCGTTAACTGTTCTCAATTACCTCTACATGAATTATTATAGCCTGCAGATATCTCCTCTGATTATGAACCATATGAATAACCTCAAAAAATAAATATCATCTATGAATTATATTGACCGCAGCATTCGTCTTGCACACAGCTTCTTGGTTTAATTAAGACACAAAGTGATATTAAAGACCTAAACCCACACAATTCAATCATTCATTCATTCCGAGCATTTGTATAGCGCCCCTTAAAGGAACCTACTCAGAGGCGCTCCCAGCCCAGCCACGGCTAAACAGAGAAGACTTGAGAAGGCGGCAGTAAGCAGGCAAATTGCTGCGAGGCATCAAGCGCAGCTCAAGTGGGAGCCCATTCCAGGTTGAGGGTCCAACAACCGAAAAGGCTCGGCGCTGCTTGAGACATAAACGGGCCCGGGGGACAAGGAGCTCTCCCTTGGCCGAGGAAATGCAATGCACTACGTGGACATCGCAAGATTCGAAGGAAAAAGAAACAAAGGCTGACCAAGATTACGCTGGATGGATAATATAAATGAGGACATAACATCACTTGGACTAACACTAAGAGGAGCAATGGACTTGACAAATGACCGAGGACAGTGGCGATCGTTTATTCGTACATATACCGCCAAATGGCTTGCGTCAGGAACTGATGATGACGAATATAGATGAACTTTTACACGGCCTTTAGTCTAAGCCAATATCGGGATAAGGGATAACACGGTACGATTGAACATTGTAATTGTATCAAGTTACCTACAAAGGGCACTTTAGAACCAACCAAACACTGCTCCTGTGATGTATCATGTACAATGTACTTATAACTTAAAATCGTCGCACACCTATTCACGCAGGTGACGCCTCTGGCGAGTAGAAAAGAAATCTTCAGGGTCGTTTAAACATGTTCTGCTTTCAACCTAAAAGCTCCGACGGGTCTAGTTTGGAGCATTGAGGGCAAAGCACAACTATTTTTGCGAAAAGGAGAGGCGATACTGGAAGGTCCTTCGCCTCCAACTCTGAAAGCACCCCCGGCTTTGGAATGACCTCTCTACCACTTTTGGACCCAAGACTGAGCCTACTGTGGCATCAACCTTCGGTGCGGAGAGCTGCCTCCTGAGCCTCCTCTATCATGTATGTCATGTCATGAATGTCATGTCGTGTCATGCATGTCATGTATGTCATGATATTTTCTATTACTAAATTAACCTTTGTGAAAAATTCAAATGAATCTGTTTGCATACTGACAAAGATATACATCAGGATCATGCATCTACCTTTACACTTTAATTCTTCTTAGTCGTAAGAATACAAATTATTCCAAGACATTGCATAGACCAATTTTGAATATATATATATATATATAAAATATATATATATATGCATATCTAAAAACCCTAACTTCGCCTTTAAAAATCGCCCGTGAAGAAGAGAACATTCTCTTCATACTTTCAGCAATTGCGTGATTAAGATTTGCTTCATGGGAGTGTCTCAATTTTTTGTTTATTTAGAATAAAATGGCAAAGGAAAAGCGAATTACAGGTTTGGTGCGCAAGACTTTCTTGCAAGTCATGTGTCAATCAAAGATTATAAAATAGAAATGCGCGAACTATTGCTCTCTGACTGTTCAGCAGTCGTAGTTCTATCGCTCGGTCTTTTGAAAAGAGAACGAGTTTAATCAGTTCCCTGTGCCTAGATATGCGTTCGATATTTTCAGCTGCCGTTCTTTCCTGTCAACTTCATCAGAGCCTGAAGATCTAATCCTATCTAATGATTTCTACAGTGCTGTTAACATGGTGCACACGACATCGCTACCACAGTCCGAATGCGCAGAGCGCTCTTCTTCGGACGCTCTGCACGATCCACAGAAGATAATGACCACCGAAGAGCTCTGCGGGCTACCATGAAGAAGCCATCAAAGGATTGGCAAAGACAACGCAGTCGACCTAGGACCACACGGACTAGATTCGGCGAGAAAGATCTGATGAGTGCTATCATGGATAAAGGCCCAAGACAGAACAAATTGGCGATGCATCGTGAACATTGCCACGTTAGGTGAGTCTGCAACTGGAGAGAGAGAGAGAGAGAGAGAGAGAGAGAGAGAGAGAGAGAGAGAGAGAGAGAGAGAGAGAGACAGACAGACAGACAGACAGACAGACAGACAGACAGACAGACAGACAGACAGACAGACAGACAGACAGACAGAGACAGAGACAGAGACAGTAATAGACACAGACACAGACACAGACACAGACACAGACACAGACACAGACACAGACACAGACAGACAGAGAGAGAAAGACAGAGAGAGAGAGAGAGACAGACAGACGATCCGCAGACAGACAGACGATCCGCAGACAGAGACAGACAGAGGCAGAGACTCACAAAGCATCCATCGATGGTGGTCGCTTCAAGTGAAATCGAGAGAAGTCTGTTCGAGAAGACAGTGGATAGTTTTGTGAAGCGTCCTAGAATTATCCTGCTTCCAACTACGCTATATAAATCGTCCTAATTACAATTGCAATTACAAGAGAGGTCAGCGAAGGGCCACCAAGCAACTTGCACCTGCTATTGTCTCACATTGCCAGCGATCGCAACAATAGGCAGGTCGACAGAATGGACCCGGGTACTGCGTGTGGAGCCGAAGAGGAAGGAGCATGTTTTGTTCGAGTGGATGCCGAGGCTGGCCTTGAGGTTTTTTCTCATGGTCAGGTACAGAGCGGGATTGATGTAGTTGACGGTGGTCATCATCGCGAGGTTTCCGATGCGGAAAAGGATGGGCCAGGCTGGGTTGCAGTTCCTCCTCTCCAGATCCACTATACTCATTCCAGTGGCCAGGATAACCAACCGAATCGTTCCCGTCGGCAGCAGCGTCATAAAGAAGGCGCCGGAGACCAGGAGGATCGTCTTACTCGTCGACACCTGACGGGTTCGTTGCTTCTCCTTCTTGGCCGAGTCCGCTGCGGCTGCGGCTGCGGGGCCGGCTGCAGGCGTTTTCTTGGCCGAGTCGGCTCCGGTTCCTGCGGCGGCTCCTGCGGCAGCCCCGGCTGCTGCGGCGGCTCCTGCGGCTCCGGCTGCTGCGGGGGTGATCCCGTGAACGGACCTCGATTCGAGGCCCTTGATCTTGCGCACGGAATAGATGACCATGAGAACAGCGGGGAGGGCGAAGACACAGAACACCATGATCGTATTCATCGTCGTCGTCCTAGACTGACAGTTGGCCGTCGTTGCGTTGAAGACGCGACCCTGGTAGGCGGAGAAGTGGGTCACGACGAGCGTAAAGACGTACATGACGAAGAGAACGACGGCCACGCGGAGGTTGGTCACGTGGCGACTGTAGTCCATCGGGTTACACAGGAAGTAGGTTCTTTCGAAGGCGTAGATGCAGAGGATGTAAATTGTCAGGCTGAATTGGGCGACGCTGAAGTCTCCCTGGATCTGACAGAACAGGGGAGACGAGTGAGGGTAGTCGACGGAGAGAGCCCAGACCATCTGCGGTTGAGTGGCGACGACACCGAGAAGGTTGTTGATGGCATCTGTGGCGATGATCACGTTCTCCGGTTTGAGGGAACGAGGGTCCTTGACAATGGCGACGAGGACGAGTGAGTTGAGGACAGTGGAGGCGACGATCGACAAGGCCAGGTACAGTAGGAACAGACCTCTCTCCAGCTCACTGTACACCACCCGTAAGACCGGCAGCGCCAGTCCAGCTGCGGCGACGGGTAACGGAGTTGTTACGTTCATCGGCTCCGTTACGGTTTTGTTCATACTGAGGTTCATGGAACGAGTGAAATTGTCCATGGTGTCTTTCGTGTGATGTCTGCTCTGGCCAAATACCCCGATTCAATCGTTTCTATTTCTCTGATAAATTGCTCTGAATTAGTACTAATAAAATCTACCATTCGCAGTGATGCGTGGCTTTGGCTGTTGTTTAATGATCAGCTGCTTAAGTTAAGGCAATACAATCTACTCTTATCTGTTATTTCTACTGCATTCAATGAGTTAAGTCGGGTGTTATTAGCGATAACGAGCTATGGCTGCGTTGTGGATCTGACACACTCTTCACTGCATCACGGCCACCAGCAACTGTAGTAGGTCAGTGTCCGTCGGGTGCTCCAGCTCTTAAATAGGACTCATCGCCATCGTCGTTGTTTCAAGAGACGCACAACAGTCCTTGCAATCAAGCTAAGCAGTGGCGTGCAGCGATTAATGACCCACCCATCGGGATGGCCGCCGAGCCGTCGGGCGAGAGACAATGCAGACACGCATCGAAAACAGGCGGATGCTGACCCCCAACCCCCAGAGTCAAGGTGAGTATCCCACGCCATCCGCTCTTTAAGTCAACCCCAGCATCAATTTGCGCTGACTGCAGGGTGTTAATAGAATTCGTGGAGCCCAGTCGATTGTCATGCTCTCTGCAGGACATTCCAAGCGCATACGCTAGTATCAAAACGCACCTTAAGAATTTTTAAAGTACTTTTAATGTAATTACGATGTCATAAGACGTCACATAATTAATAATTATGTCTTCATGCAACCTATTTCAAGAATTTAATTTACTCAAGTTCCATCAAATAGAACCTTCCAGATAGGTGTTTTTATGTACCGATTTACCCATGACCTTCTGCCGCTGAACTTTTCAGGATACTTTCAGCAAGGATCTGACATACATCACCACCTCACTAGGGGCTCTAAACTTTATCGCGCTATACATGCTCACTCTAACTCACGAAGATTCTGCATTTTAAATTTATTGGCCCAGGTGTTTGGAGCAGAATTCATCTTTCTATTCAACAGGTGCCAAATCTTCAAAGGTTTAAAGAAATGTTACTCACTTACTTGATAATAACTAATAACTAACCTCCTTTTAAGTAGGCCTACTGTTATTTTGTTAGAAAAGTCGTTTTTCCTGTTTGTTTCTTTCCGCTTAATGACTCGATACTAGTTTGATAATTG
The DNA here is from genome assembly GCA_020284085.1 of Aporrectodea caliginosa. Classification (NCBI taxonomy): domain Eukaryota; kingdom Metazoa; phylum Annelida; class Clitellata; order Crassiclitellata; family Lumbricidae; genus Aporrectodea; species Aporrectodea caliginosa. Next base: position 1,208,193 of record JACEVL010000116.1, on the reverse strand, counting down.
CGCTATTTGAGGTAACCTTGTAAATTCAGGCTGTTGTTAATCGTCCTGCCACTATGTTCGCTTCGCAAATTGGTGTCTCTGTTAGCGAGATCTTCATCCCTCTTGATATGTGAAATCTATTACTGTATATACTTTGATTGATGGCTTCAATAAAGATTGATTGATTGATTGATTGATTGATTGATTGATTGGTTGATTGATTGATTGATTGATTGATTGAACCTAATACAGATAGCTATAATCGAAGACGGAATGCTTTAATCTAATAATTATAGCACGCCATCTGTGGACCATGCAGGTGTAGGGAGGGACGCATGCTGGGTCATTCACCCGATCCAACGAAGTCACGCAAGCAGAAGCTGTGCTAATTAGAATAAGGCAGTTCGAAACACAGCATTTGGGTAGATATCCAATTATTACTTTTATCACAATAGGATCCAGATTAATACTGTAACCAGTCTGTCTGTTGCGTAAGTGTATATCACATTCGGTAGACGTCGTCGCAATCTGCGGCGTTTTCCCGTCGGATTAGTCCTATGTACAAAATGATAGTAACACTTATTTACTTGAAAAGTTTTATCCTAACGAATTTCTAGTTTCATTGGTTTCTCTTTATGAACTTAATTATAATCTGCAGAGCTAATTTAAAATATAAACTGAGCAACGACATCTGCCGGGGATACATAACAGTGTTGTTTTTGCAGTGCAACCAACAAGTTCATTGCATCGATCCGTTCTCAGAAGACACTGCAGACATTTAATTTATTTAGCGCCTTTTGAAACTCCTCAAAGCGGTTGAAGCAGGCCAAAATTTTAACTTGTTAAACACAAATTACACAATCCTACTAACATCGTACTGTTTCCACTATAGGCCTACTACTAATACTACTACCATCACTATTACTGCTGCTGCTGCTGCATCCACCACCACCACCACCACCACCACCACCACCACCACTACTACTACTGCTACCACTGCTGCTTCTGCTCGCAATTCTGTTACGAAAACTCAGTGACTAATGATTAGTAGAGTGCTATCCTTGTAGGGCGCAGTGTATAAGCCATAATAGCACATGATTTGTAAAAAGAAGTTTGTTCACGACAGTTTTGCATCCTCCTTGGTCGTTATCGGATTAACGAATTACATGGCTCTCAGTTTAACAAACTTAGGGCTAATTTGAAAGAGATGAGGATTTAAGATTGTTATCATACCAGGTAAGTCTGGTTGGAACCCACAAACATTCAAGTCTGTTCATTTAACAAGTCAAGAATCCATTGTATTAAATATTCACCGTCTGCTCTTCTTTATCGGTAGCAATACCTATAACAATTAGACCAGTCTTTTTATTGCTTAAGAACACCTAAGATAGGCGCACGCCATTCACATAATCATAACTGTTAACACCTTACTCTTTGGATCGTATTCATCCTTTCTCAATATATCAACGCTACAGTTATTCATTGCTGACATTTGTTGCTTTCTTTTATGCTTTCCTGAAGTTTTCATGCAGTGACATTGAATTTCAAGACATATATAATGCATTCTTGACTAATATATCATATTTTTTTACCTGGCCAACAGTATAAATCAACTTCAAAACAGTGTTAAAGTCTTGTTCGTGACATGATTCGGCTCTAGATATTGTCTGTGCTGTTTCAGATATCCTACCTGATTTACCCCGTCCATAGATTTAAAATTATTATCTAACTTCGATACATCGATACAGTCTAAGTTTTATTCAAGCTTTTGCCATTTTTTTATTTGTAGTTTTATATAATTTGCTTGCATGGCGTGTCTGTCTAGTGCGAAATAAATTATATCTCGGACTCCCATCTTGGCTCTTGACCGAACTCACCATGGAATTTGGCTTACACAGGATTTTGATTTGTAGCGAACATTGCCTGATGCCTTGGCAGCCCTGAGCATTATGATATTGGCACTAAAGTAGTTCTTAGATTAGATTAGATTAGATTAGATTAGATTAAATGTAAACTTCAAGCATAAATTAATGATTATATCATGCTCAGAGAATGCTTGAAATATTACCCACCGACATTGACATACCTGTTAACCTTCTAACGTTATATCGCTTTAACACAATCGGTTTGACGATGCATAGGTTTTTCTTGTATCTGTTCTGCCGACTTGAAGCATTATTTTAGTCCTTGTAATGCAGTATATAGTCTCCTACTATAAAATTTACTGACTCGCCTAGACCCGTTTTTATTCAATAGCAGTAGCCGTAAATTTGCTTCTATCTACACGTCTTATGTGCATCAGTAGAGTTCAATGTATGAAGCATGATAGACAACATTATATATTATTACACCATTTATATGGCTCGGCCAATTTGGCGAATTTCTTTAGATCTTTTGAGACCATTTCAGGAACAACTGGCGGCAAACAACAGGAGACCGTGTTCCTTTACTTTTCTTCAGTCCTTCAAAGTCTTGGGTGATATTTGTGAGTTCAATCCATCACATATAATTATGCATGTATGTATGTATATGAAAATGTGTTTATGTATGTATCTATGTATGTATGACATTGTATGTATGTATTTATGTATGTATGTGTGTATGCATGTTTGTCTGTGTATAACGCTGTATATGTAGGCTACGTAGTACGTACGTATGTATGTATGTATGTAAGTATGTATGCATGCATGCAAGTATATATGTAGGCATGTATGTGTGTATGTACGTAGGTATGTATGTGTGTATGTATGTTTGTATGTATGCATGTATGTATGTATGTTTGCATGAATGTATGTTTCCAGTATCTCCACTTAAGAAGAAGATCTAATAATATCCCGGTATCATGACTAACGACGGGACTGCGTGTTGACCTGCAGACTTGTGCTTCAAAAATCAGTCTTCCATTCAGGCTTTGAGCTCGCACATCACAACGAATACAAATAAAACTTGTTTCGCAAGAATGCATGCAGTGAGACCCCACCTGTTTGCATGTACATAAGAAATGCCCGTGCGAGAGGCATCTGTGTCTTCGGACTAGATGTATACCAGTGACGCATTGCTTGTAAGTGGCTGTCATGCTTCAATGAGCATGAGTCCCAATGAGTGTTTCCAAGCCCTGATGCGTGACCATGCCGTAGGCTTATATCATATGTAAATGTTTTATCACGATTTGAAGGGGACAGACAGACAGACAAGCAGGTAGTCAGGACGGCGGACAGACAGATCACAACAGAGAGACAGACAGAGATTAAAAAAAATAGGTAGATGAGGCTTGAGGATAATGATGGAAGTTAAAACACGGAATCTTATACGCTGAGATGGAGGTAAGCAGTCACAAAGGCATGGCGAGAAACAGAAAGACATACATATAGAACCATAGTGCAAAAAGTCAGACAGGTTTTCAGACATGCAGACAGACAGATAATAGGCAACGATAGATAAACTGAGAGAGAATGAGAGGGAGGGAGAAATAGAGACAGACAGAGAGAGCTAGAGAGAGAGAGAGAGAGAGAGAGAGAGAGAGAGAGAGAGAGAGAGAGAGAGAGAGAGAGAGAGAGAGAGAGAGAGAGAGAGAGAGAGAGAGAGAGAGAGAGAGAGAGAGAGAGAGAGAGAGAGAGAGAGAGAGAGAGAGAGAGAGAGAGAGAAAGAGAAGAGAGAGAGAGAGAGAAAGAGAGAGAGAGAAAGAGAGAGAGAGAGAGAGAGAGAGATCTAAGCAGCACTGTGGTAGAACCTATTGACGCATATTCTTCCTCTCTGTAGCCAGTTATATTACATTGCCATGATTTCATTAGAGGGCCATATAACTATATGTCGCTATAGCTAGACGAGCATAATAGGCTTTAGGAAACCTTACTCTTTCGACAGCTCCATTTTGAAAGGAATTTTCCACTGCATAGCCAACAGCTTCCATACGAAGGATTCTTTTGACCTGCATTTCTCCATTTCTGAGTTGTATGCGCTACAATTGTCTCGCCGTTTTAGGGTTTCTAATCTTGGTAAGAGCATTGTTAGAGAGACTCTTAATTGAAGATCTGAAATTAAGACCTATTAGCGTTATGAAGTGTTATTATTATAATGTCTTTATTATTAGTGTAAATGTTATCAATAGTTTTATCATTGGTGTCATGAAAAGTGTAATTACTAGTGTCTTGTAATTAGGTACTACTAGCGCTTATGATTATCGTTACAATTGTGAATATATGATTATGATGAGCAAAATCATCATAACTGTTAAGCTTATTCTTTGTTAACACCTAAGTTTTTTAACTTTAATGCGTCCTTTCGTAAACATGAAAGAGAAGAAACTTGTGTACCGGTATTGCAATGTATTATACTGCCACATATTCATAAGCCTACGCACAACTGGGGTGGTAATGAAAAAAACCGATTGGTGACGGGTGATCCTTTACAGGCGGGCATCGAAGACTGCTTTTCTCACACCCGAACAGCCCTTCATTGTTACCCCTATGACTCATTCGCTCAACTTCGTGCCTATCAAGGTGGATATATCATGCACTGAATTGTATGTTTTAAGAACTTAAAGAAAACCTGGACAGGTTTATTATCGCTTGTTGTTTGAATAGGCTACGTGCACACCAGCACAGAGGCGTTCTTAAGCAAGTTAGTTTATATCAGAAGCATTGCTTTGTATTATGTTTAGAGTGATTCACTCTTGACCTCGATTGCCATTGGATCTTTCGTGGCTTCTTGAAAGAAAGACCACCAGTATATTCAACATACACGAGAAGAGAAGAGGAGTTACGGCGTCTTGGACAAAACTATAACGAGCTTTGTCGGGACATGAAAATTGAAAACGAGGAAGACATCCGACTTCGCATAAAAACAATATACAGTTCAACGAAGAAACAACGAATCTGATATCTTCTTAACTGGGAATGACACATAGCGAATCGTGCAATAATTCGTGAGTGAGTCACCTAGCACATAGCAGAAGTCAAGTCATTTCGGAGCTGGATAAGAAGAACAATGAACGGAAGAACAAGATCTTTTAACGCGCTGGAATCTTCTAATGGCAACTGGATTATTGGTCCTTCAATACCGCAGCAGGTAGGCCTATACCAGGTTGAGGTGGCGAACCCATGGCACGAGTGCCCAAAGTGGCACGCGTGCAAATATTTTGGGCGCGCGGAATTCAGAGCGTCCTCCGAATTTCAAACATTGAAACGTATCCACAGTTTCCTTTTAAGAAGGATTTTATTTGAATAACCTTTCTAAAAGCATTTTTGAAATAGCGTCTTTTATTTCGCTTTTTGTTGTTAAGCCATGCCAAGTAAAGTCTATAATGAGAAAATAATTACGTTCGTGCAAAATTTCGAGGGGCACGCGAAGGTACTTTTTAAATGATGTAAATAATACTTTTTAAATGATTTAGCGGCACTTTCGGAACGCACCCTTAACAAGTTTCGCCACCAAACACATTAATCGAGATATCGACAAGGATTACTGAAGCATTTGTTCGTCTGGGCATCTGTAGTAAATCTTCAGATGCTTTTTACAGTCTTATTCTGTTGACCGGATTCTTTCGTTTCCATTTTTTGTACTTCTCTCTGGTGATGCTCGGCAGGGAGGTGGCAGGGAAAGGACGAATGGTTGGCTGTGAAGGGATGAGACATATGGGATGGATAAAAACTGGATGGTTATACCAGAAGGAAGTAAGCCTATGGAAGAAAGACAGGAAGAATAGAGGGAAAAATAAAAGAAGGAAGGAAGGAAGAAACAAGAAAGAAAGGAAGTCAAGAATGAATTAAAGAAGGAAGTAAGGAAGAAAGGAAGAAAGGGAGGAAGGAAGACAGGAAGTCAAGAATGAACGAAAGAAGGAAGTAAGGAAGAAAGGAAGAAAGAAAAAAGGAAGACCGAAAGTCAAGAATAAAGGAAGGAAAGAAGGACGTAAAGAAGTAAAAAGAAAGAAGGGGGAATAAAGAAAGGAGACAAAGAATGCAGGAAGACAGGAAGGCAAAAAGGAAGGAAGAAAGGAAGAAATGAAGGAACGAAGGAAGTTAAGAAAGTAGGAATACAATGACAGATTTCAAAAGCCCAACACGCAGTTTGCATATCTTGCATCAATGTAAACTCTCTTCTCATTTTTTCTTAATTTCTCTGTGCTTATCAGTGTCCCATCCGACACTCCTTCCTCGTTCCATTCTTCTTCTGGCCATTCCTCTGTCAACGCATGTTATCACGCATTTCAGGATGCCTTTATTCTCTCATCTCGAAACTTGATTCATCCATCGGATCCGTTCCTTTCGGACAATGCCAAAGAAACAAACAATGATCGCTTGGGATGAAGATCCCTGTCTCCCTTCATCTCTGCATCCCTGCCTCCCTCTCTGCCTGCCTGTCTGCCTACATGACCGCCTGTCTTGTTGCACTGCCGCCTTCCTCCCTAGCTCACTTCCCTTGTATATACCCATCGACAGATCGGTTTCCATAGGTGACCATTCGCTTTCTTCCTCTTTTATCCTCCTTTCCATTCCATCAGCTTCCTCCTCCTTTTCTTACTCTTCCTCTGCCTTAAACCCTCTTACAGCCAGGCCTTATTGTGGAATTTTTTAGAAAGTAGACAAACTTATCTGGTAGTAGACGAAATTGTCTCTACCTTGGCAAGGATTATCTGTATTTATGAGCATGTTAGCCGCGCTAGTGACTTCTATTTATTGACATTGCACATTGGCAGAAAGTGACAATTAACAGCATAGAATATGGATACATTTGAATAAAGTTGTCTTTCGTTGATTTCAGGATCTTTATGACATTCCCAAAAGTAGCAGGCAGAAAAGAATTCCTACTGGGAATACTTTGCATGGAAAGTCTCGAAGTCATCTCTCAGAGACTAGGGCTGAATCAACAACGCTGTCGAAAGCTGCTCATGGTAGGCTTCTACCATTAAACTGTCATAAATATCTTGAAAAGCAGGTACACAACATGAAGAGAGCCGAGACAAGGCTAGAGTACACTCAAATACAGAGACACGCGTAGACACCAGTCAATAGAAAATGACTCAGAAACAAAATGCTGACCCAGTTAGCTACACTGGTTAGAGCGTAGGCTGCATCCAAGGCGTCTCTCTTTTAGAGAGCGTGAGATCGCCGTTCTCTTCCCGAATGTGGCATACTTGAGAGATTTAAATCTAGGGCTTGCACGGTCCATACACTGGGACCTTAAATGGCGTGGCGCTCATTCAAACGGGCAAGCGGTGTTGAAGGATCTCACCCGATCAATTTATTGAAAAATGAACAGGGTCGAGACCATATACGGTCGCAATAGAATAACTTGTAGGGGTTTAAATTTATTATTATCATTATAAACTAGATGCTTGCCCGTCCTAAGACGCTTGAGAAGAATTTGAAAAATCATCCCGCGGGCCTCATTTTTGACAGCACGACAACAGACTATCGCGTACCCCAACTTTTATTACCCAGAGATATGAATCTACGCGACGGTTTAAAACAACGCAGCGCCACCTACTGAAATCAAATGAGTCGCCATCCATGGGCGGCGATGTTCTTAGCGAGTGATGCTATTGCAGCGCCACCTACTGATATGCAATGAGCCCAGTTTATTACGACATTCATAGCGTAAAGGATAGCAGCGCCACCTACCGATACGAAATGAGTCCTTAGCATAACAAAAAGTTCACTTCATGACTTCATGCTATTTCTCTTCCTTTATATTATTGACAGGTGCTAGAAAACCATTGTGAATTCGGCGTTTGAATCTTCTTCCTATATACTTATGCAGGAAGTCTCGACTGCTTGGTTGATAAGTTGCCGGTATAGTAGATTTTATTTTATGTTTCTTTGCTGCGGCAGAATCATATCTGAAGCGAGATGGCCATCGGGGCAGAGAGACTCGGAGACTAAAAGGTAACAACCGTCGAAGCCACAGCGTCGAAAGAACCAGCACAAGCACAACCAACTCCTCCGGTTACATCTCGTCAAGGTATTACCTGGTTATTATACATTGGACAATCTGTAATCTCAGCAGTTGAAGGTGAAGATAGGTATATTAATAAGTAAGTAAGTAAGTAAGTAAGTACGTATATTCTTTATTATACCAATTGCATATCCGCACTTTGGTGTAAATAATTACATTTAAGTGGTTCTGGATTTAGGAAGAGTGTTTCCGGGATTCCGGAATGTAGACTGTGTTACTAGGCATATAAATAGTGTTACGTGTTAATCAAATACATCTCTGTAAAAATAAGGATATTTCTACGAGTTCAAGAACCGGAAAGTGACAGGGGCATATGCGCGCGAATAACTTGTCCAGGGTGATTATACAGAGTCCGATAAGCACCCAGAACGCGTAATCGTTAGATTACAGACCCAGAGTGTTCCGAATAGGCCACCATGTGGAGCCTAGCAGTACTTCTAAATTTGTTTATCATAGTGTTACTTCCGTGCTAGTGTGGAGGGTTTTGTCATTGGATTACGTTTTTAGTATATGAATAAATCTAACCTGGGACTATTATTAGGCTACGGAGGGATTCGAAATGGACGAAAAAATTGCGTCATTGACCTAGATTATGTTTGTGGCTCTGATTTTACATCCGGGACCTTTGCAGGTCAGATCAATTTTAGTCCCGTTTCTTTTCTGGACGATTGTCGTAACGAAACGAAAGGATTTAATTCAATTAAAATAATTTGCAATGTATGTATCTTGTAAATGACTAAAACCAACGCCGAGAACGATTCATTTGGCTTTGTTTGCGTTTGCTCTGTCGAGAGTATTGACCTGCCCAGTGCCCGGATGACAGTGCAATCTAACAATAGATGGTCACATACATCGCCCGCGATGTTTAAGAAAAGACGATCTCTGATTGGCTGACATATTACCTCTGCGTATCCCTTCAGTAATAATAGTCCCAGATCTAACTCTGTATGAAGTCATAAGATGTAGATACATTAATTTAGACGTGAGTCAACGCAGAGGGAATTATTTCGTTGTCTGTTTTAATAAATTTAGGCTGACTAATTTATAGTTTCCTCGATGCAACATTTAATCTTAAGTCTGCATCTTAGCTACGGGGTCCGCTGTGTCGATTTATGGGCTTTTTAATGGGTTTTTTTATTGGACTTTGCAATGGTTGACTGAGTTTTCTTGATTTATGAAGTTAAGCAGCAAACCTAGACATACCTAAGACCAGTGCTTAATTAAATGATGTGATGAGATTACGATGCCTATGTTGTTACTGATGATATTGCTGTTGTTGTCGATGATGATGGTGACGATGTTGTCGATGAAATGCTGCTGCTGAAGCAGAAGCAGAGTTAGATGTTGTTGATGATGTTGTCGAAGATGATGATAACGACGACGACAACTATGATGATGTCGAGGCTGAGGATGATGATGCGAAATGTTTCTGAGCAATAAGAGAATAAGACGATATTGATCGTGCGATGTGGTTTGGTTATTTGGATCAACAGAGAGAACGTTGGAAAGCTTGTTCCTCGTGAGGTGATCCTGCATAAGTCAGATGGTGATTTTGGTTTTTCCATGAGGCAGATTTCATCCAGTGAGTTGTTCAACCGTCGATGATTACTTCAATTTTCTCTCAATGTCTCACAATAGATTCTCATTGACCACTTTCATTCATTATTTCATTCGAGGATTTATATAGCACCTCATCAAGAGGTGCTCCCGACTCCAGCACTGCCGAAAGAACAGTTTTCAAGCGCTTATAGAATGTGTCGTAAAGTGGCCTATGGAACAGGCGCAGCGCTATCTATTTTCTATTTTGTAGGAACAATAGAAGCATTGATTGATTGATTGATTGATTGATTGATTGATTGATTGATTGATTGATTGATTGATTGATTGATTGATTGATTGTTAGATTGATTGATTGATTGTTAGATTGAATGATTGATTGATTGATTGATTGATTGATTGATTGATTCATTGATTCATTCATTCATTGATGGATTGATTGATTGATTGATTGTTTGTTTGATTAATTGATTGATTGATTGATTGATTCAATCATTCATTCATTCATTCATTCATTCATGGATTTATTGATTGTTTGTTTCTTTGATTGATTGATTGATTGATTGAGGTCTCGGGAACGAGCTTTACCGCAGGCGCAATATGTTTCAGTTAAACAGAAACTCTATGGACGATTCTGATTCTACTAATTTTTGTCACACTTACTCAGGATTTACATTGCGCTATTTCAAGATATTTCGGCCACTAACAGCCCAAAGTCCATAATTTTCTACTCTATGATTCACATCGCCTTGACGTTGATTACATAGAGTCGTTAATTCGGGGTTCTTGAAGCGCATTCAGACAATATAAAAAGGTGTCTGAAATACTGGAGAACTAGCTTTACCGCAGGCGCAACGTGTTTCAATTAAACAAAAAACTCTAGGATCGCTTCTGATTCTACTGAGTTTTGTCACACCTACTTCAAAATATTTCGACCATTAAGAGCTCAAAGTCCATATTTTCTACTTAATGCTTCAGCTAGAGTTTGATTACATAGGGTCGTTAATCCGGGGTTCTTAAATCGCATTCAGACAATATAAAAAGGTGTCTGAAATCAGGGGCGGACTGGGCTGAGAATTAGTACCGGGAAACAGTTCCTCTATAAGGGCCCGATCACGCGTGGGTGATTGGGGTCGTATAGCCTAAGTAATAATAATAATCTTTTCTTTATTGAAGCGCCTGACAACCGCACTGCGCTGTACATTTACATGTTATGCAATTTAAATCTTAACTACTAACAGAACAGACAGCCTGCAATACAACGGCGCTAATAGCAGCCTACAAAGCATATCCGCCCAACGGGGCTCGAACTCGGTACCTCTCGGTCTCTGTGCCAGATGTTATCCAATGCGCTATCGGGCTCCCCCCAAGTCGGTTGTATCAGGCTAACAGTGACACCGTTACTAATGCTACAAAAACAAGTAATAGTATATATTCAACAGTGTGTCGACCTTTGAACTGCACTGAATAGTGCTCGACGATTCGTTGGTCAGTAGCGAGTCGGTTCAGGAAATCATGAAATGAGTCTATAGACTATAGTAGCAGCATCCTAGCAAAGACTTGTGGTAAAATTCCTGGCTCGGGTCTGTCCGTCTACACTCTGTTGCAGGGTTTGAATTATTGTTAAATTTGAACTGAGGGGTTGAAAAATTGGTGATGTCCGAATGTCCAGACCAGAATTTCTTTAAAAACTGGAACCAGTAGGCCTATACGTAAATTGTAGTGGGTACGTGTGATTGTTCGTACTTGATCCTTAGCTGTGTCAAAAATTGAACAATGAAGAATACAGTAGCCTTGGAAAACGTTTGAGTGTTATATTAAGATTAATATAGCTAATAGCAAAAATGACTGAACCACTGAAGTGGCCATGGTATGACCGTATGAATGAAAACAAAGGGGAAAACTAATTGATATTTTCATTTTTTAATTAATCAAATAATTACGAACTATGACTGGATCATTCAGCTGTCCTTGGGAAGCATGTAGCTTTGTGCAGGGCACTATGTTTGCCCGACTTCAACCAACTAACATACTTCTCAGCATTCCATAAGGCGAGAGGTCGACCATTTACACCAATCATTAGTGGGCCTAAGTCATTTACAGATGTAACGATCAACCCGTTTCTTTTAGACGTGTTATACAGATGCATTTGACTGAATACTCTCTCACAATCAGCTGAAGAAAAAGGCATTACCTTTAACAGTGATATCAAACTATAACTGGTTGTCTAACATTGCACCATCTGTGTTATTTAACTATAGCATATATATAGGCCCAATTCTGAATTTGCTAATTTTTATAATTCTAGCAATTTGCTGTTATTTATTTCAAGAACGTGAATTGATTTTGCAAATACCAAATAGTCTTCTTTGCATAGCAGTTTAATCCAGTATGCGGATCTTCAATCCGAAAGCCAATCTGTTAAACACGTAGGTCTATATTATGCGTATCCAAAACGCTGTGATTTGGGCTTAGAACTTCACATGTCGACTGTGTTAGAAATTTGAGATATAGAGCCTACTACAAACTCTTGAGGGATGAGCTGCCTGATAGGCCGAATGTGTGCCAATGTGACGACGGATTTGTTTAAGCCTGTGGGGTTTCATATCGAGGATGACTCATGGACTATACATGCGTTTTATAAGTTGATGATTATTGCACTTTGGAACTTTTAGGTGCTCCCTCAGAGAGTGAGAGTCAATTCAAGCTCATGTTAATCTTCCGTGACCTGTTGATGCTGTCTGTCTACCCCTCCGGCCCCTCCTGACTTACAAAGACCTACGTTAAGATAGACAGAACAGCAATACGTGGGAAAGCACATTATTGGGGTTAGGAAAAGAACTAAACCTCGGCCAAGCCAGGCCCGTGGGCCGTGGCCCGTTCTGGCAGCACGCCCTGATGGGTAGGTCTGGTCAGAGGGGCACCGATATGCAACCAGAAGGGGCGTGGGGGAGGGTTCGCCCCATGCATATACATAGGCGTAAACTTGTCGAAAATATTGGGAGGGCCCATTGCCCTCACTCCCCTCCCCATTCGTATGTGACGGGAGGTGAGGGGGATGGGGTTCTTGGGTGCGCTGCAAGCTCCCCAGTGCGGTCCGGGGCGAATCATTTTAGGGCCTGCGATGACCGTATAATTTTATGGTTTGCATAACATTCTAGAGACTGGCGTGGGGTGCTCGATAGTGTAGTGGTTAGCGCGCTGGACTGTCAATCGAGAGGTCGTGGTTCAAATCCCCGCCAGGACAGAAATGTGGTTCGAGATTTCTGTTCCACCAGCACCTTCTAGCCAACTCAGCTATAATGAGTACACTGAGTATTGCTATACAGGTCCAGAATCTACCAGAGTTATTTTCCAGGTCATGACCTAGCAGTTCAGGCCCCGTGCACCAGCCTGCACCTCGAGGGCCGAGGCATATCAGCCCAAGACCCGTTTTAGGGTTAAAGGTCGGGAAGACAGAGCTAGTCTGTCTGAGCGTTCCACTAGCAGTGATCCTTAAATGCACACGTATGGCAGGGCACAACTACTTACATGTAGCTGTGTCAAAAAGTCTAACAATGGAGAATACAGTATACTTATTGGAAACCTCGAGGTTTATTTGATTAGCCTACTAGCTCTGGCAAAAATTTGTGACTCTATCTAACACCGAAGTATCATGAATGAAAACAGAAAAAGCAAAGCAATAGTTTTCGTTAATTATGCATACATTTTCGAACTATTATTCCTACTTGCTAATTCAGATGTCCTTGGCAAGCCTGCTGCTTTTGTCCAGGTCTCTATGTCTGCCCGACTTCAACCAACCAATAACACACTTTTCGGCATTCCATAGGGCGAGAGGTGGACCATTTATACATGTACCAATCATTAGTAAGTCATTTAAAGATGTAACGATCAGCTTGTTTCTTCCACTGGCTTGATTCATAATTTTGACTGAATCATCTGTCACAATCAGCTGAAGAAACAGGCAAATGCAATACCTTTTTAACAGTGCTATCAAACTTTTTGTTTCCTCTACAATATCGGTCAGTAGGCCTAAAAGATTTCTCATTCACACTTACTGCAGCTTTTGATTCATTAACCTTCTCAACTTCATTGCCACATTGTCTTAATTTAGTTGTTGCAGTTATAGTTTCTCCGTCACGTTCCTCACTAGCAGCAAATCGCTTTCTGCGCGAAAATCCACTCGTAAGTAAACTCATTAAATTTTTACGTGGCACTTGATAAAAGCCTCGTTTATAAGTGTAACGAATTCAATAGACCCCCAACAAGACGCCGCAAGTATAGAGCCCTATACGGAAATAAAACGGCGGCATAATGTGACATGATACGTTCATATATGTACGAATATATTTATGAATATAGGCCATATACATGTATATATACAATATATTATAATATATATATATATACATACTGGAAAGCCGATAATTTCTTCGGAAGATCCTGGGGCTAACCGGGGATACCGAAATATTTAGTTCTCCATGGGCTAACACATGTTGGAAATATTTGGATGCGCGCGAAAATCAAGATACATTGAGCCGCTGAAAGCTGCTGGGAGCGGGGGGCGCATAGCTTGACCCGCCCAAGGTAATTACACTGCTGCATGGACGGCGTCCAGGCTGTGGTGGTCTGTTGGTTTAATAAGTGGCAGGGCCAGGGCAGCGTTCAGCCTTGAAACTAAGTGCCTGCCTAGACGCCGACAATTCACACTTTAAGCCCCGAGTTTAGGCGAAAAATATATTACTACTGTCATAATATTGGAGGGGCTCAATGCCTGGGCAAGCCTGACGCCTCAATTATTGGGGGGGCTCGAGCCTAGCGGCCTACAGGAGTTTACGCCTATGTGCATATATGGCCTCATCCAGCCGATATTGTACAGATTACAATAAAGAATGTATTCTTTACATGCTAACCAGAGCCATGTAGATTACATGTGGCGTCATATGTTACCTGTCTTTATATATACATAGGCAAAAGACATGCAAGTAAGTAAGTGCAATTTAACGTGCTGATCATAAGCATGGTCAGCCGATTTTAATTGAGCAGGGGCCGGGGGCCCACCGGGAAATTTCCCGGTTTCCCGGCGGGCCAGTCCGCCCCTGTCTGAAATACTGGAGAACTAGCTTTACCGCAGGCGCAATGTGTTTCAATTAAAAAACTCTAGGATCGATTATGATTCTACTGAGTTTTGTCACACCTACTTCAAAATATTTCGACCATTAAGAGCTCAAAGTCCATATTTTCTATTTAATGCTTCAGCTAGAAGTTGATTGCATGGGTCATTAATCCGGGGTTCTTAAATCGCATACAGACAACATAAAAAGGTGTCTGAAATACTGGAGTACAATAAGATGCCAGTATGAAGTTCGTTAAGACACAGAAAGCCAAGTGCAGAGAACGAAGAAGCAGCCACTTCATATAGCGCCTTTTTATTACCGCATAAAGGGGCCGCACTTGCTTAGCGCTTTTGGAAATTTCAAAGGTGCATGAAATACATAATCTGCGTTTGAGCCAGGTTTATGTTTGCGCGCTTGTAAAAATGTGTTGGAAGGGTATCATCTTAGCGATCATACACCGGTGTAGACTAATTTAAAGTCCAAGATACGTGTTCAGCTTCTAATATGTTAAACAAAAAACGCTGTTCTATATTCTAATCTGTTTTGTTTTGTTCTATGTTCTATTATATATTCTTTTCTATGCTCTATTCCATGTTCTATCCTACATTCCATTCTTTTTTATATTCTATTTCATATTCGATAGGCTATTCCATTCTGTAGGCTATTCACTTCTATAGTTTATTCTATATTCTAGTCTAGTCTTCGTGTTGTAGCCACGTATGGAAACAAACCTGTTTCTGCTTTTCGACCGACGGCCAAAGTGCCCGCACTGCAGCGTCTCAACTGTATCGATCCTGGAAGTCTCGCTGACAGGGTCGGACTAAAACCTGGAGACTACATCATCGAGGTAATAGGCCCATTGCAATTTAACAAGCTAAATCCGCGACACAACATAGGAAACACAGACTCGGTCGCAATAGAACTCCGAACTCCAGGATTTGGGATATGAAGAAAGGTTGAAGAGGTGTGGACTAACAACATTGGAGAGAAGGAGGAGCAGAGGAGACCTAATTGAAGCCTACAAGATTATTACTGGAAAGGAGGCAGTGCAGAAGGAGAAGTTTTTTGAATTAGCACCAAACAAGGCAACTCGGGGACATAGGTATAAATTATTTAAGAAACAAAAAGGGACATTAGGGCAGAAATTCTTCAGTGCAAGAGTTGTAGATTTGTGGAATAGTTTGGACGATAGTACTGTCTCAGTGGACACTATCACAGTTTTAAGAAGAAGCTAGGAAAATTGGGCTATTAATCATGTTCCAGGTTAATTGCAGTGGTTCTAACACAGACTAAACGTCTTCTGAACCACTTAAAACCCTTGTTATGTTATAATGTTATGTTATACGTTGATCTTCGCTGCATTGACAGTCCTGTACAATTCAGAAAAAGGTTTAAATTGGTCTGTCTGACATATAAAGTTCGTACAATGGAGCACTTCTACCTACCTTCAATAGTATCTCCATAATCCTTTCCCGCAGCCTGCAATCTTTGGGTGTGGGTCTTTTGGGTCTGAGCCATGACGCAGTATAATTGTTATTGATTCTCGTGCATTTCTTGCTACTCAAAGGAATGGAACTGACTACCACTGATTCTTCGATACTCGAACTACTTCTCTTCCTCCATGAAGCGCCCTAGAACTCATTATTTCTCATTGGCTTTCAAACTTCTAGGTATCTAACTATTCTTCACTTCTATTCTTCTAAACGATTAGGTAGACTATAGGGTCATTTGGAGGTCGTCTATAAAGGGTGGCACATTTGAAACATGAAGCATGCATTACAATTTTTTTAATTCTTCCGATCTATCATTACCTTCCCTAACTGCACGCATGTTTATAACATGTTTGTTGTGTAAAGAATATGTATCTCTCTGTTCATTTCAAATGCGGCAGTAGGCCTACGTGAAGATAAAGAGGTAGCTTGCATTGAATGCAGGGCGATAAATTTGGCAAGGTTGGTCTGTAGTAGACAAAGCCCGTAACTCCACTAGACACCAGACACTGACTGAAAAGAAATAGGCCCTACCTAGTTGCAAACAAACTTCCAGGTGTCTGGGATGGTTTGCGAGAGACAAATGAGGTAATAAATCTAGGCACAGAGAAAGAAAGGGAGAAAGATATACGCTAACCTATAAATAAGAGTGCCTTGCATGAACTTTTCAATGGCTTTGAAAATCAATTTAAACCCTGGAGCAAAGTCACACGATCTACAAGTCACGATGTGTAATACATTCTTACATAGAACACACGGTTGTCTTTTTTATCATGTATATTATACTCTTTATTATACTGTTTTTAAAATTTATCCTATATCATATAGACCTAAACAGTTCATTTTATTTGTTAGTGATAGCACTGACTTGGGTCGGGAGCGCCTCTGAGTGGCGCTTTATAATTGTTCGATCACAATTACAATTACAATCTGTTAATTATATGATTAAGATGAGGAGACTGAAGTTTCAGAGGCTGATTTTACGTTTAGGTGAACAATCAGTGCGTGACCTGTTCTCCGCATCAGTATGTTGTCCACCTGATAACGAGTTCACCAGATGCCCTGAAGCTGAAGGTGGTAGAAGGATCCGAAGACGTCTTCCAAACTCCCTACAACGCGACCTTACCACAGCACAACAGTACAGGTATTCATCGGTAACCTTATTAAAAACACAATAGGTTATCTATGGGTGATACGCTGGCAGCCCTGAAGACCACGTTAATTGGCCCACGTCGGACTATCCCAAGCTTTGCCACCAATTAATACAAGTGACAAAGAACGGGTCAGCTGCGTTGGCCTATGTAGGTCCTATATAATGAATGTCTAATACAATATAGCACATCCTAACTTCACATACGTGCTGAACGAGAAACTACCTTGCTGAACCAGAAACTACCTTGCACCACTATTGCCAACATAATTATGGATATAGTTCGAGTAGGCGAGCGAGGCAGTGAACTAACGAATGAGTCGTAGATGCGTCTTAGAATCTAAAAAAGCAGACACAGAGAAGATTCATATTTATTCATTTATTTATCTTATCTAAGAACTTGTATAAGGACACAGTAATAATCAGTTGCTAGTGGCTACTAAGAGAAATGGTCGTGCAAGCCAAATATCAGTGTGAGTCCAGTAGAAAGTTAGGAAGGGAAGCAGAGAAGACAGGGAAACAGTCTATGGGAATTCGGTTAATCAGACAACAATGTGGGTGTGATTTTGTTTAACTAAATCAACGGCTTCACATTAAATTATCAGTGTTACATTTCAGCAAAAAACGCAGCAAATGGAAAATCGCACTCCACCTCTTCAGTTCCGAGATCATCCCACGACTCGGAACCGCCTCGCAGCAAAAGATCCAACGGACTCCCTCTTCAGCAGCTGAGAGTAAACACCGATGTAAACCAGCCTCTCCATAAAACCACCCTTGCACCGTCGCACCAGATTTCCAACGGTCTTACCTTTACCGAAAAGCACCGTCTTCCGACCACAAAGCCCGCTGAACCCGTCGTCGCCAATATCCGACTTTCGCGGGTGGTAGCTCACGACCAGGTCTTCTACGAGTCCGGGAGGAAGCCCAAAACCGTCAGCGTCAGTTCCCAATCAAGACCAGCTACGTCCGACCTTCAGAGAATTCCAAGCTTCACCTCAACTGTAACAATCGCATCAGAACCGCAAAAACACGACGCAAGACACGTCGCGTTTGCGGGTGACACAATTTTAAGGAATCATCCGAGGAGAACGACGGGTTCGTTGCAGGGAGAACTTGGAACCGTTCACGAACAAGAACTCGCGGTTCACTGGAGCGGATCCAGTTCGGACGATATGAATCCCACGTACGACAGGATCCGTCCCATTACAGTTCCCTTTGACACGGACGAAGGATATATCCGGTTGAGCACCAATGTGGATTATGTAGCTCAAGCACACAAGGAACAGGAACAGGAACAGGTCGACTTTCTGGCAATGGCTGAGAAGGCTAGACAAGTGTATATTTTAAGGACAAAAGCTGCCAGTCAAACGCAGTAATATATTTCCACCGTGCATTATATCTCCAATTCTTCACCGTGCATTAACTGATTACTCGCTAATTTTTCTATGCATGTATAATTGTATATGTATGTAAATGTATGAAAGGACTAATTATACATTGCATATATGTGTATGAATCTGTGTACTTCAATCAATCAATCAATCAATCAAAAGTTTTTATTGCCACCGTTTCAAAATATTAAGCATACAATTTTCCGCTCTGATTAGAAACGCACAATAGGAGGCCCAGAAGGGACCAAAGTCCCGCTAACTAGGGACACCTAAATGAGTGTTACATTTAATAAAACAAAGCCAATGAACATCAAGAATTAACAGTAAATGTTGCGAATGTGTATGTATGTATGTATGTATGTCTGTATAATTGTATATATATATAGTGCTGCTGTTATATATATGCACAGACATATGTGTATATATATATCCATTCATTGTTTGTGCATGTTTGCGTGTGTGCAGTTCGGATATGCAATTTGTACAATAAAAATATACCATTATACTTACTTACTTGTATGTATGAATGTATGTACGTGTGTATGCAATGCTATGCATGTATGTATGTTTCTGAGCAATTTATTTAGTGCTTGCTAAGTACCTCAGGAAATTGCTGTCTGAGCTTCTAATGCTATCTTCTCCCAGCTTCGCTATAAATAGCCTATTGTATGATTATCGATTCCGGTTGACTATGTGTCACAGTCATAATATGTTAGTAAGTAAGTATATTCTTTACTAACCAATTGCTAATCACACTTTGTCGAACAGTATAGTTAACACCAAAATGAATATTTGGGTAAATAGTCTTCTATGAAACGATTTATTATTTTAAACATATTTCATCTAATGAGGAATCTCTGCAGCACTATTAACTTAATACACAAAGCATGAATAGATGATCGCTTTCAGTAATAAAGGATTATTATCCAACAATGCAAAATTATTATGGAAGACGTATATTGACAAAGCTACTTGGGTAGCATAGTTGTTTACCACTTTAGGATTGTGCCAGTGTTATCTCAAGATCTGACACAGCCCTCCCCTTTTCAATATTATTTACCACAGCACGTACCAACAGCTATATATCCGACTTCGGGTAGCCTATGTCCTCCGGCTAAGCCTCAAGATGGTCCAGCCGAATGGCTATTCGGATATTCTTTCGAGTAGAAGCGGGTCGCTCCACCGGAACCACACACTCCAGAAATGACCGTGTTGCAAATGATGCCCTTGCACGGTTTCGGCAGAGTAGAGATGTCGTTTGATTTGGTTCCATCAGCCGATCAGCTGCACTGATTTAAATCCAAATTATATCAGAAAAATCCATAACATATCTCGATATTTAATCGCCGTTATTGGGAGCAAATTGGCCGCGGGAAACAACTCGATTGAGAGAAAGAAGAAGCGGTATGAAGGGAAGGAGGGAGAGCGGCAGGGAGGGATACAGAAAGGGAAAGAGGAAGGGAGGGAGGGAAAGGGGATGGGACTGTTCGTGTATATTTGCACAGCGGCGGACGTCATGTGTTTATCGGGCTCGCATCATCTCTAATCAGCCGCCTCCATTGACGGAAACTCGTTCCTGTCGAGCGCCGAGTACTGCACGCAGATATTCCGCCAAACGATGTTGCTGCAAAACGGCCGGCTGCCCGAAGGCACGGTGGAGTGGAGAGGGACGGTTGGACGGAAGAGAGCGGAGAGGAGGAGAGATTGGGAAGGATGGAAAGGAGGGAGAGGAGAGAGAGGGAAGACCAAGACAGAGGGAGCGAAGGGAGAACTGCGGTGAGGCCAAGGGCTGGTTAAATCACCCGCGAAATTGCCTACATTAGACGGCGTTTGGTTTTCAATCTGCCTCGCCTTCGTGTGATGTAGATTGACAATCTATTCGTTCATCGACTCTCGTCGCTTTTCCACGTCTCATATGCGAGTATTATTATACGCCAAAGGCTTTCAGTCATAGAAGTATTTACACACGAGAAATACACAGTGCCACTTAACGCAGAATGCACGATCCACCTGACTGATTGCTTTAGTGAATGACTGATTGACTGACTAACTGATTGACTGACTGACTGACTGAATGACGACTGACTGACTAACCGAATTACCTGACTGACCCACTAGCTAATTAATTGACTGATCGACCGACTGGCTGACTGACTGACTAGCCACTGGATGACAGACCGACTAGGTGACTGACTGACTTACTGACCAACTGAATGACTGACTGACTGACCGACTAGTGATTGACTTACCGACCGACTTGATGACTGACTGACTGACTGACTGACTGACTGACTGACTGACTGACTGACTGACTGACTGACTGACTGACTGACTGACTTGACTGACTGACTGACTGAGCAAACCACTGTAAGCGAGTTCTTGACTTGATTTAGTCATGATTTATTGTCAGCCTTTGTTTCGATTTCCAGATTGTCCTTATGACAGATGAATGAAAGAGATGAAACTAATTTCGATGCTCCTATTCTGAGCCTCCTTTGCAAAAACCGATCAGCTTAGACAAATATTTAGACGAACTGATGGCACAAAGGACAGATTGACAGACAGATGATGGATTAGTGTATGGATGGATAGACGCATTGACATATTGTATTGTTGCATTGTTTTTGGCTATTTTTATAGCGCGTCTCCCAGGGTTGCCCAATCAGAAGCGCTCCCAGTGCAAGAGACCCCGAAAATGGCAAGATTTGAGGTGAGAGAAAGATGAAGAAACCCTACCAGCGAGAATGGTTGAGCAAACAGGTGGGGAAGACCATTCTATAAAAAGGGGCCTATGCAGCCTAGGAATTATTTTCAGAACGAGAATAGAATTAGAACTGAAATTCGATCCTCAGAACTGAATTAGAATTAAAATTGGGAATTATTTTTAGAACTGAAATATCACTGTATGCAGGCAAAGGATCTGCTATAACAATTAAGTGTTCAAATACAATACAATACAATACAATACAATCTGGATTTAGCCATTAAAAGACTCTGACTTCTTTACATGTGCACGGCGTTTTACAGTGTCGCTCGACGTAGTGTATTACAGTGAAGTGGCCAGAGGTCATTCCGTTATAAATACAACGCTACACTATTCATTTTGAGAGACCCATGCAGAGACGCTCTCTGCGCTAGCCTACATGATGTTAAGTGTCATTACTAACTAAAATATTGCATCAGTTAGCAAAACAATGTACAATAAGCTAGAAGAGTCACCATGCACACACGCGGAACCAACATTGGAATTACGCAGTGTAGGACGTCTATGATTTATGCAAATAAACGCTACCTCAAACCGGTAGAGTGTTCAGAACGTTGCAGGTGCGCCCTTCTTGTTCTGGTAAATTCATCATTACCAAGACCAACACTGTTTCACTATCAGACAATTTGTTCCAACAGCGAGCCACATGTGCGTGCGGTTGACAGAAATCGATGGGTTCTAAGAGTTTAGGTAGACCAAAGAAGAGACAAGAAAATCGGGAAGTGAAGAATGATTGCAGCAAAGCTCTGAATAATGTAGAGGCTGCGGCGATAGTTCATCTGCTTCGAGCGATACACGAGGCAACCAACCAGCAGCAGGTCGCTTCCAGCTCCACGAAGATGCTGGGCAACGTATACGGTCGTGCTGTGTGGGTGGAAGTCGGGCAGCGCGATGGATCGGCTACAAATTTAATTATGGAACCGGAATTAAACGCCACAGCACCGACGTCCAGTTAGGTAATGCATGTATAGTCAGATGTTTGTCAAGGATCCCTGCAGGCTCTGCTGGCAGACTGTGCTGTAAGTAACAGAGAATGACCTTTTAGCAGCTGCGGGATGCCAAGCAAAGAGAGCAACAGCATATGCTTAAGCAACAGCATAATTATGCTTAAGCATGCCAAAAAAATATATATATTTTCGTTTATTCAACAATCCGGTCACAAACCGCAACCGGTTACAGTGTACAATTATGCAATTCACAAGACACAAATCTTAACTACTAACAGAACAGACATCCTGCAAACACAAAGCACATCCGCCCAACGGGGGCTCGAACTCGGTACCTCTCGGTCTCTTTGCCAGATCTTATCCAATGCGCCACGGGCCCCCCATGTATCCAAACACTTAGAATAACGCACAGTATGATCACGAAAGCGCTGTAGTACATCATATAGCATCAGAAGATCTTAATTAAACTTGGACTTACCATTAACATTAGAGCACCACTAAATTTGATAAATAGGCCTAAGCGAAAAGAAACCACATTCATCGTCGCCAAATGACTTGCGTCAGAAACTGGCAATGATGATGATGATGATGATGGTTATGATGCTGAATATTGATGATGATGATGATGATGATGATGATGATGATGATGATGATGATGATGATGATGATGATGATGATGATGATGATGATGATGATGATGATTACGATGACAATGATGATGACGATGCTGAGCATGACAATGATGATGATGACGATGATGGTGATGAAACTTTTCTTTGGTGTTATTTTGAACACTGTTAGCACGACCGCCTTTCGCTTCTATGACTTAAGTTCGACTCCCGACTTAGTCATAGATGACGTGGTCGAATAGTGCAAAACCGCAGTGACCATTATGTCTTAGAATAACAGCAGCATCATTAGGCCTAATCTGCAATGCTTAGTCTACAGTTCCTGTCTCATTAAGTCAGTGGCTCAATTGTTCGCTCAGACCTTCGTTCGTTTGTAAGACCAAAAGGTATAAGAACGATGGAAAGAGAAGCAAGAAGGAGAAGAGGCAGACTAATACTTCCATTCACACATTCCTCTCTTCCACCTTAATTTCGTCGATAGTTCCGCAATTTTCCAATATTCTTCTTCTTCTTCGTCTTCTCGCAATTTCTCTCTCTCTCTCTCTCTCTCTCTCTCTCTCTCTCTCTCTCTCTCTCTCTCTCTCTCTCTCTCTCTCTCTCTCTCTCTCTCTCTCCTCCTCTCATATCCATGTCCTGCGCCCTCAGATCCTCCTTTACATTGTCCATCCAAGTCCTTGTTTGTATTCCTCGGCTTCGTGTTCCCTCCAAATGGCCGTACAGAGCTGGAGCTGGAAGCCTTCTGTCGTCTGTTGTTCTCACATGTCCGGACCATGTAAGCCTTCTTTTTCTGATCCTGTCCACTATTGTCTCACTCTGTCCCGGCTCCTCCCGGGTCACTCATTTCGGATCTCGTCTCTCCTACTTCTGCCCAGTATTCTTCTTACCAGCTCATTTCCGCTACAAGCAATCTACTCTCATCCTCCCTGCGCCCGGATCCGTACAGCAGCACTGGGATGACAAAAGTTTCATCTTGGTTCGGTGGTTCCTATTGATATGCTGTTTGTTTTCCATATCTTATTCAGTTTGCCGAACATAGCCGACAACAGACTGATTCTACGAATCTACGTGTGATGTCTTTTGTGCATCTGCCGTCTTCTGTTATCAGACCTCCCAAGTACACAAACTCTGTCACTTGTTCCATTGCTTTATTCTCGAGCCTAACCTCCAGATCTTCATGCTTTTTTTCAATAGTCATTGTTTTGGTTTTTTGCGCATTAGTCTTAAGTCCCAATCTTTCAAGAGATGGACAGAAGAAGAATGGAACGAGTCATGCAGGCAAACAATGGAACGAGAATGGAACGCATTATTTTCCAATACTACGATATCGTGTATCTCCGGCAATATGCATCTTTACTAGTATACTTTCCATTGTTCACTTGCTTTCACCCTTTATCCTCTCTCTCTCTCTCTCTCTCTCTCTCTCTCTCTCTCTCTCTCTCTCTCTCTCTCTCTCTCTCTCTCTCTCTCTCTCTCTCTCTCTCTCTCTGTCTCTGTCTCTGTCTCTGTCTCTGTCTCTGTCTCTGTCTCTGTCTCTGTCTCTGTCTCTCTCTGTCTCTCTCTGTGTCTCTCTCTGTGTCTCTCTCTGTCTCTCTCTCTGTCTCTCCCTCTGTCTCTCTGTCTCTGTCTCTGTCTCTGTGTGTCTGTCTCTGTCTCTCTCTGTGTGTGTGTCTCTCTCTCTGTGTGTCTGTCTGTGTGTCTGTCTCTCTGTCTGTCTGTCTGTCTGTCTGTCTGTCTGTCTGTCTCTCTCTACTTCCTTCTCTCTCTCCGTCGTCCTCCTTCTCCTTCCTACTCTCTCCTTTCTCTTATTTCTAACTGTTACGTTCCTTTCTCATCTGTTTGAACAGTTGGCTCGTTAAAAAGCGTTACTTACTTGTCTATTTTCTTCATACCTTGTTCGTTGCTGAATTCCTTCCTTTCTAAATACCCTTACTCAGTTTTGCCGTCCGTCCTTCCTTCCTTTTCCTTTCATGAAAGGCGTATTTTCTTGCTTTTTTCCTTTCCCTTTCTTACTTTAGTTTCTTCCTTCCTTACTTCCTTCTGTCCTTGTCTTTTCCTTCCATATTCTTTTCCTATCCCACACTCCTTCCTCTTTCCATTCTTCTGCTGGCCATTCCTCTGTCAACGCATGTTATCACGCATTTCAGGATGCTGTTGTCTTCTCATCTCGAAACTTGATCCATCGATCGAATACATTCCATTCGGACAATGCCAACGAAACAAACAATGATAGCTGGGGATGAAGATCCCTACCTCCCTACGTCTCTGCATCCCTGTCTCTGCCTGCTTGTCTGCCTCCATGACTGCCTGCCTTTTTCCAATGCCTCCCTTCCTCCCTAGCTCATTTTCTTTATACATACCCAAAGACAGATCGGTGACTGACCACTGATGACCACTCGCTTTCTTTCTCTTTTATCGTCCTTTCCATACCATCAGATCCCTCCTCCTGTTCCTCCACTTCCTCTTTCCACTTCTTTTCCTCCACTTCCTCTTCCTCCCCTTTTCCACCTCTTCCTCTTTACCCCGTTTCCTCCTCCTTCTCCTCCTCTTCCTCTTTCTCCTCCTCTTCCTCCTTCTCTTTCTCCTCTTTTTCCTCTTTTCCTCCTCGTCCTCTTCCTTTTCCTCTTCCTCAACTTTCTCTTTCTTGAACAATCTTTTCTTCCTTTTCTCCTTAAAGTCGTCCTCTTCCTCTTTCTCATCTCCTCTTTCCCGCATTCCCTGTTTTAGCTTCTCTTATCTTTCTCCCTCTTCTTTTCCTACCTCTTTCCTTTCTGTCCTCCTTCTCTTCCTCCTTCTCCTCTCCATCACCTTCCTCATTCCTTCGCCTCTTTCTAGTTTTGCTCTGTCCCATTATCCTCATCCTTTACATCTTCTTTGCTTCGTCTCCATCGCTGCTGCTCCTTGTCCCCTTCCGCGACACATCTCCTATGCTTTCCTCTCCCCTTCTTCTCTAATGTTCTTTTTTCTTGTTACGTCTCCTCCTCATTTCCTCCTATCTTCTCCAGTCCGTTCTAGTCTTCTCCTCTGTCGTTCTCTCCCTTCTCTTCCACCAACCCTCTCCACTGACATCATCAATGCAATAGCCATCCATCTCCACAAGAAAGCGCATTCCAGTGGCTTACAATCGTGTCCCATTTCCAATTCGTGGTACGTCGTCTACAATTCGTTGCCGGTGTAGGGCGAAATATTATCCGGCAACAAAAACGTTCCGAAACCTTCTGTAATTGGTTCTCGTGACATATGACGTCATGGAGCTTTGCGCCTCGTTTTCATTGACAAAATATGATCCGAGGTATTTCCTTCAACAAGCATGGCAGATAAAGTTAAGTTCGATCGTTTTCAAGATGTTGAAACGTACTTAAAAACCGGAAAATATTCAGCAAATAGAAACGAGAACAAAAAAAGAGCGATACGGAATTTGGCAAAGAAATTTGCAATCGAAGGTAAGCACGTATAACCTGATTACGTTGCGAAGTAAAATACGCGGCGTCTCCCGAAAAAGGGTCGGAATTCGGAAAGAGAACAGGTCCATACACTCTGAAAGCCATCACCACTAGTGGACAATGTACTCTTGTGAGCAGTGCGGGTTTGGAATTGGCAACCCACTACAACATTTCTCTTCTGAAGCCATATATAACACAGACTGTGGAGCAACTTCCATTGACCCAAAGCAGGTCACAGTCGTCACCTAATGAAGGCAACATCTTTGATGCTGGTTTGGTGCAAGAACAGGAGGCCATTAAAAATCGAGAACCAAGATCAGACGACTGCTTAATGTAAGTGTCTTCTCGTTGCATTTAATAAGTGTACATGCAGTGAATTTCAGCACAACATATCTCCCAGCCTTTATTTAAATCCACAAAGATAAACAACTATAAAAGCACAGTTGGCACTCCTGAAGGTTTGAATTGAAAGCTAGAGGTATATATATATATTCGTTTAATATTGAATCAATGGGTTGACACACCGCAACCCATTACATAAAGAGGAGTTGCCAGATAAAAAAAGAAGAATGGAAATAATTAATAGTTTTTAAATATCTGTTCCAGCAAAGGACGACTTGGTCAACGGGGCAACATCAAACTCCTAAATAAAATCCTTGGAATATAATTCCTGTCATCTTTAAGCGGTAGGACAAAGGTAAATTACAGCATTTTTATATATCGCCCTTTCATCCCTTTTGCTAGGGTAAAAGTATCACAATCACATTGAAGGGTAAACTGCTTGCTGTTCCAGGATTTCAAATGTTTTTGGTTATAATAAAATGTTGTGACTGTGGCATGCAAAGTCAGGTACTGATTCACTGCTGCTTCACCATATCAGTGCCTTAGTGTTGCTGTTTGTTATGTAGCTCAGGAGAGTAGATTACGTATGAAAGACCGCTGGTTGATTTCATTCTTACATCAACTGCTGTTCAGGTGAGCTGAAACTAAATTTCTATCCTTTACATAAAATTGATGACACAGGATTTAGCATTTATGAAGCTATTGAGGTTGCATATGTTGCAGGAAATTGTAGTGCTTGTGCCATAATTCACTTCACATTACAGTGCTTGTTACATGACATCATATTACAAGTAACAAAGCATTTTCTTATTGACTTGCCACCACATTCCATTTTTTACAACATTCCTTGTGGTTGTTTACTCAAAGAAGTTTATGCGTTTCAGGAACATGTGACAGCAGTGATACTGGAAAAAAAGCAGTCACCATTCCACACCTTGTTCACGAAGACAAAGAAGACATGGAGAGAGCGAAGTTCCCTGATTCTACAAGGATTTGGACCCATTGAAACTGATGATAATGTTAGTTAAACTTTCATTTCTTCTTAGTTCGGCGCTTCTTAGGCACCACGATCTAACGCAAGCACAATATCCAATCGACTACTGTGCCGTCATGAAGTTGCTCCAGTTTTCTGTCATGTAAGCAACTGGACAACATGGAGTGGGAACGTTTAATGTTGTTCACAGTAGAGCTGTTAATGATTAAAATATTGTTAATAGTTAACTATTAACGATGAATTCCTGAATAGTTAACTTGTGGTCAAATGCATTCCCCAATTAGTAATGACAAATTTTATCTTTTAATAGTATTATTAATATTTAATTATTTATTGCTCGTTAGTATATAGTTACTACTTACTCAGTAGCCTACTTATTTGTTCATATTAGCTGTCTTGTTCATATTTCTCTGTTCAAATATCTTTCTTCAAACAATTACATTAAGAAACCAGCGTGTTAACACTTCTAGGTTCTAGTGAGCAACGCGTTTTGTTGACAGTATAGCAAGTGGTCAAGGTCTTAGATTAATCGTTAAAAATAAATTTAATCCTTAAAATTAATTAATGATTAAAAAATCGCTAACTTCTGCAGCCCTAGTTCAAAGACACAATTAAGCTGAACAGGACATTTACAGTCAAATTTCCGGTAACTGTTACAGTGGCAGAAGTCCATTAACTGTTGGTGTGCTTTGCAGGTTTTCGCTATTACCAGGATGCTCGAGGGGTACCTATGTACAGCCACGCACCGGCCAAAAGCACACAAGGACATCTACTATATAAGTGATGTCTTGTTTCCTGAGGTATTCAATCTTTAACTAAGTGCTTCCAGGTTACTATTCCTGTTGAGGCCAGTAACACAACTGGATTGACAGCTTAGGACATATCACTTGTCATGAAATATATCTAGTGATAACTGACATTGGACTCATAGCATAATGCTGGTAATATCACAATGCATGAAGAAGTTATCATACACATACATGTACTAGTGCTGTGCAATTAAGCAGTAATTCAATAATACTCGGAGGCAGTATAGGTGGTCACTGAATTGTGTCCTGCTGACAGCATACAGAAATGTCGGGAACACGTAATTTCTGAAAAATTAACAGAAGTGTATGTTTCTCACGTAACAGATTACTTGTATTGTGCTTTCTTTACAGGCGGTCATCTTTGCCCTTCAGCAGCTTGGTGGTTTGACGCGTGATGAAGCTGAAGAACTTTTTAGAAATTATGTTCCACACTCGCAGGATTAAGCATGTTTAATCCGACTCTTCTCTTCTGAACTGGCAGTATTACATGTCGTGATTCTGATGAATTGTATTGTATTTTCGTGTATTGATCAACTCTGGCTGTCATAACTGTCATAATAATTGCTGTCATAACTGTAATAATAATTGCATGTTCTTGCGAGGTTTTGTATGTAACCTTTGCACATAGGCTAAGCCTAAACACTGAACCCGTTGAACATTTTTGCGGACTCATAGTTGATAGTGTTTAAATTTTGCACCTTTTAGCCTAGTAGGCTATATAAACTTTATGAAGTGCAATAGGCTATATTATGCAGTATTAAAAGCGTGTCTAGTCAGCAGTTTTGGCAATATTTATGAAGCTTTGTAGCACTTTTACATTTTGGATATTGCATATATAGGGTCTACTACAAGTATCAATTGAAAATTGATAATTTCCAATCTATTCATAATTTTTTAACCTAGCCACGTGACCAACTATATGCCAATAAATGACTTGGTGAAAAATATTATTATTATTATTAGAACCTGAGGAAACTGACAGTAATTTTATAACCAGTATTATGCTAGGTCCATTGGACAAAGGCAATATGGACCTGGTCCATATTACCCCTTTTAGGTGTGTCCATATTGCCCCGACCATGGGGCAATATGGACCTTTTTGTAAGTTTACTTTTTTTCTATATTTTGAAATAAATTGATGTTTATTGTTCACAAACAATTCTGTTTTTGTTTCGGACTGTATAGATGCTCAATTTTGCTTAGAAATACTCATTAAAGTTAGGTGGTCCATATTACCCCATGTTACCCTACACGGAGTTTGAGCCTGAGTGCATTATGTGATCTGTTGACGTAATAAAAGTTTGTCCAGATGTTCCAGTGTTTGTTTTTTACTTCACTTTAAATACATGTATTGCTAAACTCACCAGGGCTCCTTTTCAGAGGTGTTACCATTAAGTAACTATGACCAGTGTGATTCTCGTTAACGATAACGATAACGAAAATGTTCGTTAACGAAAATAAAATGATTTCGTTAACGATAACTATAACTATAACTAACAAAATAATATCATTAACTATAACGAAAATAACAATAACGAAAATTCATCTTTATTTTCGTTAATACAAAAAATAAAAATAGGAAGTGCAATATGGACGATTCTACACAAATGAGAACGAAAAATGCGATATTTTTATTATGCAATTTGTCAGTTACTTTGGAAAGTCGTGTATTCAAGAAGCTGAATGCACCAATGCTTCAAAAGCTTACAAAGCTCTGAGCAAATTGTGAAACAGAGTGTTAATACACACAATTTTGCTTATAGCCTTAATTATTGTAACTAAGTAGTAACTAAAATTAACTAAAATAAAAATCCATTAACTATAACTATAACTATAACTAAAAAATAATACTAACAATAACTATAACTATAACTAAAATAAAAAACCATTCACTATAACTGTAACTAAAACTAAAATAAAATCTGTAAGGAGAATCACACTGACTATGACCTCTTCAACAAGCAACAAAATAAAAAAGCGACTGAAATTATGAAATTATGAACCTTTCCGTAAGCTAGCAAGGCTCGGCTTCAAGGCAATTGGCAAAACAGAAACACGTGACTGGGAGTGCTACATCCGTTGCAAAATTATGGAACGGTGACCAAGTACTGGTAGTTTTCTTGTTTTTATGTTTGCACCCTACTTTGACCTAAGGCACCTACAACCATACACGCACAGTCACACACAGGCCAGATTAATAAGACCTACTTACTTACCTACCTAATCCTATTACGTAGGATCCGCGTCATTCATTAACAGATAACAGTGGAAATTGGTTGTGCAACAGTTGTCATCTTTCGGCTTCAGGAATGCTATCATCCTGCATGTTCGATAAGGAATTTTCTTAAGTAGGCCTACCCTTTACGAATTTGTTAGTCGTCAATAAAGCACGTACTTACTTACTTCCTACAAATGGGCTACATCAATCAGATTACTTTTGGAATGCGGAATTTCCATTCCAAAAATAGAATGCGATCTTACTACGTAACTTAATTCCGCTTCGTCCCTCATAATCACGTTTTCTCCTAAATTTACTGGCATAATCGTAATGCCACTAGCCCACGATTCAACTTACATGCACGAAATACAATAATTCTTTGCATATGGAGTAATATGATTTATAAACAGAACTATAATTGTTAACAAAGTTCGCCTAGCCAATGGGAACGTATTTGTCACCGGAATAGATTTCGCACGTAAATTATGCGAAAGACCATCCTGGAAACTAAAGTAGGCGTGGTCGGAACTTTTTTGCTACCGGATAGTATCTCGCATGACACCGGCTGCGCGGCTGCACGCCAGCCAGCGATCCTTTACCAGGCCCTGATCTGGGCCTAGGTTTCCAACGCCAATGCTTTATGGTGCGGACTCAAGCGTCCACCTCGTTCCACCCCAACCCCATCGTAACCATTCCCCAAACGCCTCAGTTGTCTGGACAGAATGGAATCGACGAGGCTCGTATATGAATAGCAAAATAGTGTGGCCAAAACTGGGGTGCGATTAAGAAATGAACTGTGGTTGCAAATTTATATAGCGCCGTTTGAAGAGAGTCATCAGAGAAAAATGTTCGCATGCGTCTCGCTCCTACTCAGAGGTCTTTCTTCCATGGTTATGACCATTCCATGTGGAAGTTACTTTTTCTCAATACATTTCGCCCATATTCCCATATTAGGGGCGCGATGGTGTAGGGGTATGTGCGGTGCCTTGCAGCCGGAGGGTTGCGGGTTGGAATCCACCTCAAGCCGCCGCGTAGGGACCTTGGGCAAGTCCTTCACTCTCAATTGCTCATGCGGTTCGGCGTGAAACTCCGATTCAGTGTCCGCGCTATAGTCGGGAGCGCCTCTGAGTAGAAATCTAGAAGGGGCGTTATAGCAAGTGCTCATACATACATACATACATACATACATACATACATACATACATACATACATACATACATACATACATACATACATACATACATACATACATACATACATACATACATACATACATACATACATACATACATACATACATACATACATACATACATACATACATACATACATACATACATACATACATACATACATACATACATACATACATACATACATATTCTTATCCGATGATTTAGATCAATTCCAATTATTGAAGATAAAACTTCCTAGTATACATCTCGCTCCATTCATCCATCTTTCTCGGGTTCCCCTCACTGGTTCAGACTATCTTTAGTTACGTATACTTTACGCCGTAAAGTTTACGGTACGTCAAATACATTGCGTCAGATGCATTTTCTCCATACACATTGCACATGCTTATAAAGAAATAGTTAGTAAAATCTGACATTAAAAACAACAGACCTAAGCTTTAGCCAGGGTGAGTGCGTAGCCTTTTATGCGGGAGTTAGTTGCCATCGGTGTTCCACTTAAAATCGGTAAGCCATGCATACGAGAACCGATTTATTCAGCGATATATTATCAGGAACTAAACGATCTCCATTGAAGCACACAAAACGAGGTACATCTATCTGATCACTAATGACTCAGTCTGGGCCATAATGAGTGGTATTACTTGCTTGAAACGATGTTCACCGTTATCAATATATTCATCATTATAATCTTATAACGTTTTCATCCATCAGCAGTATCTGAAAACGTCGGTGCATAAGCACGTTCGTCAAATTCTGGTTATTGAACCAACACTATATCCTTGGTTTTTTGTGCCATCCGTTGAAACCTTGTGTATTAGACACTGGCTATATAGAAGCTGCTAATTAGGAACAGAATTGGACAGACATCTTATAGTAACTCTAAAATACTTGTTGCTGCACTGAAATTAATGATTACCGGTATTTTAGGGCTGCGGAAGTTAACGATTAATTAATCGATTAATCGTTAATTAATTGTAACGATTAAATTTATTTTTAGCGATTAATCGAAGACCACCCAAACTGTTCTGTGCATAACCGCCACTTCAGTTACGTGTGAGAGACTGTTTAGCTCAAACGGTTACATTGTCAACAAAACATGTTACTCACTAGAATGTAGCAGTGTTAACATGCTGGTTGATTTGTGTAATTGGCTGAATAGTTACCTATTTAAAGACTTTTTCATAGTTAACTATTTAAGACTTAACGATTAATTAGTAATTAACTGTGACTACATGTATTCCCCAATAAGTAATAGCAATTACATAAATTAACATTATTCATTGCATATCTTTTAATAGTATTATTACTATTTAGTACTAGTTAGTTACTTAGTAGTTATTTGTTCATATCAGTAGTCCTGTTTTAAGTTTTTCAGTTCAAATGTCTACCTTCAGGAAGCAGACAAAGAAGAGTGACGAGGTCTAAAGAATCCTATCATCACGTTCTATGGGTCTTTGTCAGCCAACTCATAAATGATGTAGCAATCGGCGTAACCTATGCCTAACGGAAACCATTTATTTAGCATGAAACAAAGCACGCTGGCAGTTAGCCGGATGCCCTTCAAAAAGAATACAGACGATAGGAAGGCTCTCCAAATTTCACGAATGCATCCATCTACCAACATCAGCGTAATTATTGTTAGGTAATACACAAACTTAATTTTTGCTAGGTAATACACAGATGTAATTATTGATGGATAATACAAAGACGTAATTATTGCTAGGTACTACACAGACGTAATTATTGATGGGTAATACAAAGACGTAATTATTGCTAGGTACTACACAGACGTAATTATTGATGGGTAATACAAAGACGTAATTATTGATGGGCAATACAAAGACGTAATTATTGCTAGGTAATAGGGGCCTACACAGACGTAATTATTGCTGGGTAATACAAAGAGGTAATTATTGCTAGGCAATACACAGGCGTCATGGGCGTAGCCAGAAAAACATTTCGGGGGTTTCAGATTTGGGGGGGTCTTCCATTGAAAATCGTCGCAAAGTCCAGTTTTTTTTTTATTTTGCATGTAAAAGCATATAAAATTTTTCTCTGAAACTTGTTGGGGGGGGGGTGAACTCGTAAAATCCCCCTAAATACGCCCATGTTCAGGCGTAATTATTGCTAGATAAGACACATACGTAATTATTGTTAGGTAATACACAGATGTAATTATTGCTAGGTAAATACATAGACGTAATTATTGCTTGGACTTACGAAGAGGCAAGAGGCATTACCGAAATGGCTGTCGAATTAGCTACTGGTGTTTCGTCTACGCGAGCGTGTACTACAGATAACGTTCTCTGGGATATAGATGCAACAAACGTATTATACAACGCATTTTATATGGATCATTCGGAATAGAGTGTATGGATGGAAATTGCCGCATCAATAGCCATGTAATTACTTGTCAATGTTAAATAGAGGCTGAATTGCTCGCTTTTTGTGACCCCGTTGTCGACCAAGACCACAGTTTATGCGAATTTGATGGATGCCCGATTGGCCCGGGAAGCTGTGTAAATAGGGGAGACCGGGGCTAGATGCAACAGGTGTTGGTTGCAACACCCTCGCTAGTTAAGCGCTAAATAATAGTAGCGTAAAATTAAATCACCTACCTTGTAAAGAATATATTTTAGATCAACGTGACTTAATTTCTTGACAGGCAGTTGATTAGAACTACCGAAAAAAGTCAAAATTTAATTTCGGCAATCTAAAGTAAATTTGGCGGTTTTGTGTTTTTGTGTAATTTAGCTTAATGTTTTGAAGCAATTTAGTATTGTTTGGTGCCATAAGTTGGACAAGGAATTGGGCTTGAAAATGCATTTAGTTATTTTATTTAAAACCAACGCTGTCGATAAAATTTTTCTATAACAATGTCTATGCATTGCTTCAGGGTTGGTTGCAACATTTTAATCGGGGTTGGTTGCAACATGTTGCAACCAACCCCCATGCATTTATTTCAATTAACCGTGTTCAATTTAGGCCTGCTCGTCACAATTAGGGCTATCACAGACACTTGAACAAAGCAGCATTAGAGGGAGGAACTCGCCGACAAAGCAGTTACAGCTTCTAAAAAAACAAAAAACCGCACCAGAAGAAAAAGAACCATATATAAGTCCCAGTGAACGAAAAAGAGTGACGAAGCCTCAGTCCACGGTCATTCAACCGGTGCCTAGTCAGTCGTCGAGCATCACCAATCAGCCGGTGCCGATAGTCAGTCGTGGAGCCAAATAGATTGTATAAACAAAAGAAAAGCAAAACACAACATACCATCATGTAAAAGACGAATTTTATATGAGACAGACAGTGAGGAATCTGACCGTGATAGAAATGATGACGATGATGGAAAAGGTTTTTGTGTAGGCCTACAAGTTGGGTCATCTGACAGTGTCGATTATCTTGATGAAACACGGTCTGTGGAAAAATGATGATGATTACTCTGTACGTCATGATTGTTTAAAACACGGTGATTACGTGCTGGTCAAACTTCAAGGACTTAAAAATACAGCTCATTTTGTGGCTTGTATGACCGACAATTCATCGTCGGATGATCAAGAAACGGAGGTAACATATTTTGCCACAAAATCGACTTGGCGTTCATTTGATGATAAAGAAACTGTTCGATTTGTAATTCCAAAAATTTCAAGAACATATCCGGTTCCAATGCAGGATATAATGAAGAAACTGCCTCGTCCGTTAATAATTATGGGTGGCACTAAGCGAGTCAGTACGCAGATAACATTCCCATTTTCCTTTTCTGGTTACAATTTGAAGGCTTGAAAAGCTCTACAAATTTTTATTAAATATTGAACATTATAAGCCTAAATAGGTAGAAGTTGCCTAGCTTGCCTATCGAGTATATATATCGGACATTTTACATAACGATTATTGCAGCAAAACAGTTTAATATCTTGATTGATTCTTTTGATTAGACTTTATTTTGAATTTCTTCATTTATTTGTTACATTCTTATATGTAGGCAAGCCTCAATAGGCCTGGGCAATGCAGCCTCAATTGAATAATTATACTACTTTCAGTACTGTTGCAACCTTCCCCCAGGGTTGTTGCAACCAACACCGGCCCGGGGTTGGTTGAAACACTTTGAAGCCCTCTGTTCAGTTAGCTATTGTGGTTACATCTTTGGTCACTGAGATCGCTACTATAGCTTGTTTTGTTGCTGAGATATAAAGTATATATATGGGCTAAGAAGATTGTAGGTTGTTCCAAAAATAAAAAAATGGCACACGAAAATATGAAAATTGTTGCAACCAACCCCGGTCTCCCCTACATTGAACCTATCTGTCGAGTAATTTCGAAAACCGCCACTACTACTGATATGGGTCGATAAATATTCCGAAATGGCTTTGACTTCTGGCAGGTTTCGACCTCATACTACTCACCATCTGTCTCATCAGACTGAACTTTGAACTTTATTGGATTGCTTATCTGTTCCATAGTACCAACGATTGATGACTTGTGCATTAGTACAATGACGGTATGGATGTTAAATAAGATTATCTTGCGCCATAATCGAGTTGACATTGAATGCGCGTATGAAATAATGTAGGCCTACTTGTTAGCGATTCTTACATTGGATGTATTTATGGAATGTATTGTATTGTATTGTATTCAAATGCATTTATAAAGCGCCTCTAGTAGGGTGAATCGTTCAGAGTGGCTTCCAGTGCGCAAGGCCATGAGAGAGGAATGGGTTTTGAGAAAAGCAAAAGAGGAGAAAGCTAGAATAAAGTAGCTAGAATTTGAGAGCGAGTAGATGGAGACAGTGCATTCCAAAGAGAGAGAACAATTGAGGCAAATGACCGGGCTGAGCCATAGCTGTTCTAGTATGAGGAACTAGAAGATCAAGTCTGTTTGCAGAGAGGATAATTATTGATTTCTTAGATTGGATGCGTGTATGTAATGTAATGTAATCTATCGCATTAATTGGTGATTTCAGTAATTATTAGACGTGAGTATGCAGGCCTGATTATACAGCATTGACGATTTTTGCTCTGGATGCAAAGCTATTTGACTATCAGACATACGACGTAGTTTTTTGTGATTTTTGCATTGGATGTGTGCATGCAGACCTAATGTACTGCAGCTGCTTTTACGTTAATGATGTGTAGGCCAAAACATACTATATCAGACACTCAATGTACACGAGCACTACTGTTCAAGTCATATTGGTATCTGCTGATAGTAGACCACGTTAATTCCAATTCTCTGAGACGTAATAGCCTAGCTCAGAAATAATGATCAATTATCCCTTTTAAAGGTCAATTATTATCTAAGTAATGGTCAGTTATTTGTGTCATTGGCCGGCCATTAAAAGACGTGTCCAAGCATAAGCTGGTTGCGTGCGATGTCTCTGGTTCGCTTCGAAACAATAAATCTCTTTTCTACATCACGCTCGCGAATGTGTCTTTGTGCGTGTGTAGGAATGCAGGCTTTAACATTATATCTTTCTTGTTCTTGTTCTTGTTGTTCTTGTTCTTGTTCTCCTTCTCCTTCTCCTTCTCCTTCTCCTTCTCCTCCTCCTTCTCCTCCTCCTTCTCCTTTCCTCCTCCTCGTTCTCCTCCTCCTCCTCCTCCTACTCCTCCCTCCTCCTTCCTCTTCTTCTTCTTTTCACCTTAATCTTGTTTTTGTCCGCCTGTCTACGTGCCTCTGTCTCGCTGTCGGTTAATGATTACTATCTTAGGTTTGTCTGCTTGTTTTTAAGTCCATCTGTGTGCCTTCTGTTTTGCATTTGCGACGTTCGCATGCTCATTTACACATTTTTTCTAGGTGAGAATGCTTGTTAGTCTGATTCCTATGGACAGAGCGTGCTTAGGCGCTTACCAGCATACGATTAGCACCTTTGTTTTTACCTCCAGGGCGTTATAAAAAGAACCATTTACATTCACACCTCGGATAACTCCGCCACTGTTCGCTTTCTGACAGTGCCAGTCCCAAGCCTGGATAAAGGAGGAGGGCGACGCTAATGATCTTTGTTGCCATACAGCTAGTCGTTAAACAGAAAACCACGACACCTCGGATCTCCACTGGGGGTCGTTCTGTGGACAACCCCTCCGATATGACGCCGCGCTCGTGAATAAGCTTGTGCCCTGCGCTCAGCTTTAGGACAGCGCTCTAGAAATGTGTAGTTTACGATACGATTACGACATACATACATTTGTATAAAATATGTCTGTGTCTTTGTTCCCGTTTGTGTGGCTGTGTGAATGTGCCTGTATCTCCATACCTCCTTGTCATTTTTCTGGCAAACTGAGATTTATCACGTTACACTGCCCCTGCTCTGCACAAAATTGTATTAGTCTACATGACAATGCCCTATATCCTATAATATGTATGCACTCAATGCATTATGCCAGCGTCTATGTTGTTATAACGTTCACATGTAAAAAAGAGCTGCTGAAGATGACACATCGCTGACTTCTTACTCTGCATCGCTCATCTCTTCCTCCTCTTTCCTCCCTCTTCTTTTTCTCTTCCTCCTCCTCCTCCTCTTCCTCCTCCTCCTCTTCCTCCTCCTCCTCCTAGGTGTCCAACGCTTGCATCGTATCCATGGGCCGAGGCCCGTTGGAGTCCAATGCTTGCATTGGATTTCAATCGTATTTTTCTTTACGAACGGAGTTGCTGCACCCATCCGTTCGACCTTCGCACTTCTCCCTTAAAGAGAGTTCCAGGCTTAGGACTAGCTCTGATATCCACTATCTTGTGGTATCAAAGGCGGCGATGCCGCCCACGTTTGCCAGCTTTTTCATGGTTCCTGCTGAGCCTGTTCACCTCGCGTAGCGCCCTATGGTGGTACTTCAGCCAAAACCTTCACCACTGATGGCATAGCCTCAGCAGGCACTCCCCTACTGACTGTTGCCACCCTCTGACCACGTTGAGGTGTGAGTCGGACTTGAGGGGGTCGCCCACATATGCAAGTATTAATATACATCTTCATGTAATGAACAGCGCTTTATAACCGCATCGTTCTTTAACTATTATAGTACGCACACATGCATATACATCTGTGCTATATATATATATATATATATATATATATATATGCGATATCGTTTAGTACTAAGGCGTTGCACATTGCATGCAGATGCCTCCAGTATTAACACCTTCGTTGGCCTGTTCTGAAATTCTAAGTAGCACAAACCATTCATAACCTGCACACACGCGCACACACGCATACACACACACGCACGCACACACACACACGCACACACGCACGCACGCACACACACACGCACACACACACGCACACAAACACACATAAATTTGAAATCGATAAATTAAGGCTCTTGTGTCCTAAGCTGCCATGTGGAGGCGCTTATATTCCACTGTTCGGCTCTTGAGATCGTTGTATTGTATTGTATTGTATTTACGACGATTTATATAGCGTTGTTGGTAGCAAGCTACTTCTCTGATAAACCGACCGACCGGGGATCGAACCCGGGTCGCCGGCGCGGCGAGCGGACACCAGCCCACTCGGCCACTCAGGACCCCTGTGTCCAGTATGTCCTTGGATTCCTTATCCAATGATATACTGGACACGGGGTCAGTTCATCTCCATATGGGCGATGATAAAATGAGCAGCAGTAGGATGGATCGGCGCCTAAAATCGACTCTTGTTTAACTTGCTAGCTTGTGTTCCTACTGTTTCTTGCAATCACACTGCCGTTTGTCAGTTTGAATTGAATAAACGAATATTATAATAATAATCTGAAACAGTTGTGGAACCATTGTTGAAATATAGCTTTCATAAAGGTCAAAGTCATCACGGATAAAGAAATTTGTCTCTACTACAACGCAGCGCTCGTGAATAAGCTGGTGCCCTTCGCTTCGCTTTAGAGTAGCGCTTTATAAATATTGAATTACGATTATGATTACGAAACACCGGCAAAACAATTTTTTGACAAGTAACCATCTCCAATTCTCCATCCGTCATCACGAATATCGCCAACACAATGACTGTCACATTTCGAACAGCTGGCGTCTTCATCGCGTCATCATTTCTGCCAACGTCGTCACGATACCATTGTCCCAAGCGACGACCCTAAACCAGAAATCGCTCGGTCGCCCATAATTACGAAAGCTGTATTGAGCCGGTAAATTCTGACTGATGGTCTGAGTGATTTATTGCCAAACGACGACAGACGTAGCTACGTTCATTTCATCGCGTTCGTCTTGGTTCAGCAAATTGCGTCGTAAAATATGCTGTCGAATATAGCACGAACAGCGAAATAATTCTGCGCCCGGCCCGGCCAGTAATTGGACAATAATTCACCGCAAAGATAGAATCAGTCGCCTCTTCCCGAAGCCTAACGGTGGGGCCTAATTTGTCAACCTGGTTTGTCGCTATGCTGGTGTGAAGCAAATTGAAGCAAGGGAAAAACAGTTCCGGAAACTATTCACAGTGAGACACGATTGGTTAATGGAAACATGACGGTAGATTTTGTTTCTAGAAATAGAACGGCTGTGTCGATACCACTGTGTGTCCGTTCTCTCGGCTAAATTGTATTTTCTGCTAATTATGAATCTGTAATAGCAGACTGCTTGGGCAGTTCGTTTATTGAGTTAACTAACAACAGACAAAAAGCTGTAGGTGTACAATGAAAAACTTGATGGTATGAACAGTGGCATCGCAACGATTAAAAGAGTAGTAGGCCTACAGCAAAATGGGCAAGTTAGGGGTCTGGCGCTTTTTGCATATAATATTATTGACAGTGTTTCGTGCCATTTCTGGTAATCTAAAATACACGTTTAAATGGATTAAAAGTATTTTCTAGCGTTTAGCAGACAAAAAGTGATACTACAAAAATATGCTGTTGCCGTACCACCTTAAAAATGATAGGGAAAAAGCCGTACTACTGGTATAGGCGGCAACGCCATTGGGTATGAAGTTATAGCTTAGTAAGAGTTGAGAAATAACATACGAGATATAGAGTTTCATGAGTCCTTATCAGAAAGGTAAAAAAGTTATTAAGTCTGTCCCTGAGAAAATAGGGGTGAAATGTTGGTTGGGTTCTATTTTACCATTTACTGAAATTTTGTTTCTTATCAGTGTTTGGTATCAAGGCAACAGAGTACGTTAAATTTGTTTCACTATGCTGTCGCAAACTTGGACACAGTCGTGATCTGCTACGCCCGGAACTGATTCGGCACTAAACACTCATAGCTAGTCAAACCGACGACGGTCGTATCGTCGGCCCAGAACGAATATCGCTGGGACGGGTGAGAGGTTAGGCCAGATTATGGCGCCATGATAGTTTCCCTGGCTTGTACGGATGTCGAAGAGAGCGGAGACAGATGGGTGACTGAAGCCGACGAGGGTGGAGAGCAGACAGGAAGAGACCGGAAGGGATGGTCGGCTGATGATTTATTTGCTGACCGTGGAAAGCTCGGTCCTGTCGGCTGAGAAGGACTTGGGGGTCGACGCCCCCGCACTGGGCTTGTACTGTGAGTTGACAATGACCGGGATTGCATCGGTACCACAAAGAGAGCAGCGACGTCACGTGTCACAACGCCCGTTGAATTCATAATTCATAATTAATTAATTCATTACTTGAATTTATATAGCGCCTCTTCAAGGGAACACACTCAGAGGCGCTCCCAACCCCAGCGAGGCCAAATAGTACCATTTTGATATAACCATACCATAATGGCTATGCTCACTCTTTCTCTTTGGCTTTCACGGGTTTGGAAATCTAAGTGAATCTTCACCTGCAATGGCAGCTGATTATCCAGGCTTCAGATTCACATTTCGGTGTGACCTTGCTCACGTTACAAATTTAATTAATAATAATAATAATAATAATATCCAAATCCTTTGCCTGCATACCCAGAAGGGACCGTAGTCCCGCTTATAATTAGGGTAACCTATATGACAAGAAATTGGTGTGAAAATGACGAATGATTAACATAATAGTCTAACGATATTTTAACACAAGAGAATAAAAACAATCAGATCTAAAAAGCCTAACTGACAAGAATTATTATTCATTCAATATTGCATTAGGCCTATAGGCCCTACTGTATCTGTCAAAGTGGCAAAGAAATCTTCTGCGAACAAATGACGTAATGAGTTGCATAGCCCATTGATGACGTAGTAATCATTATAAAACACTAGCAGTTTTTACCCGGCGTTCGCCCGGGTTTTCCTCAGCGCCCGTGTATTTGAATTTAATGACATCTTCGTCAACGCCTGTGAATTTGAATTTAACGATGTGAAAATTGTTCGTGTGTCCCTCTGGCGAATTTACGCGCTGGCTTGAAATTTGTTTAATATCAACTCTATGTAATATATACTCCCATGCATTTGCCAGAATTCAATGGCATTGAAACTATGACCACATCGAAACTTAAAATGTCCAAATATCGGAATTTAAAGTAAATTTTGAGTTGAAATATAGTTGGGTTGAGATCTATAGAAATTCAAATGAAAACGTTCGGTAAAAATTTCGTTGCATTGGCGAATCTTTAAGTCCGATGACCTAGAAATTCTCCCGTGGTCCCAACTTCTGATGTTAAATCAACGGTCAACGTGATTGGTTGCGAATCAGAGCGTTGACCTATATGCTATGTGTGACGTAAGATTGCATATTTAATTAGCATGCGTGACGTGGACAAATGGCCTGATGGCCATGGTGTAAGAGACATAGCCTCGTCGAAAAGTTGAAAATTTAAAATGGCCATATATCGGCGTTTAAATAAAATTGCGAACTGAAAATAGTCGCGTTGAATTAGACGTTGCGTAATAATGTTTTGTAAATTTTTTCAAATCGCTAAACCGTTCCGTTTCGGAGCCTTTAGCCGGACAGCGAAACATACATACATACATACGGAAGGACGTCGTAAACAGACTAAGAATTATAATATAAGATATCTGATGACGACACAAGAAAGTATTTACGTCTCCAATTGACCTAAATTTCTCCAAGAGAAGCTGATTTATTATTACTGGTGGATTTCTGTGTCTCGGGGATAAAACCACAGAGACAGCGTTGTGCTAAAATGCAGGCCTAAAACTTGAAGCTTTTCCTTAGATAATATTTGTACAATTTTAGTTTTTTTTATTCGGAAGCGGTTTGTCTTTTGAAACTATCTAAATATATCGTGTGCTTCAAACTATTCGCTGGCATTAAAACTTAAGCATTGTCTTAAACTGTAAGACGTGTTAAGTTCCAGGCTTATTTAACAAAACTAATAATCCTGTTGTTGCGTCAATAGATCAAGTTAAAGAGTTTAAATCATTAAGTCTGCCTGACCCAGCATAGCAAGACACAGCACCACGTACCATAGCACAACATGATAAAATATAATTTAACATAATACACTAACATTTTATAAATTATGACATGCTATAATCTAGTCGTTTCTAAAACCAGTGTTCGTGATCTTACTTATTTTGCTATAACTGGCTCCATCTACATGCTACAGGGTCAATGACCATTCGTAAGAACAACAGAAAGTGCGTGGAATCATTCACCAGGTGGGTGTTAGTGAAACCAGATGCATGACGTACTGCACTGCGTTATTTCATTTGCCTCGGCGAATCCTGTTTTTAGTCCAAACACCGACACAAGTGCAAATCGGAGCCGAACACATGGTGGCCAGACTGTTCGGATTATTACCGAGCACCAAAAGCCAAGTCCGTTAATCCCCCAAGACGCTGATGAATTGCAGAGAAGATAAAACTGCGTCCACGGAGAAAGGCTGATCTGATAATTATTAGGAATCTCTTATCGTCACAAGCATGGGCGTATTTAGGAGGTGGTTTTACGGGTTCAAACCCCCCCAATTAAGTTTCCCAAAATTTTTTATATGCTTTTACATGAGAATACCAAAAAAACTTAGTTTTTGCGACCATCTCCAATGGAAAACCCTCGAAATCTTAAAATCCCTCCGAAATTTTTTCCTGGCTACGCCCATGGTCACAATGCTTTATTTTCGCACAGATTCTCAGTACTAGTCCTTAGGACACACACGTTCATGGCCTCCGTATGTATTATTAATTACTAATTAATACAACGTTATATTTGTTCATTCATATTTGCAGAGGACTTGTTCAGTTTAATGTCCATACGAATCTCTATAATAATAATTATATTATTATTATAGGCCAACAGGTACACCTGGATAATACATAAATGTAGATCAGTTGGATATACTGTGCAGATTGGTATGTATTATGGTTCATGCCATAAGTATCTGTTCATAAATATATACGGACATATTGGTTCAAGGTTTCTATAATGTAGAACGTCTATTATATGTATATACAATGTGTAATTGATATATAGGCTATATATATATATATATATATATATATATATATATAAGCTTTTGTAAAGCGCCTTTCAGAAGCAGCCTCTCAAAGGCACAATGAATGTACAAGTTTTATCAGTCACCGTGAATACATGTCCCTTTAATTAATCACTTCATCTTTTGAAGATTTACTGCTCTGGTGTAGGCCCTATATTCGTCTAGCTTCATCCAGTCGCTGCCAGTTTCTCCAGGTAAACTGGTAAAATGCTGTAGAATCCAGATTTCTATATAAAAAAGACTTAATGTGCTTACATTTGAAGGCAGGATTGGAATGCTTGGATGGGATCCATTGGTCTTAAGCTAGGCATCAGACGCAGTAAGTAGGTACACTGTACATATATTCTTCAATGCTGTTGACGGGATACGTTCTTTAGAATCAATTGACCGACTCCGGTATACTGCTAATGGAGATGTCAGTTCGCAGAAGCCTCGCGGGCGGTGGAG
This sequence comes from Aporrectodea caliginosa, assembly GCA_020284085.1. Classification (NCBI taxonomy): domain Eukaryota; kingdom Metazoa; phylum Annelida; class Clitellata; order Crassiclitellata; family Lumbricidae; genus Aporrectodea; species Aporrectodea caliginosa. The sequence goes on along the minus strand of JACEVL010000116.1, from coordinate 1,163,439 downwards.
GTACGGAGGGGGAAATCCTAAAAGGATGCAGAACCCCGTCGAGGTTTCCTTTTAGGGTCAGTTGGAGCTTAAATAGATTTCCGGATTGAAGTGATGATACGCATAGGGACACTATCAACATAAAAACAGCGTGGTTTCGTTGTCATTCAGGTTGTCTCTAAGAAACTAGCATGTATAAATTTGGCCTCGGGCTTCAGCATTATAAATACGACTGATGCAACCGAACAGCATATCAAACTGCTAAAACAAGTTAATTCTGGCTATTTTTTTTATAACTGATGAAACTCAGAAACGCCGCTATATAAACCAGTGTTCGTGATCTTACTTATTTTGCTATAACTGGCTCGATCTACATGCTACAGGGTCAATGAAGAACAACACCCATTCAGGAAACCAAAAGTCTGTCGCTTTTCAAAAAACAGTTTAAAATGCATTTATTACTTAATCACGAGCACTAACATTTGCGCTGACAGTAGACAGTTTTGTTGAGCGCTCTAGAAGTAGCTTGCTACTAACAACGCTATATATATCGTCGTAATTACAATTACAAAGACCCAGCAAAGCAAGACACAGCACCACATACCATAGCACAACATAATAGGCTACAATATAATTTAATATAATATAACGTTAGATCACATTAACATTTTATAAATTATAACATGCTATAATCTAGTCGTTTCTAAGACCAGTGTTCGTGATCTTACTTATTTTGCTATAACTGGCTCGATCTAAATGCTACAGGGTCAATGAAGAACAACAGAAAGTGCGTGGAATCCTTCACCAGGTGGGTGTTAGTGAAACCAGACGCATGACGCAGTGCACTGCGTTATTTCATTTGCCACGGCGAATCCTGTTTTTAGTCCAAACACCGACGCAAGTGAAAATCGGAGCCGAACACATGGTGGCCAGACTTCGGATTATTACCGAGCACCAAAAGCCAAGTCCGTTAATCCTCCAAGACGCTGATGAATTGCAGAGAAGATAAAACTGCATCCTTGGAGAAAGGCTGACCTGATTATTATTAGGAATCTCTTATACATGTAGTCTCAAGGCTTTATTTTCGCATAGTTCTAATCCGTATACAGGACACACACGTTCGTGGCCTCTGTAGGCTATGTATAATTAACTAATGCAACATATATTTCTTCATTCATATTTGCACAGGTTTTATTCAGTTTGCTGTCCATACGAATCTCCATAATAATTATAGGCCAACACCCAACAGGTACACCTGGATAATACATAAATGTAGATCAGTTGGATATACTGTGCAGATTGGTATGTATTATGGTTCTTGCCATAAGTAGGCCTATTTGTTCATAAATATATATACGGACATGTTGGTTCAAGGTTTCTATAATGTAGAACGTCTTAAATATGTATATAATTGATATATATATATATATATATATATATATATATATATATATATATATAAGCTTTTGTAAATCGCCTTTCAGAAGCAGCCTCTCAAAGGCACAATGAATGTAGGCCTACCAGTTTTATCAGTCAGCGTGAATACATGTCCATTTAATTAATCACTTCATCTTTTGAAGATTTACTGCTCTGGTGTAGGCCCTAGGCCTATATTCGTCTAGCTTCATCCAGTCGCTGCCAGTTTCTCCAGGTAAACTGGTAAAATGCTGTAGAATCCAGATTTCTAAAAAAAAGACTTAATGTGCTTGCATTTGAAGGCAGGATTGGAGTGCTTGGATGGGATCCATTGGTCTTAAGCTAGGCATCAGACGCAGTAAGTAAGTAGGTACACTGTACATATATTCTTCAATGCTGTTGACTGGATACGTTCTTTAGAATCCATTGACTGACGTACTCCGGTATATTGCTAATGGAGACGTCAGGTCGCAGAAGCCTCGCGGGCGTTGGAGGTGCGGGAGGAATCCTAAAAGGATACAGAACCCCGTCGAGGTTTCCTTTTAGGGTCAGTTGGGGCTTAAATAGATTTCCGAATCGAAGTGATGATACGCATAGGGACACTATCAACATAATAACAGCGTGGTTTCATTGATATTCAGGTTGTCTCTAAGAAACTAACATGTAGGCTATAAAATTTGGCCTCGAGCTTCAGCATTATGAATACGACGGATGCAACCGAACTGTATATCAAACTGCTAAAGCAAGATAGTTCTGGCTATTTTTTTTTATCGCTGATGAAACTCTCTTTAAAAGCGCTAGATAAATAATTAATAACAATTACAAGGATATAGTTGTTGTTTTGTGCTGCCTTCGACTTCTCTTATGTATTAAGATTTTACAGCGACTTGATGTCAAAATTCACAGCGATTTTGAAGCGTCTATAAGCACAAAAATCTTGCTTAAGCGCATTATGTAACAAGTTGCATCTATGATTCATTCATATCGCACATTTATATAGCTCCCCTTCAGAAAACTACTCAGAGGCGCTCAGTAGATTGAATAAAAAAGTTAATTGATTGATTGATACTTTATGCATCACGATTGTAATTGAAATTGTCATCGAATATTTATAAAGCGCCACTCAGGGATTCAGAGGCGCTCCCGACCCAAGTCAGTGCTATCACTAACAAATAAAAAAAAGACTTCAGGCGTTTCCGAAATAGAGGAAGAGAAAGGCTGATGATAGAAGAAGAATGTGAGAACGTCATAGAAGTCATTAGAGTTGTTTGGACTACTTACTTAACAAACATCATTTAGATTATTTAGTTTTATTTAGATTCAGAACAACGCTTCTGATGAATTTCCAACGACGTTTCTGTAAAGCGTTATTTTTATATTTACTTTTCATTACAAGGATCATTAGATAATGCGGCCCTAATAGCTGGGCTGTTTCTATGGATTTTTTAAACTCGATGCTGTATAATTATTGCAATCTCTAAACTGATCGTTTATGGTAAAATTAAAGGCAATTCGATCCGTGCAAAAGGTATTATTATTAAACAACAGCTTCATTTGCTGTGAGAAATTCAATCATTGCTCTCTTGCGAAATAATGACATCTAAGAAACTATCAATGGTTTAGGTCTTTTTTGTGACATTTTCATTATATATTGGATAGCGCCTCTGATTTGTTTATCTTAATGAGCGGCGCTATATAAATGTTCGATTACAATTACAAAACCTATAGTCCTTGACATCATAGCCTATCCAGGCTTCAAAGTATTATACTGAAGGTGCCTAAAATATCATCAATGTATCAAGAGACACGCGTTGGTGAATTTCCTCAATAAATCAATGGAAAGAAACGCTTCTGCTGGTATGTGCAGACAAATTGCCTGAATTTTTTATTTATTGCGCATTCGAGATAATGAGCTTTTGGCCATAAGTCTTGCCAGCTTTTCTGAGAGTCTACGATATCGACGAAAACGAATTGTCCAGGGGCGGCAGCAAGGTACTCGATTTCTCTCTGGAGACCGTATGAGCCATCGTAGCAATTATTCGCGTCAAGTGACCATTCCAGAAAATAAATCTAAAACAACTGGTCTGACGTTTGTCTGGCTAATGTGTTTCCGCTGCGCACTGGACATTATGGCTGTTCAATCAATGACTCTGGATTGGTAATAATCAGAATGGTGCAATGCAAGATGATAATTTTTTTAAAGAAAAGGAAGAAGAAGAAGAAGAGGAGGAGGAGGAGGAGGAGGAGGAGGAAGAGGAGGAGTAGGTAGAAGAAGAACGAAAATAAGAACAAGAAGAACAAGAAGAAGACTAAGAAAAATAACAAAACAAGAAAAAAACAAGAAGAAGAGCAACAGACAACAACAACGTGAAGAACAATAAGAAAAAGAAGAAGAACAACAACAATAACAATAACAACAACAAAAACAGCAACCACAATGAACAATGCAAGGAAGCAGAATTGGAAAGAAACGTTGATGAAAACATTAACCTTGTTTTGGAACAACCGTTGTGATGTTCAACGCAAAAATCAATACCTTAATATCACTCATAATTATAATCGTGTGAACAAACTACCCAGAAACATAGATATCTAACATTTTGACATTCGTAAAGCTCCTTTAGAAAGTTTAGACCTTCGAGGTGCGTTATATGAGTAGGCCTATGAATAATTATCTGAAAAGGCGCATTAGACCTGCTCACTTCCTGACTTCCTCTTGGCTGAAATGTTTAAATACGTCGATCATGTTTTCCTTTTAAAAGCAAGGTGATAGTTCGCTTAGTAGGCCTACTGTACATGCATCTTTTAAAAATGTAGCCAGAGATTTGAATTTGAGAGCCATGAACAGTTTAGGGATGACTAAATCTTGTTATACTGGAGATGTCTCAAAAAGTAGATATCTTGAAGGGGTGCTATAGAAAAATGTTCATTTACATTACATACTGCAAGAGGCCACGGCGTGTGAAGCTAATTTTGCAATAGTGATAAGGCATTAATCAGAGAAGAGCATGGTTAGTTATATTGCTAAAATTAATGCTAATCGATCAGAATTAGAATTAGCTGTTGAAATTTCCTAATCGATTAGAATTAGAATTAGCTGTTTGTCTAAACGATTAGAATTAGAATTAGCTGTTGAAATTTCCCAATCGATTAGAATTAGAATTAGCTGTTTAGCTGATTTAGCTGATTAGAATCGATTAGAATCTAATCGATTAGCGACCCATCTCTGGAATAAATTGCGTTGAGCATACAGTAGCGGGCTTAAAATCAACTCTGTTACGTAATGCCTGTTTTTTTCTAAATTCTTTTGCGACATCGATTACGTTCGGGGCTCTTCCACTGAGCCGAAATCGAAATTCCAGGCAAGGGAACGCTGCTGTTCTTATTGCCACTGTTGCTCGAACATTTTTACCGCATTTGCGTAAGCCCGTTGTCTGCAACACGCTTCGACAATTTTTCACTGGATTCAACACATCAACAGCGCCTTCTCTTCTGTGCGTGCACGGCTTTTCTTCGCCCGACCATATTTCACTGGAATTTATGTGGCGCCCGTTCGTGGACAATGCGCCTCGTCGTGTGCCACGTACACGACGATCCAGCAGAGACGTTGCGTCGTGGAATTCCAGTGGACAGTGCAGCGGAGAAATGCGTCGCTTGGAGCTGGAAAACCGCATGCAGCCGGAGAAGCACGACGTCTCGGATGCGCAAGCCATGGAAGCGCCCATCGAATGCGCATCTCCATCGGCAGCAGGCTGTCTTCAACCGACGGGCTTCTGCAGGGCGACCGGCGGCACGATGGCCCACAGCTGCATACTAAGTAAGCAGACCGTTCCGACGGGTCTCGACGATTCGTAAATCGCACATCATGGTCGTCGTTCTCTGTTGAGTTACGCAAGTTGGAGCTAAGCGGCTTGCTGGTGAATCTACAGCAATGTTTTTTCTGTAGCGAAGTCGTAAAACACAGACGACTGCATCACTGGCGAAAATAGCTCGTGGATTACCATCGAATGTCTCTGCAGAGAAATTATCAGTTGATGTAGCTCGTACTTTAACAATGTTTGTGGATTTTTCGTAAGCATACAGCGACCTCTGAGCTAATCAGAACAACGACTGTATAGTCGCAGGGATTTCTACCTTAAACAAGACGAGCTAGGCCTTATAACTAATCGTATGGTTGGTAAACGGTGAGCACTGAGCATATGCCCATGTACAGCGCATTTGATAAAGTCTACAGTTGCTAGACCTAATCAAACAAAATATTTCTCGACACTTTGACGGAACGTGTTAAGATACTTCGTAAAACATACTCCTAAACATAACAGTCTGCTTCTCAGCGAATAGAACCTACGAGAACAAGAGATACGTAGTACATTTCCGAGGACCTCTTTAATTACTAATTTCACGCTGAAAGTACTGATAAATATTGACAGGCTACCCCATTAAACACATGCGTCAAATCTTCCAATTTTGTCACCGTTGCAAGATAATCGGCTGTTTCGTGAGTTAATCATGGTTCATTTCGAGGATAACTCGTCAGTACGTCTTGACCGGTAACTCTGAGTGATTGGCGAAGAGCGAGGAGTGATCGTCAGTCGTTTATGGTGACATGGTAACTCGGTGGCTGATGGCAATACTCTGGGTTACTCTTGTAGCGTCGACCGATCTGGGGACTCGTCCGACCTGGAGAAATATCACGATAGGTAAGATGGCGAACAGGAAAATTTGCTCATTTCTTTCCCCTTCCTCGTTTCATGAAAGTTTCTGATTTCTGATGTCTTCAGTTTATTATATTTTTCTCATTCATGTTTTTTTAAAACTTCATTCATCTTGCAAGTATTTCTTGCATCTAAATTACTCATTTCATATAGCCTAGGTCTATTTAATACCATTGTTTCAAAGTTACTGGGGAGTCACCTGAAGTAGAACGCTGCAAATTGTTTCTGAAGACGTTTACTTTTCAGATAATTGATATTGTGAATTTTACATTTTTGGAATCTAGAATGTATCACTAAAATATTAACACTTAATTTATTTTGTTGTTTTTAGTGTGTTATTTGTACAAATTAAGCGACCAGTAAGAATTAAACCTCTCTAAAAAGATTTTTTTTCGTTTTCAAGCTCCTTGACAGTGTCCACCTGGCGAAAGACATCATGGTTTTAATACATTGCTAGTCATAACTCTGCGACATGAATGGCACAGAGAAGTGGTAAATGTGGCAGCATCCCACCACAAGTCTCGAATCCAGTATTGGAATTTGAACTTATAAATTAAATCATATTTTATTTCTAATCTGTTTCTTAACAAATGCATGTTTCCTTAATTTATTCATCTTACAAGTATTTCTTGCATTAAAATGTCTTATTTCAAAATTTCCCCCATTGTATGATGTTTCCCCATTTTCAATTTCTATCTTATAAACCCCTCAATTTCAACCTTAGACCAACGATGCATTATATAAGTGATTTCAGCGAGACGATAATACGGAACCTGAAGGTTTATAGCTTCACTACGACTTCCTAATTGCCCAATAAACTTGTTCCTGTCCAATCACGTGGTCGTCTACGCCAATAAAGAACACAGATGGATCAGTAGGAGACTAATTATTATGCGACACAAGGGACCTGCAACTAATGAGAAAGAATGTCGAATAAAAGATGCACAGGGCGTATGCCAACAGAGAAACATAACCTTCAGCAGTAGTCAGACAATGATCTGACCGTATGTCCACTAAATTAACGGATGACAGAAAATCAATGGAATGTTGATATCCTCAATATCGTTGATAGTAGTCGATATTCCGGCTGACGTGCGTATCAGATAATGTCAGAGATAAAGAATTTCGGCAAATGTGCATCGTTTTTCTCTTTGAACATTCTAGGCCTACTCTTCTAGCCCATCGTTATTGGTCTGCCAGTCGACATGCCAATCCTGGAGCAAAACTTAGAACGCTGTTAAATACATTCATGCCTGTAACATGTCGTTATAATATTATGGCTCCTTAATACGACCTCAAAGCCAATAAGACACAACTGTCTAACAGATTCAAACAGGTACGTTTCAATTTTAGAAGATGTTTCTTGCGTTGTCTGTGGCGGTATACAGCACAAATTAACTAGTACGTGTTGTTATTTATCTAGTTTCAGTTTCAAACACACACGCATACGCACCTGCACAAACACATCTACACACAAGCATATAATATATATATATATATATATAATTATATATATATATAATATATACATTGACGTCTAACTCCCCCACCTGGAATGGGAGAACAACCTCACTCTGGCCAACTTATATTAATAATAATTATATTTTCGTATTGCGCAGGTCGTTATTTTCTCGGAAATCAACACCTCCCAGTCTATGTTCAAAACGTTCAACCTCCCACTTTGGCAACTGTGGAAAATCGTTTTCCCAACCCCCAGCCCTCATTGGTAGAAGCCACTTACTACATACCCATACGAAATAGTATATGGGATAATCGAATTTAAAATATGCATAAGCCCTCTAGCAGGCGTATTGAATAATTTACGGTGTGAAAATTTATGACTGGTGTTGAGTGAGGTTAATAACAGAGTTGTATAAATAACTTGGTGATCATAGGATGGTCGAAGGCATTGGAACATAGTCATACGAATGGGTCAGCCCAGATAAGAATAGTCGAATAGTACATTCAGTATAAGTCAATTTTATTACATCCTACAGGGAGTGGCAACAAAACATATTCCCCTGGGCAGCATCATTTGCAGGTCATCGTTGTCACCCATGTGTTTCACTGCTGATACTGCTGCTGCGATTGGAAGGATGTAATTCCTAAGGAACGTCTGAGTGCTCGTGAAACATCGACCATCAAATGCCATTTTGAAATAGAGCTAGACAATTCTGGAAAGGTTTGCCTGAAATCCAAATAAACAGCCGATACCGTCGTTACGGAGGGGAGATGACCGGAGTTCTCCAATTTAATATTACCTTGCGGTCTTTGTAATGTATGTAGGGACTGTGCTTGTTGTATGTATGTATTTATTTATACATGCGTGGTCAATCAATCAATCAATCAATCAATCAATCAATCAATCAATCAAAAATGTTTATTGGCACCAAAGAACGTTGCAACATAACAGAGTAACAGTCATCTCACAAAATATACATCAAATAGGTTAAATCGTAATAGATTGAACTAGACAACATTCAATGGGTACCAAAAGGAGGAGCCCGAAAGGGACCAAAGTCCCGCTAGGAAGGGCCACCTATGTAACTTGGATCAGTTTGAGACAGCAGTAAAAAATAACTGTTGTGATTGTCATGGATATTCAATAGGACCATTTCAAAAGAGGACATTATGGTGCATATATACAATTATACATGTATATGTAAGCATGCATGACTTGACTGCGGCTTGGTAATTGTGCGCCATCAGTTGATGCCTGTGCACAGACGGCGCCAGAAATTTGTTGTAACCAGGGCATAGTCAGGCCGTCATGCAAGTAACCAGTGCACTGGCAATTTACGGCGAGCTCAGGGCAAAAAGTCTGGCAGCATTCTCTGGCAGGGCAACGCCCAGAGGAAAGGGTTTTAACCTTGGCATTTGCGTGGCTTGCCCTCTTGTAACGCCGCCACTGGCCTTGCTCCTTATAGACAACGGCGCATTTGAAACTACTAATATCTACAATTTATAACTAAGTAAGTAAGTAAGTAAGTAAGTAAGTAAGTAAGTAAGTATGGTCTTTAATACACCAGTTGGAAACGCACAATGGGACAACAGTTATATAATGATAATGATAAGACATCAAAGTAATAATAATAATAATAATAATAATAATAATAATAATAATAATAATAATAATAATAATAATAATAATAATAATAATAATAATAATAATAATAATAATAATAATAATAATAATAATAATAATAATAATAATAATGTGCAAAAAGTTAAATACTAGTGAAAAATGATTTATCCATATCCATGCATGCATACATTAATATATATGTATCTGAATATCTATTTAGTGCCTTTCAGGAGCCTCAGAAAGGCTTTGAAAGTACATGTAGCAGTTGCTATTGTTAAGAGGCTTCACGACACTCTAAATCCTGCTACACGGGCTTCTTCTTAGTGACCATCTAACCGATTATATAAATGGGTCAGAGATTCTGTATTGTTTACAGAGGAGATGATAGCTAGTTCTACAGGTTTTTATCTGATGCGCATTTAATTTGAAGGTTGTTTGCTGGAGATGGATCGCGTGGAAGACCGTGAATCCATCCGACATGCCATACATATGATCAACGCCAGAAAGGACCTCCTTCCTAACATCCAGCTGTCGTTTGACATCGAACTCATGCCCGCCTCTGACAGCTTCGCAGCAGCCAAGGGAGGCAAGTCGAGATATGCAAGATATACGAAAATATGAATTTTTCAAAGTAGCAGTGGTGGTGGTGGTGGTAGTAGTGGTAGTGGTGGTTGTGGTGGTGGTGGTGGTAGTACTAGTGGTAGTGGTGGTGGTGGTGGTAGTAGTAGTGGTTGTGGTGGTGGTAGTGGTAGTAGTAGTGGTGTGAGTGGTGGTGGTGGTAGTGGTGATGGTGGTAGTAGTAGTGGTGGTGGTAGTAGTAGTGGTAGTGGTGGTGGTGGTAGTGGTGGTGGTGGTGGTAGTGGTAGTGGTAGTGGCAGTGGCAGTAGCAGTAGCAGTAGCAGTAGCAGTAGCAGTAGCAGTAGTAGTAGTAGCAGTAGTAGTAGTAGGAGGAGGCGGAGGAGGAGGAGGAGGAGGAGGAGACGGAGAAGGGAAGGGGAAAGGGGAAGGTAAAGAAGAAGTTGTGTACTGTCCTTTGATTTGGCCTACAGAAGGCGCGTGGTAATGAACCAAAGCAGCTCAAGTTGGATAAAACGGAATAGCATAGTTAATCTAAAATAACTTTTTGCTTTAAGTTTGTTATTGTCTCTTTGTTCCGGCACTTTTAAAAATTCATAAGCGGTGTCAAAACACATTTATTTACAGTTTCCGTTAACTTGCGGTACAATATTTGCTCAGAACATTCCTGAAAAAACTTCATCACAGTTGCAATCAAGTCAATGCGCGTGTTTCAAGTTTTACGCCACATTAGTCGGATGCTAATTAATCACGCCAAATTGGTCGGAAGTTAATTAATTACGTCGTTCGATCTTAATTTACGGTTGACGGTATTTTCAAACTCTTCCTCTGAAAGGCAGTGGTTACGGGCCGCAACAGTTAACTAGATGGCATGATCGGGAGAACGATTAGACGACCAGACTGTGAGTTTTATGTGATGCTCGGTCTCGGGGGTTCCTAGGAAATGTTGAAGGGAATTTTGGCGTCGAAGATCCTTGGTCGATCGTTTCGTTTCATCGCCTTAGATGAACGATGCATCATTTCAATTACGATTCATGGGATCGAGGGATTCTGGCAGTTGGTGATGCTGCAGTTGGTGATGCTGCAGTTGCTGAAGCTGCGGAGCATCGCTCATGCAGCGCCGTTCATCATGAAATGGCAGCGTTCGATAGACTTAGTTGATGTAGAGACTGAGGAATGTCCGACCATCAATGAGGATATGTTGTGGCCAATCGCTTGCGCTGAACGCTGTGGGTCTATTACCGCCTATTACCGCCTTCAATTTGTGCACTGAGTGCAACACAAAGCCCAGCGAAATTGACCAATTTATGCTGCGCTTTTTTCGGAATAGTCTCACTTTATTGCATCGGCCAACGAAGACATCAGTGCCAATATAAATTTAGGATACACATGCATATAGAGCGTACGTATGTATATATGCATAATATTGTATTTGCGTGTGCAGTATCTATATTGGCTATAAATGTGCTATACAGTCAAAGTACAGAGAATTAGTACCGGTAATACATATGCTTGCAGGAATTGTACATTTGCGTGAAAGATAAGACGCCTCATTAATTTTGTCAATTAGAGCAACAGATCGATGTTCCATCTTATACGATGTTTGCGTATTTATATATGTATGTATGTATTTATGAATGAGCGTATGCAGGTAAACATCTTAACATCTTAGTATATATGTTAGTATACTTGTATGCATGTTTGTACTTATATGTGTAGACATGAAGACATTTCGTAGTGCGTTTTTAGAACATCTCCACCGTATGTATATAAATATATTACAGAGAGTTTAAGACGTATATTATATATATATATATATATATATATATATATATATATAGTTGCATATATATATATATATAGTTGCATACAGATTGGCCCTATTCGTCTGAAACTAATGTTCGCCGTTTAAACGAAATTCCTATAGATATAATATAAATAACAGATTCTTTATGCAAATAAGTAGGCTCCTATTTGTATGCTATCATGATACCGTATAAATAAAGCTGGGTCACTGGAGTGCATACGGTTACAGCCAAATATTCATTGTACGAAGATAATGGCAGAAAACATTTACTTGTCTGAATGGAATTTTTGCTGTGGGGAAAATAGTTGAAGTATTTGACTCGAAGCTGCGTCATTGCGACTTTCCTCAGCGGATGTATTCAACGATACTAGTCGATGGAAAGCTTTGTCATCTGAAATGGACAACATGGATACATTCCATAGTAACAAAGGAAATCACGAGAATCAGGAAACGTTGACTCAGAGGAGGAGGAGGAGGAGGAGGAGGAAGAAGAGGAGGAGGAGGAAGAGGAGGAGGAGGATGAGGAGGAGAAGGAGGAGGAGGAGCAGGAACAGGAGGAGCAGGAACAGGAGCAGGAAGAGGAGGATGATGAAGAGAAGAACAGTTACTTAGTCTAACTCCGAAAGGCCGCCGTGGGTATAAATTGCTAGCAATTTATTTACTTATACATGGGCACACGAGGAACATGAGCGGAGAGCCATTCCCTCGCCGTCAGATCTTCCCAACAATATTGTATGCTTACAGTGTACTCAGTTTATAGGGATGGCAAGTGGAGCAGAAATTTCAAAACATCTTTATGTTGTGGTGGAGAACTTTAACCAAGACTTATGGTTATGACCTATGAACTATCCCGCAACTCATGTATTATGAGCTATTTGATCAGTGCATAGGGTGATAAAGACACGTGCTAGCACAGCATTATTGATGGCTGTGACAATGGCACACAAGCCAGTGTCTCATAAATTGCCAAATTGCGTTAAATTTAATCGATTCACATAGTAGCATCATTTTACGCCATAATTATACTGACTGTGCTTCTGATTCAAGTATTGACGTCCGACACGTAAATCTCATAATATTCATACATTCGCTCATACTCAATATGCTTGTAGTGTTATTCTGTTAACGATTGCACCAAAATTCATCAGATTCACAACGCTTTGAATAGCGTGTGAGCGCACAACATAACTATCTCTGCCTTCCAAGGTTTCTCGTCCTCAACGAAACCCGCCGTAACCGCTGCTCTGCCTCCTCTATCTGGTCTCTCTCTGGCACCCGAACTCGGACCTCCACTGGACAACGATCTCTGGACAACCCCTCTGATGCGACGCAGCGCTCGTGAATAAGCTGGTGATATTCGCTTAGCTTTAGAGTAGCTCTTTGGATAGTTGGAATTTACGATTACGATTACGATATCTGTCACAAAGCCATACTAGAAGAGCTTTTGAGAAGCCTTAGAAGGCTGTGTATAATTATTCAATAACATGCATACAGATACGCAGTATACGTACACATACATATAGACATATACAGACATGTACACATACATATACATGTACACACGTATTTACATACAAACATACATCAGCGAGCTCTGTATTCTTCGTATACACATAAACCCAACATGTGTTCTGATAATTGAAGCCAGATCCTGAATGCGGTGACCGCAATCGACTGACTAGTTGTCGTCTTGGATAGGCACATTAAACGACAAAGCTTTTCCAGAAATACAGCGCACTGATATAATATATTATGCAATAATATAATTGTTTAAAAGCCGCCTTGCTTTCTTCCTGTCAGTGCTGCTTAATATACTGGAATAATAACAACAGCGTAGACCAGTAATAACTTCTGATCTGTGTAAAAAAAGACATGTTTGCTTAATGGGAGCGTTGGCCAAATTGACTTCAGCAAGACAATCAGTTAAGGGCTTACATAATAGGTGTAGGCGGACAGGCATTTACTGTAGCTTATGAAGTAAGGTCTACTACTATAAATACATGTAAACATTCACACTTATTTGGAATTCTTTTAATTTGATACTAAATACTGTGTAATTTGTTTAATTTCTGGTTCAAACTCTAAACAGGAGGCTAACGAAGTTCTACCGCTTATTAGTTGTACATGTATATGCAATTTTAATCACAGATATATATTGCGCCTCCCTCCCCAAAAGAGACTTCTTCGTGGGATGTCTATCAGGCTTACCTAATGATTATGATTTTGCCTATATTATTTGACTTGAATGGACAATCTTAGCGCCTACTTATAGATTATTTTAGAAGCTGAAACACATGTTTCACTATAATTCTCTCTCTCCTTCAAGCTTGAATTAATCCCTCCCAGAGGAGGGGTCAACCAACGCAGATGTAATTTCACTGTAACGTGTTTCACTATTGTTTTATTTATGGAAGTCTGTCGGCAATTGCGGGACGGTGTGGCCGCAGTTATAGGACCGATGTCCGTCCATTCGGCGGCTCATATCCAGTCGATCTGTGACGCCGTTGAAATGCCGCATCTTCAGCTGCAGTGGGATTTCACGGAGAACAGGGATGCCTACTCCATCAACATGTTCCCATATCACGCCAGTCTCAGCAAGGCCTACCTAGACTTCATTGTCCATTACGACTGGGCTGGGCTCACTGTTCTCTACGACACTGACGATGGTAAGTCATTGTCGTCGTCGTCATTGTTGTCGTCACAATCAATTATGTCATCATTACGTCACAGTCAATTACGTCATTACAGTGTCACAGTGTCAATCATGTCATCATATCGCAGTTTTGTCATTATTATGTCACAGTCAATTATGTCATCATTTCTATTCAACTTCTATTTAAGTACCTTAAGCGTCACTGCCAAGTTTTGAATACCTGAGTGGTTCCTTTGGAATTTTCTGATGAAAATCAGAATACTGTTGGAATTTGTTGTGATCGAATTCGGCATGTTGGTGAATGTTCTGCTGGAATTTGATATTCTATTGGTATCTTGTATTCAATCGGGCAAAACGGTATCTGGACTTTTCACCTTGGACATATCCCCCACCCTGGACATTTCCTCGACATTTCCCCCGGACATTTCCCATCGGAAAATTACCCCGGACATTTTCCCCCTCTTTGATCACTTACCCAATAAGTAGGCAGTATATACAAATGTCCACGATAACTGTTATCATAGGCCATCCTTATCACTTCGACACGTTCCTCGTTATTAACTGGTCGACCAAGTGCCTCTTTTCGTTGTCTCAAGACTCCATTCTTGTCTCCGGGTCACTCGCACTGGCAGCGCCTCTGATTGATGTTCACTGTGAGAGGCGCGATATAAATTTATAGATACAATACAATTTATTTCACTTTATCCTATTTTCTTTCGTTGTTCGAATACCTCGGCGCTTGGTTGACTGGCATCTGGTGCACTCGTTGACACGTGTTTTGCCATGACGTCTGCCATTACATTCTGTTGATTACTCCCTCTGCTACGCTGTTCCTATCATGACACGGACACCGCCCAGAGCAAACTAATTCGTCCCAGTCGGATCAAGTTCTCATCTTCCGATGGCACTGACGAGAATTAAGACCAGTTTACATAGCGCCGCAATATAACAAATACAATTCTGATCCTCTCGGTCGAAGAAGCAACGTTCAATCAGCCGTATACAGCCGAGTGAATTTTCTACCAATATTTGCATGCCATGGCTGCCTTATATCGTTGACTATCTCAGCACATTTTCCCAAAACCTATGTGGCTATTGCCTTGAGAATACCCGGAAAATGAAGTTGAGCTGCTTACATACACCATCAAAGTAGACATTGCCGACAACTAACATATATAAAATACGATTAATAATTATAATTATCAATGTGAACACAGTCGGCTGAGGTATGCAAAGGATAGCACATCAAAGGATATACACTGTACAAGGATATACACTGCAGACTGAAGCACTGAGTAAGATATCTGGTTTGTAGGGTAATGAAGTTTTAAAAAGCATCCATTGCAAACGTAGTTTGATTCAATGAGGATGAAGTTATCCATAGGAAGCTCACCCCGTGTAGTTAATACTATATGAGCTTTATCTGTCAAGAATGAAAGCTTAGTGTATTCATCCCGCATGCGAACGGTTGTATATTAAGTCAGACCACTTCACATCTGTTCTTCGTTCTCTACATTGGCTTCCTGTAGTGCATCCGTTTCAAGCTGGCACTCCTTTTGTACTGAGTCATCTTCCATTCGACATATCATCCATGGTTACACCCTTTACTTCTGCCAGAGGCCGATCCTCTCTTTGATCAGCATCGGCTGGAAAGTTTGTTGTTCCTGGAAATCATCTTCTCTTTGGCGGGCAGGCATTCACAGTTGGTGGTCCCTTCATTTGGGGCTCTCAACCTCCTCATGTTCGCAACTCTCATCCCAGACAATCTTTCCCTCTAAACGGAAAACGTCCTCTTGCAGCCTGTGTATGGTTATTAATGTTTCCCATTGCCCGGTTTCAATGTGCACGGCTGAACTTTTAATTCAAATCAATTCAATTTATTGTTCCCCAAAATAATTACACATTAAACGATAAGGTTCAATGTATGATCAGGCCCGCCGAGAGGGGGGAGGCAGGGGGGGCAAATCAGGGGTCCGGCGACTTTTAGGGGCCCGGGCCGGGCCCGCAATCAACTTATGATATATATTATAATAAGATATACAAAGTTTATGATGTATATACAAAGTTTATGATGTTATGCTTATAAAATATAACGTAACACGTAACGAGGGGGCCCGGGAGCGGAAAATGCGGCTTGTGACAAGTTTCCTTCTGACAATTTCACGGAAAAGCAAAAAAAAAAAGTCATCAGAAATTTTTGTGGAAGTAAGAAAAAAAATTGTTCAAAAAAAGTTAGGAGCCCGTGACTGCTCTGCCTAGGGGCCCGGAATTTCTGTCGGCGGGCCTGTGTATGATTCCGTGGAGTGAGCGATGTACAGAGAGGAGAAAGATAGGCGCCTCTGAAGTGTAGGGAGCCTAGATAGATTGTTGATTTAGCATAGATGTTAGGTTATTCATCCTTAGTTTATTTTTCATCATTTTTTATTATAAGACAGGAACTATTGTAAAATTACATCGAAACGAACACGAATAGGCGTGAGTGTAAAAAATGATAAAAAATTGAACTTTAGTACTGGAGATGAGGACTATATAATATTTGTTAAAGAGCGCAGTATCAAATTGCCGTTGTATTGTATTGTATTGGGCTGTACTGTATAGACGTATTTTGTTGTTGCGATGTTAAATGGAGGCAGGTCTCATAAGGTTACAAGAACTGCTGAAGGTCGTGTCCGTAAGGTCGACTGGGATTCGCATCACGATTCGGAGGCTGGAGGAAATTCCGGAAGGTTCCGGAGATTACCGAACGACGTTGAAAGAAATTCGCAACCGCGGAGAGTCTCGAGTCATCCTGGATTGCGACTGGCGCAAAGTGCAACAGGTACTTATCCAGGTGAGACGACGATTCAACCAGTTTGCTGTTATTGGAATTTGCCAATTAGATCCAGGATAAAACGTATTATGAATTCGGTTTAATTAAAATCAATCACTTCTAGCAGTACAGAAACAAGCCTTGTATATTATCTCTGCCTCATCAGTTCCAGGTCGCAGGTTCCTCCACTCTGCTGCCTATGTATTATATATATATATATATATATATATATATATATATTAATTAAACTATATATGGTATAATGCTATTATCACTCCCTGTCGGTTTTCTTCTGCCTCTGTTTGTGTATGAATATGTCTCTGTCTGTGCATGGCTGTCTATTTCTGCCTCGTTGTCTTTGCCATCCTTTCTCTGGGTTTCTCTTTATTTCACTCGACGTATATATATATATATATATATATATATATATATATATATGACCCATGGAGCCAAAATGAGTCGGATTTCGGCAAATTACATTGCAATGAAACCAGCAAAATATGATCAGAAGTCATTTTTAGCTCATTTTCAGATTTTAATGGAAATGGGTAAAATATATTTTTTTTCATTTCTGATATCTCACATATGATGAAAGTCATTGTTTTAATGTGTATTTTCAGGATTTTGTAAAGGGTATTGTTTCAGTTTTGTGAGTGCATATTAAAATCAATAAAAAATAATTTCCAAAATTGAACACGTAGTCATTCGTAACTGTGTCAAAAAGTACCTGGTAAGGTAGAACCAAAATTTTTTTGTCATTTAAAAGCAAATAT
This sequence comes from Aporrectodea caliginosa, assembly GCA_020284085.1. Classification (NCBI taxonomy): domain Eukaryota; kingdom Metazoa; phylum Annelida; class Clitellata; order Crassiclitellata; family Lumbricidae; genus Aporrectodea; species Aporrectodea caliginosa. The sequence goes on along the minus strand of JACEVL010000116.1, from coordinate 1,145,626 downwards.
GTGGTCGTTAAAAACATAAAATTTTCGACCTGTGAACCATTTTGATTCCTTGAATCCTTGAATCTGGACTTCTATAGAATGCATTTTAAGAATCCTTCAAAAGTTTGTGTCTAGAACTCATATTTATCCCTCATTATTCATTTGTGTGTGTTTTGTTCGTCCAAACAATGCCTTTGTTTCCGGGAAAGCCGTCCTAGTTCAACAGTGAACTCAGCCAACTAAACGATGCATTCGTAATAATTTATTTAAGCCCCATTTGCTGCAAGTTGTTGCGACTATTTTATGTCTTTTCCTTGTGCGAATTGGCGCTGGTGATCTAAACCTTTCGCAAACGGAAACGCCAGAACTACTTCTCGGTCTTCACATCCAGTCGATTCGATACAACGTCAGATTTGTCATGTATCTCTCCGCGACATTGATCTCGAGGCTGGTGCTCAGCGACAGGCGCTCGGCCAAAATCGCTCAAAAATACCCAGTCCCATTTGGCAGAACTCCAAAACACCCGGTCCAACTGCATGGCTGCAAATCCTGACACAGAACATCGGTTGAATTGCTACAGGCAGATTCGACAGTTAGGTTAAGCTTTGAGCGCCTCTGATTGGCGTGCACTGCGAAAGGCGCTATATAAATTGATAGATACAATACAATAGACAGAGTCAGAAAAGGATGAACGACAGTCAGACATACAGGCACACAGACAGGTAGACAGAAAAGTAGGTGGACAACAAGGTGAACAGACAAAGCAACCAGAGAGACATAAAGATAGACACACAGATAGACAGAAAAACAGAGAGAGACAAAACATATTATACAAAGGCAATCGGTATGTCAACTCTCTCTCCCTCCCGTCTTCTCCCTCCCTCTCCCTCTCTATCTCTGTCTCTCTGTCTCTTTCCGAAAAAAACACATAGAGAGAGGCAGGCACCAATTTGTCGGACTTTCCAACTAAGCCACGGACTTACGGCTTATGGATTTGAAAACCTGTTGCTGCAAGCTGGAGTTCGAGTCAACAGAAGGCCGATTCGGATATTTCCTATGTAAAAATTTGATGACCAGATCATGCAGTTTTCCACATACACAGGGCTGCCGACAGAAATTCCGGGCCCCTAGGCAGAGCAGTCACGGGCCTCTAACTATCCTTAGACTTTATGAGAAAACTTTAAAAAAAGCTGAAATAATAATAGTGCGAGTACAACCCTACAAAATTATATTTATATAGGGCCTAAAACCCAGGGGCCCGGCGACTTTTAGGGGCCCGGGCAGGGCCCAGCAATCAACTTATGAACAATATTATAATCAGTGATACAAAGTTTATGATTTATGCCTTTTAAAATATAATATTCCGGACCCCTAGGCAGAGCAGTCACGGGCCCCTAACTATCCTTTAAATTTAATGAGAAAACTTAAAAAAAAACTGAAATAATAATAGTGCGAGTACAACCCTACAAAATTATATTTATATAGGGCCTAAGCAACTATAGTAGTTAAGTGTCCGTAATATTATATTTTAAAAGGCATAAATCATAGACTTTGTATCATTGATTATAATATTGTTCATAAGTTGATTGCTGGGCCCTGCCCGGGCCCCTAAAAGTCGCCGGGCCCCTGGGTTTTTGCCCCCCTGCCCCCCCTCTAGGCGGGCCTGCACATACACTAATATCGGAAGAAATACGGTGATCTTAAAAGATGATGTTGCAATGACGTTTTCTCTAATAGGCTGAGCTGTTTTGTTGACTTTTGGTAGGCCAAGTCTATCAACATGACTATCCCTTACTACCACTATATGCTGACGACACTGGTAAGACAACTGCTTCTGATATATCATAGTTGTCACTGTCAGTTTGTGTCAGTATTTAGATCTTCAGATTTTTAATGATTTGGTTTCCTAAATATTTTTCAGATGTCGTAGGATGAAATAATAGATTTACTTATTCCAAAGTCACCTATTCTTGGAAGAATAAAGGAATCTAGCTAAGTTTTAGAGTAATGACCGAAGACATCTAGTATTTTGGATGATTGGAATGTGAACTCTCTCTGTCACTCTCTTTGTCTCTGTCTCTCTCTGTCTGTCTGTCTATCTCTCTCTGTCTGTCTGTCTCTCTTTATCTGTCTCTCTATCTGTCTGTTTGTCTGTCTCTCCCCGTGTTTATACATATATATATATATATATATATATATATATATATATATATATATATATATATATATATATATATATATATAACACGTACACATGAAAGAAAAATTAGAGTTACTGCATTCTAATGTAGCTGAACATATATAAAGCGCCCTCTGAGTGTATCGTGAAAGTGCAGCTTAGTAGCTAAAGTAAAATAAAGCAGCTTCGGTGACAGTGGCATTAATGCATAGCTCTCTCTAACCGTAATTCATGGACATTAATAAGCATGTACTGCTCCAACAGGACTTAGAACTCGTCAATCTGGATATGTTCCGGGACTCTGCCGTCAACATCACCGCTTATCGCCTCGTAAACCAACAGAGCCACACAGTCACAGACGTCGTTCGACAAAGATTCACGAATTCACAAAAATTACATCGACACGTCATATCAGTGAGTAAATATCAAATGGTGTAGAGCACAGAAATAATGATCTTTGAGCAAGAGAATAAGACGAAGAAGACGAGGAAGAAGAAGAAGACGAAGAAAAAAGAGAAGGAGGAGGAGAAGAAGGAGGAGGAGAAGGAGGAGGAGGATAAGGAGGAGGAGGAGGAGGAGGAGACGGAGGAAGAGAAGAAGAAAAGTACGTGGAAATGGAAGCGAAGTGGATGAGGAAGTGCTGTCTCTTAAGCTAGATGCGAGAGGCTGCCATGGCAATGAGAAGTTAATGCCTTCATTTTTGCTTAACCTCGTCATATTTATATATGACGGCGGTTAGCCAGCTATCTTCTTCGCCCCGGATCCTTATACTAGCAGAGTACGGAAACAAAGGCATTGTTTGAACGAACAAAACACACACAAATGAATAATGAGAGATAAATATGAGTTCTAGACACACACTTTTGAAAGATTCTTAAAATGCGTTCTATAAAAGTCCAAATAGAAGGAATCAAAATGGTTCACATGTCGAAAATTTTATATTTTTAAAGACCACATTTTTGCTTTTAAATGACACCAAGATTTTGGTTCTACCTTACCTTTTGACACAGTTACGAATGATTATAATTATGTGTCCAATTTTTTGAAATTAGTTCAGGCGGCGTTCTCATTATAGATGAATTGGCTTCGGGGGCCAAGTAAGACAGACATGTCGAAACAAATTTCTGCTGTGAAGGGAATCAAGCATAGCATGCAGCTCCAAATATGAATAATTGACACGAACCTTTTTGAAGGTAATAATTATTAACTGCGCTTATGATTCATCGCATCTGTTACTAGATTTTTTAATAATTTAAAGGGCATTTTAACGTCACAACTCCGTCTTCATCTTATATGCAACAGCAACAGCCACATCCTTCGTCGTGTTTTTAAGATTCCTCACCCCTTACAGTCCTTAGTTCATGACAGTGGCGTACGGAGCTTAAATGCCGCCCGGGGCGACGTCTCAAAAACACTTAATTTTGGAAATTTCCGGAAAATTTTCTTATTATTTCCGCCAAAATTTCTGATGACCTTTTTTTGGCTTTTTCCTTTTTTGCCCCCTCTTGTACTATTTAGTGGATTATTTTTCTTCCTTTCCTTCCTTCTTTGTCTACTTTTATTATTACTTTCTCTTATACTTTTTCAATTTTTTCTGCTTTCACTCCTTTTTTTATTTTTCTTCAACCCTATTTTGCCGCCCCTGCCCAAGTGCCGCCCGGGGCGACTCGCCCCCTCCCCCCACGGTACGCCACTGGTGCATGAAATTAAGCAAGTAATTGACATATTCTAAACTCTGTTGAAATTGAACCTGCAAAATATCGATAAACCGGCAAACAGCTTTTCATTGATACAATCGCCGAAGTCTTTCTTTAAAGTCAGAACGAAATGCTCAGTGCTCCTACTCGATTGAATTAGACGCCTTTTATCATGCTAAGGTAACTGGAAAAAGGAAAAAGACACAAAGGCAGACCAAGACAACGCTGGTTAGACAATAGGTTATAAATGAAGACAAAACATCACTTGGACTGACACTATGGACTTGACAAGAGACCGAGGACGATGGAGGTCATTTATTCGTACCCATCGCCGCCAAGTGGCTGGCGTCAGGAACTGATGATGATGATGATGATGAAGGTAACTGGAATTCAGCAATAAATGATCCATTCAGCTTAATTAACGACGCTAAGGATTCCACGACGAGGCCAACATCTCCAACAAAGACCAGAGAGGATCACTAGTGGAGATACTGTTGCTTTTTTTATAGCGCATTTCGCCGACGTTTCGTGCGTGACACGCAGTAGAATAAGAAAGACGTTGCGTTTACGAAGGCAGCGAATATTCTACACGCTCGTGACTCTTTCCGGTTAGATTAACTGCGGAATTAGTTGCTCTATTGCCAGAGTTTTGTCCTTTTCTTTTCAATTAGACCGAAACAGCTCTGCTCTACGACGCCGTTCACTTGTTTTCGAAAGCACTTGACGAACTGTCACGTGCTCGTGACGTACGAATGACGTCACTGTCTTGCAATAAACCGAAGCCATGGGAACACGGAAATAGTCTCATCAACTACATGAAAATGGTGAGCAACACAGACTATAGCAAACACAGGCTAACTGATAAGGGTGAAGTAAGATGATAATTATTTATTGTACCCCTCTCTCACCGCTAGTCCTTGGAGGTGTGCGCAGATGGGTTGAAGGACAGTGAGTACCATATCTTACTGTAATGTAATGTAATTAATAATTTATATAGCTCCGCTCATAGCCGTGGCCATTCAGTACTGTAGCAATTATAGCCAGCTTCAAAGGACATCGAGTTAATATATATATATTCGTTTTATTATAAATTCAAACTCAAGGATGACACACCGCACCCAAGCTCACAGTTACAAACTAGATGTTGCTATTTGGATCTGCATCAATCAGGGGTGCAAAAAACCAAACTTTTTTAAAAATGAAAAGTTGGTTTTTTGGTTTTATTTGGTTTTTTGGTTTTTGGTTTTGAGATTTTCCTATTTCGGATCATAAACTCATAAAAATGGCATAATACCGTTCAAATTAATCAGATGCATATAAATGAAATTAACTAGAACAGTAGAACCGTAGAATGTCATAAAACGAAGTTAACAAAAACCATACAACAATAATTGCCAAGAGAGTTGAAGAGACGACATTTTTTGCAATTTACAATTTTGAAATTTGTAAAAAACCAAAAAACCAAAATTTGTTTTTTTTGGTTTTTTAAAAAAACCAAAAAAACCAAAAACCAAAAAACCAAGCCTTTAACAGCCCTGGCATCAATGTCACTGCTGAGCGGTTGTCTAAACTTCCTTCATCATTACCGAAACCCGTTTCTAACTATGCCAAGAACAGTTAAGTCTATCGAATGACATCATCGCCCTTTTGACCTTTCCCTACCTTCATTCCCTCAGCAGTTCATAACAAACAGTCGTTTTCCAGATTTTCCCCAGTCCGCCGTTCATTCCCTGCTCCGTCCTCCGCCTTGATTGGCAGGCGTAATTGTCCGACGGGGACACGGAAGACCAATCCGTCCGGCCTTCCGTGACCTCCCGTCGACCGACTGACGACAAGGGTCTGATCGATCGACGTCCACCGTCCGTTGACGGTCGCCGCCTTTGTCCCTTGCAGCGGACGACGGGACGAGGGGACGTCGAGGCCTCGCCCGTCCGTCTTCGGCCTGTTACGCGCTATCGCAGCGCTCCCACCCGTCCGCCGTGACACTGTTGCCTTCCACGCTTCACGATGTGCTTAATGGAAAAATAATTGCACTTGCTGCTACTGGGAACGGCCTGCTCGACGCCATGACAGGTTACAGAAGACGACAAATATTAGCTGTTGGTGAATGCGAACTCCACCGCTGGCTGAACACTGCTGGTGCCAGTCCTAGGCCTGGATAAAGGAGGAGGGCGACGCTAATGATCTCTGTTATAACATAACGTCGTTAAGCAGTAGCCTGCGCTAACCTGCTGTTCGTGTTGGAATCGGTCTTTTGGGAATTTCTGTGATAGTTTCAGTTTAACGACACTGTGTGATAACAAATATCACTAGAGTCGCCCTCCTCCTTTATCCGGGCTTGGGTCTGGCACTGCCAGAGTAGCCGTGGCGGAGTTCTTCTTCAGCAAACAGTGTTCGGGTAAAAAGAAAAGTTATCCCTCGCTGGCTCTCGCGCACACGCAGCGCTCAATCAACGGTTTACAATCAATGATATGACAGTGCAACCTCTACGATAAGAGTGGAAGAACGATGTATCAACTTGAATATTATAACGCAATTTGGAATCTTTTAAAGTGCTAGAATATGGTTCTGTAGTAGACCTAAACATTTGCGTCGTGGCAAATACATGTATAAACAGATAACGTATACATTTTCAAGCAGACAGGAATTCCAGAATTAAAATTGTTATTGACGTATATAAAGCTATTATAGAGAATAAAATTAAATTTAAGGGATTAAGTCATGTAAACGCTTATACGGAGCCATCGCAGAGTCTAAATTACTGAAAACTGATGGAGGAGCCATGATTCTATTCAGCTTGTTCTCTCTCATTTTGTGGTAAACGATTTCTTCCCATTATGGCATGTAGTAAATGCTCTCCTAAATGCTTGAAAAGTAAAGTATGAACGAGTCATATATAATGCACAATAACTCATATCACCATAATTATGTCGTCATTATATTTACTACTACAATTAATATCGTGGTCATTGCAGAAAAATGATTGTGAAATGTAAAAACAAGTGTAACCAGTGTCTGGATTTTCATTTGTAACAGACGCAGTTCGAAGGATTGACAGGGCCAGTGAAATTTGATTACCGAGGAAAAAGATCTTACTTTGCTTTGGATCTGATCGAACTTACAAAGGATGGGCTTGAAAAGGTAAAAAGACCAAAGCACATTTCTGTCGAGTAGTTCAAAGTACTACATGATGTTGGTCTTTACTGCAATCTCTTGTCATTCTAGAATATTTATCTATATCGTCTTTATCTGTCTATCTCAATGGTCCTGCCAAGCTATCAACTGCATTTGCTATAGGCCTAAGTGAAAACCAGACATTGGTTCCACTAGATTTTGCATTTCACATTCATTTTACTGCAATACTTGTGATAGAATTACCTTGAAATGATATAAGATGAGATCAATGAGGCTTACTATGCAACTATAGAATCAAACGTTGTCTGGGCGATATTTGATGTCTTCATGTTGCTTGTGTTGTTATGGTAGATTGGTACTTGGAATACGTTTCACGGTATGAATGTAACGAAGAAGTACGCCGATCACATAGAAGAAGCGGCCGATTCGCTCAGGAATAGGACCCTCATAGTAACTACAATTTTGGTATGGCATTAAACAACACATCTTCAAGGTGATTCAAATTTGCATGTTCCATGATACTGAGCTTCCATTATGCAACGTGACATCTTTGCTGTCATTGAACCCGTACTTGGAATGGATTACTTCTCTGCCTCCTCTCCCTGGTCACTCTGGCAACCGGACTGGGATCTTCACTTGACAAATCTGAACAACCTATCTGAAACGACGCAGCGCTCGTCAATAAGCTGGTGCACTGCGCTTAGCTTTAGAGTAGCGCTTTACAAATTTGAAGTTTATGATTACGATTACCAAAAGATTTAAGGGGGAGGTCTTTGAGCCTTCCCTGTAGTAAATCTAGCAAAGTCTGGAAGCCATCTTTTTCTGTAAGTAAATAGGTGTCGTTAAGTCGGGTACAACACTGAAGGGCTTAAATATATATATATCCGTTTCAAAATGCATTACATTACGCGAAGATAAAGTATTGCGCTATCTCGATTACATGTTATTAGACGGTATAGGAGGGTTGCTGAATGGCAAACACGTACGATTCGACCTTCACGCGACATAACCCATGATTTTGTATTATACATTTACCGTTTATCATAGACGATTTTCGAACAGGTTTTAATCAGGCACGAATCGATTTTTATTACTTAACCTGTTAGACTATGACCTCTTCAATTTCTGTTTCTTATTAATGGCGCTTACGAAATGTAGCCTAAACTGTTACTGACTGTATTCACACTTGTACATTGTGTTCACTGTTAATGGAATCGATTCGAATAAATTTGATTTGATTTGATGATATAGGAGACTATTGTGGCAACTGCCTTTAAATATTTCATTTCAGGATTCTCAATTGATTTGTGTGATGAAATTCTGAGTAATTTCATTTTTTAAATTTCTAAATGTTTTGTCATCAAGGAAGAACCGTACATGATGCTGAGGCTGGACAAAGACAATCTGCTGACGGGTAACGACAGATTTGAGGGATTCTGTGTTGATCTATTGGACGAAGTTTCTAAGATACTTTTCTTCAACTACTCAATTAAGTTGGTTGAAGACGGGAAATACGGCGCACCGCACGGTCCAAAGCAGGAGTGGAATGGTATGGTCCGAGAACTCATACTAAAGGTGAGTTTAGACTTCTTGGAATTCAATTATGCGAACTAAAATGTCAATTAAGTCTTATATTTCAAGCGTGAGTATTTTTAAATATTAAGAATCGTAATCGTAATCGTATACTACAAACTTCTAAAGCGCCACTTGAAAGCTATGCGCAGGCACCAGCGTATTTACGAGCGCTGCGTCGAGTCAAAGGGGTTGTTCAAAGGGTAGTCAGAAGGAGGTCCGATTACAGCTGGCAGAGGGGCAGAGAAAGCGTTAGGCATGCGATATTTAAAGACGCAAAGGTTTGGTCTTCTGATTTTGTGGCAGTATTATTTAATTATAATTATAATACTAGGCGCCTTTGTGATACGCCTACCCCTTGAAGCATTCATTATCTCAGGAATGCACTTGTATCCCAGAATAGGAAATAAGAGCAGAAGGCGAAGTAGGAGAAGAAATTATATAACACTTAGGCCTTCGCGCGGACTTTATTATTCATAAACTCAATTTTGTAAGCGTTACTTTACAATAATACACGAGGCCTAGCTGATTCACCAGCTCAGTTAATGTATAGCCTACTTGGTTGTATATCTCTAAAGCAAGTTCTTAATGTATAATTATGTTGATAAGGTGCTCTCTGAAAATGATGTGCTAATGGAATGTCGTATAGAACTGCGGATTGAGATGTGTTTACTAACTTTGTAATATTGCATACCTTCGATGTAATTTCTTAATGTATATGTTAGCATGGCGCTCTCTGAAATAATGCGATTAGAATGTGCTAATAGAACTGCGTATTGAGTTGCTAATGTGTTGTGTAGAAAGCCGACTTGGCCGTTGCGTCGCTGACAATCAGCTACATGCGCGAGCAAGTGATAGACTTCACGAAGCCGTTCATGAACCTCGGCATAAGCATCCTCTTCAAGAAGCCAGAAAAGAAGAACCCCAGTCTATTCTCCTTCTTGTCTCCGCTGTCCATCGAGATATGGATCTACATGTTGGCCGCCTACCTGATCGTTAGCTTCTGTCTCTTCGTACTGGCCAGGTTCAGTCCCTACGAGTGGTACAACCCGCACCCGTGCAACCCCGACTGCGACGTCGTCGAAAACCAGTTCACGCTGCTCAACAGTCTTTGGTTTACCGTCGGATCACTAATGCAGCAAGGTCAGTCTATATCGGAGTCTATTACAACGTCGACTTAAAATAAATCTTACCTGACTCGGTGCAATGTAATCTGATCGAATCCAATGCAAACAGACATTTTTCTTGTAAACCAAGATATGGGAGCTGATTAATGCATTATATGCTTCAATTATGCGCGATCTAATGAATGGAAATGAATCTAGTACCGCCATTGTTTACCAAACGAAGTTCCATAAGAAGTAAGGGGTGCTCATGCGCAGTATAAGCTGAACTTATTTGCTTTGTTTTATATTATTTTATAGGTTTTATTTCATTTGAAAGCGTATTATGTCGTTTTGTACAGTTTATATAGGCTAAGTGTTTCCTTCCCTGTTCCTCCCTGAATTCTCTGATTCAGTAGGCTACTTGTTTGTATGTATTATCTTTGTGAACTAAGGGTCTAATAAAAAGTTTGGTTATGGTTATGGTTAAGTAAGTAAGTAGGTAAGTATATTCTTTATTAACCAATTGCTAATCGCAATTTGGTATACGCACATCTAATAAACACAGTTAAAGCAAATAACATCCTAAAATAAATGTTTTGCGCAGTAGGCTGTATGCTGGTGGGAGATTATGCGGTCATAGAGATGGAGGGAGTTGTGGATGGGTTTAGTTGGAAGTAATAGTGGATGGAAAACTTGGCCCCATTCCGTCAAGACAATCCCAAAGAGGCGAGAGTTGGCATTTTCTTCTGTACAGTAATCGGTTGAAACTGTGGTCAAACAGAAACCCTTTTTTCGTAGGGTCCGAGGTGGCGCCCCGTGCCGTGTCAACTCGTATCGTCAGTGGCATTTGGTGGTTCTTCACCCTCATCCTCATATCATCCTACACTGCCAATCTGGCCGCATTCTTGACCGTCGAGAGAATGAAGTCTCCCATCGAAAATGCTGAGGACCTGTCGAAACAACGAGAAATCAAGTACGGGACACTCTACGGAGGATCCACGATGACGTTCTTTCAGGTAGACCCCAACCCTCAACCCCCCATCTGTATTGCAAACGCATCAGTACAGCTCTAAAATAGGCATATCCGTGCCAGAATGCCAAAACAGAGCCCATGTAGGATCCATATTGTAATTGTAACTGAACACCTCTATAACGCCGCTCAGAAATCAGCAGCATTCTCGACCTTCGTCAGTGTCTGCGTCAGCGAACAAGAAAGTCTTAAGGCGTCTCTGGAACTGGGAAGGTGCCATATGAAGACCTATAAGACCCATATGGTTACTATCTAATGCTCATAAAATGTTGGCAGGGATAGGCCTAGACCATAAAGTCGTCTGGAAAGGTCTGGTCAGTCGTCACTCAATCAGTCAGTCAGTCAGGGAGTCAGTCAGGCAGACAGGCAGTCAGTCAATCAGTCAGGCAGGCAGGTAAGTTGGTAAGTCTGAACTACATACATACATACATACATACATACATACATACATACATACATACATAAGTAGTAAGCTAACTGAGAGAGCTAATATCAGTTTATGACGTCATCAGAGAATTGCAGGGTAGTAATATCAGTTTTTTCTGAAAACGGAAACTCAAAATCGCTGGTAATATCAGTTTTGGAGGTCAAAGGTCAAATGACCGCCTCGGGCAAAACAGAGGGCCATTAAAGCTGGCCAAGGGTTGTGCGGGTGGGGCGTGCCTGTGCCCCTCCTCCTCCCCTTCCAAGGAGGCCATTTGAGGGGGCGTGCGTAGGGCGTGCGTGTACCTACCCCTCCCCATTCCAAAGTGGCAATTATTTTTGGGTGTGAGCCACGGCAGGTGCCAACATCAAATTTAGACCCCTTTGGGTGTGAGCCACAGCAGCTGCCTACATCAAATTTAGACCCCTCCATTGGCGCTATAAGCTCATTGAATATTCTTTAAACACAATTTACGCTGTTTTGTAATACACGCAAGCAAGCTGCATATTGTTTTGGGCCTTTCATTCATACACACTTAGACAATCTTAGAAGTTTACACTGTAGGCCAATGCTTTTGAAGTTTCTACAGGCAACCAATGAGCATGCAACTCTGTGAATTATAGAATAAGGCACACATTATGACTATGGCGAGTTTGACCTCACACATCATATAGGCTCTCTTTCAACGCCTATACTATTCTATCAACCAAACAAGAAAAGACATGAATTTATTCAATCTTTATTGAAGCGAAACGTAACATCGGTACATTAAACTGTTACACGCAGAATTATGATCCTCATACGCATGCATTAAGACGACTTTAAGCCATGTAGATTCGAACCGTTCCAAGAATTCTCTCATCACACAATGGACAATTATCCAAAATGTCAGCACATTTCTCACACGTTACTACGTGTGTGCAAGGCAATGCCAGAATTTCTACATTATTCGTTTTACAATTTCTACAAATCACAGAAGTCTTAAACTTTTCATTCTCAGCCTTAAGACGTGATAGACGACATGTGGTTTTTTCAAAGAGGCTAGGAAGCACTTTCTACCCATGGGGAGGCTGAGGCTGAGTTGACTCTCATTTTAGAAGACTAGGCATTTCTCATTGTAGAGAGGTTGGCAGCGAGGCTAAGAAGCAGAGAGGCAGAGAGCGGCTACGAAGCAGAAAGAGTCACAGAGCTCGCTTTTTTCTCTAGACATGAGGAGGCTGAGTCAAATGTAATTTAGAAAGACGACAGAGAGCTGTTGATATTCATCCTTGCAAAGCACACGGTAGGCTTTTCGCTTTTAAAGCAAGCTGAGTTTTCAAAACTTAGCGTTTGCAAATTTAAAATTTGAGATCTTCTTCTTTGCAACTTTAAAATTTGTGATCTTCTTCTTTGCAAATTTAAAATTTCCGAAGTTGAGGTTTTCAATCCCTTAGATTTCTGATGTCGTGGTTTCCATCTTAAAAATTTCAGACATTCTGGTTCGCATCTTTTAGATTTCAGACCTGGTGGTTTTCAAAATTTTTATTTCACAAATTCTTGTTTGCAAATTTAAAATTTCTGAAGTTGTGGATTTCAATCCTTTAGATTTCTGACGCTGTGGTTTCCAACTTTAAAATTTCAGACACTCTGTTTTTCATGGTTTTCAATCTTTTAGAATTCAGACCTGGCTGTTTTCAAAATTTTAATTTCAGAACTTCTTGTTTGCAATTTTAAAATTTCTGAAGTTGTGGTTTTCAATCTTTTAGATTTCAGACCTGGCTGTTTTCAAAATTTTAATTTCAGAACTTCTTGTTTGCAATTTTAAAATTTCTGAAGTTGTGGTTTTCAATCCTTTAGATTTCTGACGTTGTGGTTTCCAACTTTAAATTTTCAGACACTCTGGTTTTCAATCTTTTAGATTTCACTCCTGTTTGTTTTCAAAATTTTAATTTCAGAACTTCTTGTTTGTAAATTTAAAATTTCCGAAGTTGTGGTTTTCTATCCTTTAGATTTCTGACGTTGTGGTTTCCAACTTTAAATTTTCAGACACTCTGGTTTTCAATCTTTTAGATTTCACTCCTGTTTGTTTTCAAAATTTTAATTTCAGAACTTCTTGTTTGTAAATTTAAAATTTCCGAAGTTGTGGTTTTCTATCCTTTAGATTTCTGACGTTGTGGTTTCCAACATTAAAATTTCAGACACTCTGGTTTTCAATCTTTTAGATTTCAGACCTGGCTGTTTTCAAAATTTTAATTTCAGAACTTCTTGTTTGCAAATTTAAAATTTCGGAAGATGTGGTTTTCAATCCCTTAGATTTCTGACGTTGTGGGTTCCAAATTTAAAATTTCAGACACTCTGGTTTTCAATCTTTTAGATTTCAGACCTGGTTGTTTTAAAAATTTTAATTTCAGAACTTCTTGTTTGCAAATTTAAAATTTCCGAAGTTGTGGTTTTCATCTTTAAAATTTCAGAGCTGGTGTTTTTCAAATTTTGATCTTCAGGTTTGCAACTTTAACAATTTCAGAGCTGGTGTTTTTCAAAATTTTTAATCCTCAGGTTTTCATCTTTAAAATTTCAGAGCTGGTGTTTTTCAAAATTTTAATCGTCAGGTTTACATCTTTTAGATTTCAGAGCTGGGGCTTTTCCAAATTGCAATCTTCAGGTTTGCATCGTTTAGATTTCAGACTGGCATGGGGGTTTTCCAAATTTTTAATTTTCAGAACATCAGCTTTGCATCGGTTAGGCCTCACTTTTAGGTAGCTCAGTTTGGTATGACGATGTCTTCTTTGAAAAGTTGCTGAGTGTGACTTAAAATGAGATCTTTTAAGGGGCACCTCATTTTTCAAAGACCCATGAATGAGAGAAAAATTATGTCTTTTCTGTGAACTGAAGACTAGTCGATTAAAATTAGCACAGCCGCTGCTTGTATGCCTCTATTTCTGAAGCATTGCTCATCGAATTTGCGTGTTTTTAGTTGGCATTTTTCTTACTAAACCACAAACTTTCCATGTTTCAACTGTTTCAACTGTTTCAAATGAAAGGTTTTAATCTATTTGACTGTGCTTGTGCACTGAAGAGTGGCAGCGGAGCTGCCACTATGTTACGGAAGCGGCGGCGGCGGCGGCGGCGGCGGCGGCGGCGGCGGCTGGGCCCTTCCCTCATCTTACAACTATTCATGGGCTACCATGTCGCTTTCACACTATGGCGCTATAGCATCACTTTGACTAAACATTTATTCGTCAGTTCGATACAACAGAAATGGAAAGACGAGCATGCTAGTTGAAATTTTTTAAAGAGCTTACAAATATATATGGCCCTCGTATACATTCTAATAGGAACATGTCCAAGTCTTATAATTTTGGAGTTTATACTGCAAACAGAGTATCAATCGTGAAATTCTCTAAAGCTCATTTAAACGTTCAACTCAGAAAGATGGGAACTGAGGGATGAGAATCAGAAGCATTGAAATGTGCATTACAGAAACAATCAACTCAGAAAGATGGCGTTGCAAAGGTGTGAATATAGAATGATGGCAACCTTTGCCATATGTTTCATGTTTTGAGTGTAGAGTGGCATTTTAAATTTGCAACTTGAGCACTCACTTCTTTGAGTGTCGATTCAAAGCTGTAATTTCGTAATCTAAAGATCATTATACTTCGAGTTGTCAAAAATTCGCTACTTTTCTCAAACTGTGCGGAAAAATGTGTTTTAAGCAAGACATGGTGGAGCTTGGCATGTTGTGTGAGCAACCGTCAAACGATAATTGCCATATCGGTGTAGACGAAATAGATGGGGCTGACGAGCATATATTAAACACAACTGAACTGATTGGTATGCAGCCCTGTCATTTCGACGTGTGTGGAAATTCTGGTTGTATATGTGAAATTTGCCTGGCAGACGCTGTGCGAAAGGAAGAGAAATCAATGAAATATCGTCTATTAACTATTAAGACGGTGAATGAAACGTTTAAAAACAGCTAAGATTTGCAGAAATTGCAAATCGAATAGTGTAGAAATTCTGGTGTTGCAGTGCGCCCACATCATAACCTGTTCAAGATGGGCTGACATTTTGGATAATTACCCATTGTGTGGCGAAAGTGTTCTCGCAATCGCCCGAATATACATGGTTTAGTATTCTACAATGCATACGATTGTCTTGTTCTGAACATCCAAGTCGACGTCCATTTCATTAAAATTTTATTCACTTATATTTGTTTCTTCGTATATGCACTATAACACTAGGCTAAACTCTTCGTCTTACTAAACCTTCTATCATGGCGCCTGTACAGACACAAGCTATAGCTGATACACTTAAACAGATTCGCAGAAAGTTATTAAATTTCATAACACACGCCGTTGTTGTGCAAACACTTCACATAAGCTCTTTCGATTAACGGCAGCTAACAATTCATACACATCCAAAACAGATATCGACTTTCAGTTAAATGGTGAAATGGTGCATCACTATTGCTAATCAGAATGCTCATGCTGTTGCTTCTACAGCTGCGGCTTCTACATGCGCCGCTACAGTACTCACTTCAAATTTTTAAAGAACGTTTGTATAAGCACACTGCTGCAATATAGAATTAAAGTTCCGCGCACCCAACCCCATTGCACATAGAAAATTTACTCGTGAACCATTTTAAAATGCTATGCCTCGTTTTGCAACGCATGGCCAGCCAACACCTCTTGAAGCTGCTAGTGGACACAGTTGAGCTTTAGAGAATTTCACGATTGATACTCTGTTTGCAGTATAAACTCCAAAATTATAAGACTTGGACATGTTCCTATTAGAATGTATACGAGGGCCATATATATTTGTAAGCTCTTTAAAAAATTTCAACTAGCATGCTCGTCTTTCCATTTCTGTTGTATCGAACTGACGAATAAATGTTTAGTCAAAGTGATGCTATAGCGCCATAGTGTGAAAGCGACATGGTAGCCCATGAATAGTTGTAAGATGAGGGAAGGGCCCAGCCGCCGCCGCCGCCGCCGCCGCCGCCGCCGCCGCCGCCGCCGCCGCTTCCGTAACATAGTGGCAGCTCCGCTGCCACTCTTCAGTGCACAAGCACAGTCAAATAGATTAAAACCTTTCATTTGAAACAGTTGAAACAGTTGAAACATGGAAAGTTTGTGGTTTAGTAAGAAAAATGCCAACTAAAAACACGCAAATTCGATGAGCAATGCTTCAGAAATAGAGGCATACAAGCAGCGGCTGTGCTAATTTTAATCGACTAGTCTTCAGTTCACAGAAAAGACATAATTTTTCTCTCATTCATGGGTCTTTGAAAAATGAGGTGCCCCTTAAAAGATCTCATTTTAAGTCACACTCAGCAACTTTTCAAAGAAGACATCGTCATACCAAACTGAGCTACCTAAAAGTGAGGCCTAACCGATGCAAAGCTGATGTTCTGAAAATTAAAAATTTGGAAAACCCCCATGCCAGTCTGAAATCTAAACGATGCAAACCTGAAGATTGCAATTTGGAAAAGCCCCAGCTCTGAAATCTAAAAGATGTAAACCTGACGATTAAAATTTTGAAAAACACCAGCTCTGAAATTTTAAAGATGAAAACCTGAGGATTAAAAATTTTGAAAAACACCAGCTCTGAAATTGTTAAAGTTGCAAACCTGAAGATCAAAATTTGAAAAACACCAGCTCTGAAATTTTAAAGATGAAAACCACAACTTCGGAAATTTTAAATTTGCAAACAAGAAGTTCTGAAATTAAAATTTTTAAAACAACCAGGTCTGAAATCTAAAAGATTGAAAACCAGAGTGTCTGAAATTTTAAATTTGGAACCCACAACGTCAGAAATCTAAGGGATTGAAAACCACATCTTCCGAAATTTTAAATTTGCAAACAAGAAGTTCTGAAATTAAAATTTTGAAAACAGCCAGGTCTGAAATCTAAAAGATTGAAAACCAGAGTGTCTGAAATTTTAATGTTGGAAACCACAACGTCAGAAATCTAAAGGATAGAAAACCACAACTTCGGAAATTTTAAATTTACAAACAAGAAGTTCTGAAATTAAAATTTTGAAAACAAACAGGAGTGAAATCTAAAAGATTGAAAACCAGAGTGTCTGAAAATTTAAAGTTGGAAACCACAACGTCAGAAATCTAAAGGATAGAAAACCACAACTTCGGAAATTTTAAATTTACAAACAAGAAGTTCTGAAATTAAAATTTTGAAAACAAACAGGAGTGAAATCTAAAAGATTGAAAACCAGAGTGTCTGAAAATTTAAAGTTGGAAACCACAACGTCAGAAATCTAAAGGATTGAAAACCACAACTTCAGAAATTTTAAAATTGCAAACAAGAAGTTCTGAAATTAAAATTTTGAAAACAGCCAGGTCTGAAATCTAAAGGATTGAAAACCACAACTTCAGAAATTTTAAAATTGCAAACAAGAAGTTCTGAAATTAAAATTTTGAAAACAGCCAGGTCTGAATTCTAAAAGATTGAAAACCATGAAAAACAGAGTGTCTGAAATTTTAAAGTTGGAAACCACAGCGTCAGAAATCTAAAGGATTGAAATCCACAACTTCAGAAATTTTAAATTTGCAAACAAGAATTTGTGAAATAAAAATTTTGAAAACCACCAGGTCTGAAATCTAAAAGATGCGAACCAGAATGTCTGAAATTTTTAAGATGGAAACCACGACATCAGAAATCTAAGGGATTGAAAACCTCAACTTCGGAAATTTTAAATTTGCAAAGAAGAAGATCACAAATTTTAAAGTTGCAAAGAAGAAGATCTCAAATTTTAAATTTGCAAACGCTAAGTTTTGAAAACTCAGCTTGCTTTAAAAGCGAAAAGCCTACCGTGTGCTTTGCAAGGATGAATATCAACAGCTCTCTGTCGTCTTTCTAAATTACATTTGACTCAGCCTCCTCATGTCTAGAGAAAAAGCGAGCTCTGTGACTCTTTCTGCTTCGTAGCCGCTCTCTGCCTCTCTGCTTCTTAGCCTCGCTGCCAACCTCTCTACAATGAGAAATGCCTAGTCTTCTAAAATGAGAGTCAACTCAGCCTCAGCCTCCCCATGGGTAGAAAGTGCTTCCTAGCCTCTTTGAAAAAACCACATGTCGTCTATCACGTCTTAAGGCTGAGAATGAAAAGTTTAAGACTTCTGTGATTTGTAGAAATTGTAAAACGAATAATGTAGAAATTCTGGCATTGCCTTGCACACACGTAGTAACGTGTGAGAAATGTGCTGACATTTTGGATAATTGTCCATTGTGTGATGAGAGAATTCTTGGAACGGTTCGAATCTACATGGCTTAAAGTCGTCTTAATGCATGCGTATGAGGATCATAATTCTGCGTGTAACAGTTTAATGTACCGATGTTACGTTTCGCTTCAATAAAGATTGAATAAATTCATGTCTTTTCTTGTTTGGTTGATAGAATAGTATAGGCGTTGAAAGAGAGCCTATATGATGTGTGAGGTCAAACTCGCCATAGTCATAATGTGTGCCTTATTCTATAATTCACAGAGTTGCATGCTCATTGGTTGCCTGTAGAAACTTCAAAAGCATTGGCCTACAGTGTAAACTTCTAAGATTGTCTAAGTGTGTATGAATGAAAGGCCCAAAACAATATGCAGCTTGCTTGCGTGTATTACAAAACAGCGTAAATTGTGTTTAAAGAATATTCAATGAGCTTATAGCGCCAATGGAGGGGTCTAAATTTGATGTAGGCAGCTGCTGTGGCTCACACCCAAAGGGGTCTAAATTTGATGTTGGCACCTGCCGTGGCTCACACCCAAAAATAATTGCCACTTTGGAATGGGGAGGGGTAGGTACACGCACGCCCTACGCACGCCCCCTCAAATGGCCTCCTTGGAAGGGGAGGAGGAGGGGCACAGGCACGCCCCACCCGCACAACCCTTGGCCAGCTTTAATGGCCCTCTGTTTTGCCCGAGGCGGTCATTTGACCTTTGACCTCCAAAACTGATATTACCAGCGATTTTGAGTTTCCGTTTTCAGAAAAAACTGATATTACTACCCTGCAATTCTCTGATGACGTCATAAACTGATATTAGCTCTCTCAGTTAGCTTACTACTTACATACATACATACATACATACATACATACATACATACATACATACATACATACATACATACATACATACATACATACATACATACATACATACATACAGACATACACACCCACACATACATACATACATACATACATACATACATACATACACACAGACATACATACATACATACATACATGCATGCATACATACATACATACATACATACATACATACATACGGCCTATCCATTTATACGAGTATACGGTAATAAAATGCATTCTTACACTAATTGATCCTAGACGTCGAAAATTGAGAGTTACGAGCGCATGTGGAAGGCGATGAGCGACTTCACTCCGAGCGTCTTCGTCAATTCCACTGAGGAGGGAATCCGTCGAGTTCGTTCCGGTGACTACGCCTTTCTTCTCGAGTCCCGCATGAACGAATACATCACACAACGTAGCTGTGATCTCATGCAAGTCGGCGGATTGCTCGATTCGAAAGGCTACGGAATTGGAACTCCACGAGGTTCGTTCTTCGGCTCGCTGTTATTTATCAACCTTGTATACTAATTTATTGAAACTCTATTCTTTCAGAGATGGACACGATTAGTTTAATTGCTAATCTATTAGAATTAGAATTAGCTACTGAAATTTACTTAGCGCCGTGTATTGTAGGCTGTCTGTTCTGTTAGTAGTTAAGATTTATGTCTTCTGTCATTTGTGTTCTTGTGAATTGTTTCAATTGCATAATTGCACACTGTAGCCGGTTGCGGTTTGTCAACCAGATTGTTTCAATAAACGAAAATATTATTAAATGTTATATTATCAATTGGAATTAGAATTAGGAAAATCTTGTAGATTTATCTAGCGACATCATCGACTGCCATAATAATAAATAATTTAAATAATTTAATTTGATTCAGTTTCAGTTCCGATTCAACTGAAGTTCAGTTGAGTTTTAGCTTCAGTTAATCTTGCAGAATGTTGACATGTGACTCTTCGTTGCAGGTTCGCCGTATCGAGACTTGCTGTCTGATACGATACTAAGGCTTCAGGAAGAGCAGATCTTGTCGATGTTGTACAACAAGTGGTGGCGCGAGGGCAGGGGAGGCGGAATCTGCGATGCCGAGGACAAGATAAAGAAGGATGCAAATGCTCTGACGATCGGAAACGTCGGAGGAGTCTTCGTTGTGTTGGTCGTTGGATTGGCTCTGTCGCCGATCGTTGCTGTCGTCGAATTCATCTGGAGAACTCACAAAGACAACGCGCAGCTGGCGAAACCAGAGGTTGATTTACACCGCTACACTATGTATTTCCTTTTTAATGACTAGCTGTGTGGTAACAAAGACCATTAGCGTCGCCCTCCTCCTTTATCCAGGCTTGGGACTGGCATTGTCAGAAAGCGAACAGTGGCGAAGTTTTTACACTATGCTACTCTGCTCTGCTTTATAATGCACTACACTACACAGGGACACACTAAACTACATTACACTAGACTTAACTGCACTACATTAATCTGCACTACACTGCACTAAGCTGCACTAAATCAGCAGCATTTCACGAGGTTTCATGATGTCGTTATATAAGTTTAGTTAAGTGAGAGTAGTAAAGAGACAGGTCCAGTTTGACGCAGACAGCCCTAGCAGCCAAGAGATGCTGTTAAATACTGTATACTACAATGTTCTATTTAGACATCTTTAAGCCTAAGGTAAGGTCGTTGTCAAAGACCTCGAAAGCCTTAAGGTGTCGTCAAGCTTCTATCATCGTCATTAAGGGTTCTTGAGAGTAAGTAGATACATGAAACAACTGGAATGCATTTGGCAGAACTGAGAGATGCGACGGCGGACAGAAGGAAATGGAGAGGCTTGATCATGACGGTCGCTAGAGTTCAAGGAATTGACAGCACAAGGTGATAAGGTGAAAGTAAGAGGTAGATTAAGGTCGACGGCAATACTCTTGACCGCCATAACGAGTCGTTAAACCAGTGGCGACTCTCCTGGCTAATAACAGCTTCAGGGTGAGAATTGTTCGGGGGTTTGGGGTTCGCCCCCAGTCCTTCATAGGAGTCCATAATAAAGTCTACATTTCACACCCAAACTGCACATGAATCAACGTCTAACCCCCAGTTATTATTCTACCATTCCCATACTGAATAGTTTCCTACGGATGAACTGATATCTTGAAGTTACTTTAATGTTATTTGGTTTGCCATAGGCAGCTCTTTTGTGAGGTACTTGTAAGGCGCTATATTATTATCTGTCAAAACTGTTGACTATTATACTTAAAACAACTGTGCGAGTTTCTTTTCAGAGGTCGATTTGTTCGGCGATGTGTGACGACCTACATTTCGCCTTCCGCTGTTCGGGCGCCTCGACAAAGCTTTCGCGAAGAACTCTCCCGTTGCCAGATGGCGTTACTGATACCAGGTTGACGATGGTGCCTTTACCGAGCAGTCACACGACTTCGAAATCTCGCGACAGTGACTTCTACACATAACGGACAGTAGACTTACTAAATGATTTAACTATAGGCCGAGTGAAGCAATAAGGAAGCAATATATATTTACAGTAGTGCTCTATGAAAGCTGCTCTGTGTTGCGCGTACAATCATAAGAAGGTACTTTAAATTTGAACGGTGGCGCCCCCACTGATATGCGGTTGATGCGACGTTACGTCTAAGTTGAGATGAGTCTTCATGCAATCCAGGCTTCACACGTATGGAATTTTGTATAGTATAATTAAGAAGCTTCCACTAAGACGATTACATGCTGTGTCGATATTTGTAAATCTAGGTGGTCATGAAAAATAAACCTAACTTTTTTCATGTGGCAGACCCAATGATCTGGAATGGTCTTCCTCTATAGCTGCGTCTATACACCCTGGGAGTCTGCCTGAAACGTTCCTTACTAAACTCAAAACTGTTCTTTTTGGGCGCGTTAAAGTCGGGAGCGCCTCTGAGTAGTTATATAAATTCCCGAATGAACGAATGAATGAAAAAAACTTACGAGCCTATAAGAAAGTGAAACTTCTTAGACAAGGTTGGTTAATGCGAAGTAAACGAATTATTTATTGATACAGTCAGAGTCATGCAGGAACACCATCAATAATCTCACTGTCAGACGCATTTTCCAATAGCTATGCTCCGTAGTACTGCCATCTCAATAAAAACTAGACAGTTAAATTTTCTTCTAAGCGATTCTTTGTGTTCTTCAATCAATCAATCAATTTTCGTTTATTAAAAAATAAGCTGACAAGTACGCAACTTATGCATTGCTAAACTAAGGTCTTATTGGATGTTTTAAGATTAGATTAAGGCATTGTTTAGATAAAATCAAAACTATAAGACTGTTATACATATTGGACCATTAGTGTTATAATTAAGGGAAGATAATCAATAGCCACTTATACACCCTCTTTATTAGATAGCTTGACTATACCATCTCCACTAAGGAATGCATATTATCTGTGTTAAAAGCAATCCAGATTCATGTACATTCATTGCACGTCTTGCTAGCGTAGAGCATCGCTTTTGTTGGGTACGAAAGACTATAGAAACATGCATATACACCATCCAAT
The DNA here is from genome assembly GCA_020284085.1 of Aporrectodea caliginosa. Classification (NCBI taxonomy): domain Eukaryota; kingdom Metazoa; phylum Annelida; class Clitellata; order Crassiclitellata; family Lumbricidae; genus Aporrectodea; species Aporrectodea caliginosa. The sequence continues at coordinate 1,122,896 of JACEVL010000116.1, read as the reverse complement.
ACACTTCATTCATTTATTCATTCATAGTACCCCTCCTTTATACCTACTTAGGGGCATTCCAGGCCGGGCTAAATAGAACAGTTTTAAAATGTGTGTATGAGGCACGTGTCACATCCCTGGTAACACGTAGACTCAGATCTAAAGGCAGACTATACGAGGTTGATGACCCAACCACTGGTGCAACGTTACGTCGTCAAAATACGTGAAAAGGAACCATTTCATCTCGACCAATTAAACGAAGATTTCTACGGCCAGTCAAACAATTAATCAGGGCAACAAAGCTCCTAAACGTATGCAGAGACATGGGCTACCCCATTTGGCATCGCCAGACCCACTTCACGAAACCTCTTCGGAGGTGTGGGACTGGCTTTGAAACATCTTTCGGCTAAAGCGTAAATTAAAACGCACAATCCAATGGTTACTGGTATAGTACAACGAACCACAGGAATCAAACCTTGGGCGCAGAAGTTAAAGACAAACTTGATCTCATGAACAAAACGCTGAAAGGCATATCATGCAAGTGAGATTGAAATAGTCTGATCATTAGCCGTCTTTTAATTCATTACTAAAGAGGTAAGCTATTCTGTACCTATATAAATGGATCGAATAAAAGAAAGTGGTACTTAGCTTAAAAGCAATCACGTTCCATAAAACGTAAACACAACACGGGTGTGAACTCAAATGACTTGAATTGGCTTATGGCATATTTGCTATCAAGTTAGCTTGATTTAACTCTGAAATAGCTGGAATTAGTCAATGATTTAATTGCATTTAATTTAATTTTGATTACTATTCGAAAGACTGAACACTCATGGAGTTTCTCACTTTGACTGATTATCTGGAAATCAACCGATACAGGTGCTAAGCTACACCCAAACATTCGTTCAACCACAAAATCTTCGGTAGTAGGTGATATTCCCGATTGACAAAAGTTGGACGAAGTAAAAAAAATTATGCCACTATGACATATTATACAACAAGCTTTCCATGTGGTAGCATGTTGCCCAATTATACGTATGTGATTGGTACTAGTCTAATTACGTTGTCCTCTGTGTGCATATTGTTGACCTTGGTGCATAAGGCATGGAGATTGAGCTGTAACACGCTCTTGGCCTTATTTTCAGGCAGCTCATGCAGCAATATTCGGTTAAAATTTCTCTAGGGTTTTAAAGCACCTGACACTCATACCAAATGTGTAAAAGAAAATCACGATGTCGAGTTATCCATTCAATTTAGACTTCCCTGAAAAGTTGGAAGTTGATCTGAAGACTGATTGGGGACTGGCAAATCCGTCGATTCGTTGGCATCTGGTATGAACTACCGTCGTGGATGCTTCCATTTCTTCGGAGTCCTGTCTGTAGTCGTAATCGTAGCTTTAAATATGCTAAGTGCTACTCTAAAGCTTAGTCAGGGCACCAGCTTATTCACGAGCGCTAACCCTAATCCTAACCTTACAAATCCAGAAATACCAAGTTAAGATCCGAGTGCGGTTGCCCGAGAGACTAGAGAGAGAGAGAGAGAGAGACAGACAGACAGACAGACAGAGACAGAGACAGAGAGAAGAGAAGTGAAGAGAAGAGGAGAGAGAGAAGAGAAGAGAAGAATAAAGAGAAAATAGAAAGTGAGGGAGAAATAGACAGTTAAGAATGAAATCCGAAGTGACTATACTGCAAGTTCTGTAACAGTCATACGTAAATTTACAACCATTCAGGACACCGCAGAATGCGCTGAGAAAGTACCTCATAAAATCCCTAGCGTGGTTCATAAACTATTCATCGGTCGACAGTTTTCAGATAAAAAGATAAACACCAGGATTGGATATCACGGACGCATGGGGAATTTTGATTTTAATGTATAACCAATATAATTCTTTCCATAGAGCTCTATGTATTACCCATTGAACTTAATTGATTCATAATTATAACATCCTAACATCGTAGTAAGCGTAAAACCGGAAATATTGCATTAGAATTTAATGGATATATTCAGGATATTAAATAATCAGCACTACAAAAAGCAAAACAAGTTTGAACTCAAAACTGGTATCGTTCGCGAATCATAATTGAACACGACGTCAGTAAATAATGTAAATGCGTATACTCAATTATGTCTTTAGCTTTACTGTAGAGCTGGCAGTTAGGGCCTACGAATTAAAGATTGCCTAGGGCCTACGACGACATCAAAACGTCCCTGGCGTGCTCTCGAATTCGTTTCCATATCAACGGATACAGCAGACTACAGCACAATCGTTTCCATGTCAACGGTTAACGACGGGTCACAGCGTCTGTTTCTTTGTCGACGGGGTCAGTGCGCATGCGTGGTTCTGAATTCAGTTGTTGGCGATTGTGCTTTCGATCCAGGTGACGTACTTGGAAACTTCGGTGTAGATTCCTGGATAGCCAGGCCGAGCACAACCGTATCCCAACGACACTATCCCTACCAGGATCCAGTGTTCATCCCCGTGGTCGTAATGAACCATTGGTCCACCGGAGTCATACTGAACCAGAAATAACATTACAGTTCAAGTGATACTGTATTCATACTAACAATAGCATTCATTCATTTATTATGAGAATTTATATAGCGCCCCTTCAAGAAACCTACATAGGAGCGCTCCCAGCCCAGCCACGACTAAAGAAAAAAGACTTGAGTAAGTTATAAAACCCGATTGATCCACTAAATACGACATTAAGACATTTTAATTTCAACTTGAAATACATTCTATGAACTAATTTAGAGCAATAGCAAGTACTTATACGGTCACAGACATTATACCTGATAGCAAATAACATCAGCTGTACCCGCTATCGGATGATGATGATGATGACGACGACGAAGATGGTGATTATGACAATGATGATGATTACAATGGTGGCGAGGAGTGTCGATTGTGATGATAATGAATCTCGATCGTCATAATGTTGATGATGATGACGATGAATGTTGTGTTGTTGATGATTCCTATGATGGAGGTCACGATAACGATGACGACGACGATGATGATAATGCATCTTGTTGTTGATGTTGCTGCCGATGTTGAAGACGACGATGATGATGTTCCTACTGATTTGAACGATGATGATGACCACGAGGAGGTCGATGACAGCAACAACTACGACGATGACACTAACTATATGATGATGATATTGATGCCATCCAGCATTTGGAGCAGGTTCTATAATGATTATAATATATATATATATATATATATATATATATATATATATATATATATATATATATATATATATACATGCAAAGTATATTAACCGATGATTTGTGCGAGCAAGAAATCTCACAGCTAATAAAGACAGAGTTGCAAGGACACACAGTTCCATCCACTACCAATAGCGCATTGGATAACACACTGGCATAGAGAGCGAGAGATACCGAGATCGAGGTCCGTAGGCGGACATGCTTTGTAGTCTGCCATTGGCGCCGTGTATTGCAGGCTGTCTGTTCTGTTAGTAGTTAAGATTTATGTCTTCTGTCATTTGTGTTCTTGTGAATTGTTTCAATTGCATAACTGTACACCCTAACCGGTTGCGGTTTGTCAACCGGATTGTTTCAATAAAGAATATCATTATAACTCACATTTACCACACCTGAATAACGTCTTCAAAGAAACAGCAATAGACAGGTGCGTTTCATGTTCAAACGCACGTACAATGGGCACACACATCTAGACAGTTGACAGGCAGAGTTTATGCGTGCTAACTGTATACCTGGCATGCATCTATCCCTCCTTCCCGCCGTCCTGCACACATCATATCGTTTCCAAGCCGAAGATCCATCTCGGCTGCATACACGGGACCGTAGATTTCACGGCAGAGGCTGCTGTTCAGTATCGGTACGCTAACGTGTTGAACTACGCTTGAGATGGCACCATCTATAAGGCAACAACGAACAACACTCCCTCATTGAATTATATATTCCGTATGTAGGTGGCCTTCTTTCTTAGGGATCGGCCGATCGGGATGATCAGGTTAGCACGTGCATGCATGTACCAGGCAAATGCAAATCAAATGAGCTTACTCTGAGCTTACTTTGTCTCAACATGTGAACCTGGTTGCACGAGGTTGTTATTATCAGCTTCGTCAGCTTCGAGTGGTCGGTCTCTCGCTCTCTCTTTCTCACGATGCGGTCGTGGTCCTTGTCACGCCTTTGTTACTAGTCGAATTGACAATTGTTGCTCCCTACTTGCTGGTCTCCCCCTTGGGGTTCTGGGGTGACTAGATCGAGTTCTACGCTCGGCTGCTCGTCTTATTGGACGACTTCCTAAATTCTCTCCTGTCTCTGCATGCATACTGTACGTGATGTGCCTATCTGTCAGTGCATCTCATACCGCACTGCTGCTGTGGTTTCTCGCTGTGTTCTTGGCTGTGCTCCATCTTACTTGCGTGATCTTTGCCGCCCAGTGTCCGACGTTGCAGCGTCATGTTATAACAACGGAGCAATAATTAATTTATTCCTCAATGAAAGCTCCTTGAAACGTAGACGCACCTTCTTCCGTGTGTCCCCATCCAGCAGTCAGGCAGACTGTGCCTTCGGGAAACTGGTCGGTGGTTGACGGTAGACAGACGACATTTACAGCGCTGTTCAGTTGGACCGGTTTGGCCAGCTTGATAAGAACGATATCCATGTCTGCTGACTTCTCCGCTAAAACAGCACTACGTCACATGAAGTATCAAGTCAATCAATCAATCAATCAATCAATCAATCAATCAATCAATCAATCAATCAATCAATCAATCAATCAATCAATCAATCAATCAATCAATCAATCAATCAATCAATCAATCAATCAATCAATCAATCAATCAATCAATCAATCAATCAATCAATCAATCAATCAATCAATCAATCAATCAATCAATCAATCAATCAATCAATCAATCAATCAATCAATCAATCAATCAATCAATCAATCAATCAATCAATCAATCAATCAATCAATCAATCAATCAATCAATCAATCAATCAATCAATCAATCAATCAATCAATCAATCAATCAATCAATCAATCAATCAATCAATCAATCAATCAATCAATCAATCAATCAATCAATCCTTTTGTTGTTTCCAGAGAATAGTTTGCAAGTTGTGATCCAGAATAATCATTAATTACCAAGCATCCATCGTAAATATGGAAATTTAAAATAGACAGATCATAATGATTGTCTCATTAACGTTTGAGGGAAACAATCGGGCACCCAGAATAATAATGTGCTATAACGTCTAAACACATGCATGACATCGCTAGAATTATAATAAAAGGGTCTACAAGTTTGACAGAGTACGTCCGTATAATAAAATAATAGATAAATAAATCAACTTATTTCTGGTTTTGATATGACTACAGCTTTAGTTTTGGTGTTCAATCGGTTAATAATGTGCCAATCGTTGAATGATACTTAGCTTGATATTACACGGCGACAGCGCATCGCAGCTTTATTAATTATTATTTATGATTACTGTGACTAGATCTTGATAAATACAAACCTTAAAATATATGAAGCAGGACTTTTACACTGACATACATATAGCGATTCGAACGAGTCGTTTCCTTCTTATTTGCGTGATTGATTGATCGGATCTTCACGTGATTATCGCCCATTTTTACAATATGCTACCGAGAATTTCTATTATGCCTACCCATGGTGCTTTGCAGGTATTTTCATCATACGAAGTCCACTTAACGAGCTCTAGCGTTCTGAAACTATCTGAACAATCATTGAACGATCTGAATCTCTTCACACAACACTGACTTTCGGAATTGCACGCTGAAAAGTGGAGTGCAGCAGAACTTGAATCTAATTCACTTCTTAAGTCGGTACCCAGCCCAAATGTTGGATGAATTCCGCCACTGATCGTACTCTGTCAGTGCCAGTCCCAAGCCTGGATGAAGGAGGAGGGCGACGCTAATGATCTTTGTCGTCACACAGTGTCGTTAAACTGAAACTACTACATGTTGGATGCTACAAGTAAGTAAGTAAGTAACTCATTATTTAGAACACCAATGAATAAAGCTATAAATGCCATGGCGGTTTGCAAGGTATACTAGTAGCTAGTATTCCGATTCGGACAAGTTGGATCGCGCGCTGTGCTACTGATTGCTGAACTTCTAATAGTTTGTTCAGCATTTTCCTCGACGCCTACTTGCCAGTATGTATGGATGTATGTACACATGTATTAATGTATGTGTGTATGTATGTATGTATGTATGTATGTATGTATGTATGTATGTATGTATGTATGTATATATGTATGTATGTATGCATGCATGCATGTATGTATATATGTTTGTATGTATGTTTCAGTGACTTAGGGATGAGTTGAGCTGGTACTAACGATCTCTTTGAGGATGGAAGAGAATTCTGTCGACGTTGATGTCCAACTGCGTCTGGTCTTCCTCGAACAGATTGTGCTCTCCCACTCGAACCTTCCACGACGAAGGATCATCGGTCAGGAAATCAGCCCAGATATCTCTGCCAATATATATACGACATGACCTGTCGTTATCAATGTATGACTGACTGACTGAACGACCAACAGGTTGACTGACGAACCACTGACTGACTGATTGACTGACTGAGCGACTGACTGACTGATTGAATGACTGACTGATTGAATGACTGAGTGAACGTCTGACAGACTGGTTAACTAACTGACTGACTGACTAACTAACTGACTGATTGACTGAAAGATAGACAGACAGGCAGACAGGCAGACAGGCAGACAGACATACAGACAGAGACAGAGACTTAGGCTGGTGGTTGCTTACTCGAAGCAGTGAGCGGCCGAGAGGACCCACTGGCGGTCGATGAGTGATCCGCCACACAGATGCTCAAAGTGGGTTCCATTCCTCGTCAGCTGCAACGTCACCAGCCACGGCCACTCCCCAGACTGCGACGTCTTTCCCCCGACTATGCGCTTCTCGACGATGTTCTCCGCCCCAGTTGCTCCGTCCAAGACCCTCCCATAGTTCGCATGGTGCTCCGAGTGATAACGACTCCGGCCACAGTGCACAGGAACAGGATCATGCGGAACCTCTGGGCACAGAACATCAACAAAATATACAATGGCGACGAAGTACGTCACGATGACGATAGCATTTATGACGATAATGATGATGATGATGACGACGATGATATTGATGACATTCTTGTTGCTGTTGACGATGATGGTCGTGATGATGATGGTGATGAAGTTGTTCCTATTTTTGTTGACTGTGATGATGGTGGTGACGATGCTGAAAACGATGGTGACAATGATGATGTAACTGATGACATTGATCCTGCTAATAATGATAAGGAGTCAGTCAGTCAGTCAGCTAGTTTGTCAGTCATTCAGTTAGTCAGCCAGTCAGATAGTCAGTCAGTCAGTCAGCCAATCAGTTAGTCAGTCAGTCAGTCTATAGTTGCATTCCAAGAATGTTTGTTAGGTGGGTGGACCCATATGGGTGACTCAATTGGTTACACCACTTCGCTCAAAGAGCAAACAGTTACCCGGTATTGGATGAAACTATAGTAGATTTGGTCTAGTTATTTGACTACATCGTGCAAGTGTTTGTAGTTTGGTCCGACAGCTATCGTGTGACGTTTTTTGTTTCCGTTGCCTAATTACATTGGGAAATGAAGTTGGTAGTGTTGCTGCAATTAAAGCTACTGTTGTAGCTGCAGCTCCTCCATGCACTGCCTCGCAG
>JACEVL010000116.1:1052691-1110191 GCA_020284085.1 Aporrectodea caliginosa | reverse complement strand
AAATCTTAGGTGACGTTATATTGTTCTGGTTTTGAGTCATTGCTGTGTGTAAATCTATTAGGATATCATGTTTAGAAAGACATTGCTAACTAAATATCGTTTGCAGCTTACATTTTGTCGGTGCAGACCTACATGAAAGCACTTGTTTGAACATAAAATACGCATGTTTATTAACGACATAGGCTTACCTTTTGACACGAACCAGCGTTGAAGCAATCTTAGTAATAAACGTAAATGTAAATGTAGGTACGCTTCTCCATTGAAACCGTATAATGGTCGTGAACCTGTTATTTTTTCAATGAATTGATCGGGTGAGGTCTTTGACAACCCCTGCCCGTTTAAATGTGTGCCACGCCATTTAAGGTCTAATATATTTCATATAATATTATCTGATTTAATGCGATTTGATTAATAAATCTATACATTTCTGAACTGTTAAAAAGTGTAAAAGTTTGACTAAATATTTTTAATTTAGTTAACTTATTTAATACAATCAGTTGCCAAATTTTAGTTAAACTTTTTTATTTTAGTTGATATATAGTTATCGTTTTACTAAAAAAATTAGTTAGTGGCCGTCACTGCGAAGATGTATGAGGGTGTTCCAGAAAAAATTTTTTGAAAATGTTTATGCACATGTCTCTAAACAGTTTCTTTATGGTCCCATAATAACGACAATTCTACAAGTCTACAAGATTTTCACGATTGCACTTAGAAAAGTCATGCCTGTGTTTTTCAACAACAGTTACTTGTAGAAGAAACTGTTCTTCGTTATCGTTGAATTGAAATTCTGTATAAGAGCAACACCATTTTCAGCACTGTCATTCACACAGGCCAAGTTATTAACAAACTTTATACTTATACGATTGACTTTCGGTTCACGCTTCAACTGGAATATCGAGAAAACAAGCCATGCTGAGTTGGAGGTAGTTCGGAAGAAGCTTCGAGAAATGGATAAATCCAATATTTTACGAGGAAGAGACTGAAACCAGATGCAATCCTCTATCAACTTTCATTTTTGAGATAAGCTGTGCTTTCTCTTCAGAAGACAGATGCCGAGAGAACAGAGAGAGGGTTGCTAGCTTTTGTCTTAGGTAAAAGAATGACGCTGCATCATCTTCAGACCTATGGTCTGCAGAACAGGAGCATCGTAGTCATGCAGCCTTTGGATTAGTTGAATGTCGTTGATGGATGCGAGAACCACGAGTAGATGTAGACGTTGACTAAAAATCTGTTAAATCGTTGGCTTCCTGTGATTTTTGGCCGTCAACTGGATAATCGATTCGTTTCCATCAAATAGCAATTCAATCTTCATTGAGTATATTGCCTTCGCCATCCAACGCGCTGTGAGAAGGTTACCAGGCTTGCGAACCGCTGCCGAACTGCTCAATCCAGCCATGGATGCCGCGAGTTTTAGAAATTCTCTTTAATCATCTCGAGGATGAAGCTGTTCAGTAATAAACTCCTTCAATTTGTCAGACACAGATATTGATGGCATTGATCGAGGCTTTGGTTGACGGCTGACCAGATCGGGCTATTTATCTTTAAATCGCTTGAAGAGCAGAATGTCAGGCCCAGACTAACTTTACCAAGGCACACTTCGAATGCATCAGACAACAGGACTTAAAGCATGTAATGTCGACAAGCCATCCACAGCAGATTACGACCGATGGCTGTCTCTAGAAGGATGCAGTCTCCGTTAACTCTGCCGGTATTAGAGGCCGTTGTGCCAAAGCACATGCCTATAACAAAGCATCGTACTGTCACCACTTCAAACTGTTCTACCGCTGCTGTCTGTCCTGACCCAGAGGCCAACTTTTGCACACCCAGAAGTTTAGTACTTCCATCAAGTAGAGAAGAAATCAGGACTGGCAATATGTCCACTTTGTCCGTGTCTATTCCAGCGATGTCAGGTAGCGGCTTGCCGTCCCAGTGCACGACAGATTTACAGGGTCGAAAGTCATCCTTGATTTGCTCGCTTCACTGCGACAACGCTGTCATTGACGGTGAACGGTACGCTATGAAAGCACCGCAGCTGATGTTGACCAGTCTGTATACTTCGTTGACTAGACAAGTTAGGATCATCGTTGACGTACGCGCGCTCGTCTTTGTTCTATTCAATATTGCAGATAGCCTACATTCTGAGTCATGCAAAAATTCACATTTGAATTTTTGATTTAAGACTTAGTATGTTTTCTGCCTTCTTCATACTTGAAAGTTTACACATATATACAAGAAGGTTATATTATGTTTGTGTATTCTTCTATTTAAGAGCTTTCTTGTGATACTAAGCATGTTATTATGGGATCAAGGTGTGGTCCTCCAAATATTTTAAAAGTCAGCGACGTCAAGCGTAATTTATGACAAATTACTTTAATTCTATGAGCCTTGAAGGACCCCAACTATTTGTACAAATGTCACACAATTTGGCAGGTGTTATAACGGGACCATAAAGAAAGTTATTAGAGGGATTGCATTAAAAGTGTCAGCAATTTTATTTTTCCTTGATTGTCATGGAATACCCTAATATGTATGTATTTATAACTCAAAGGGTATTGCATGTTTTCAGAAGATAAATCTATATATACATTTATACAGAGACTGGTATGATATTATATACAGAGGATTTACTATATGCAGAAATGCTACAACTTTCGTGTACGCAACAAAATATTTACTTTGTGAATCTGGCTCTTCCAGTGCTGTCATCTTCTCGTTTCCATTATCTCTTTGAGCTTCAAGACTTGATGAGTCTTTTTTTCAAGACCTTGTCAGGTCTTCTATCAAGCTTATCTCGAGTAAGCGATCCGAAAATCTATCCGGGTCTTTGTCTTTTGCAAGAGGCAATTATGTCACGTGTAATTTCGATCTATCATATGCAATTTTAACATGATTTTGGCTGGCAAAGAGCTTTTTCGAGAAGTCAATAGAATATGTTATATATACGTCTAGGTACGAACATACATAGGCCTACACTTACATCAATGCACACATAGGCCTACATATGTAGTTAGTAGCCTTTGTTTGCCTCTTACAAGCGTACATATGCAGCGGAAGCAATTTTCTGTTATTCACTTCCATGGCAAGACGATCCCCAAGTAAATCGATCTTGGCCGGAATAAACTTATCATGGCCACATTTTATCTGACAGACAAGCTTATCTGCTGTTCTCTATAATAGTCAAGCACCTTTGCAATATCTGCTAGGATACACCCAGGCTATTCTGGTGCTTAAATCTGATGAATAACTAATCGACCGACTGTCTGACTAATTGGCAATGTTCAGTATGAACTCAGCATACACATCAGAAACTCATTTTTCTTTCTCTAGCCTCTGTATCCGAGATGCAGCTGCAGTTTGGAGATGGCATCCGAGATGCTATCTTCTGCCAACGTAAAGACGATGGCCATGGCACGTCGTATTTCCGGAAGGGCGGTCCAGATGGGTGGCGGTTGGTTCATGTCTCCAGGTTCTTCCGATCCTTCGACGGACATGGAGAAGCTGCTTATCTTCGTTTCACATAGCCTTCCTCTAGAAGCTAATGTCGTCACGTGGCAGTCGGGAACGCAGATAAGTGCTATGAGAATAAATACTTCAGTGACTCGTAACTCAATCTACAGACGACAGAGTGGCGTAATTATGCCTTGTGCAATATGTAAATGGCATACTGAACTACTTACAGTTTCCTGGCCATAAGCACCAAGGATGTGTACACGGCTATAAGCATGTAATTTAATATATTACGTGAATATGTACACAGTCGCCGGGCTACGGCATCGACGTATATATATAGGGTGGACAGTGGACACAGCATAGCACAGCTAAAGTTGTACTGTAAAGTGAAGCTTCCGTCTACTGAACATTCTGCCAGGCATGACCGCAGACAGAGCTAATTACATAATAGGTTCTGTGTCCATCCAATAAACGTCGAGGATAAGATTATTATTTGTTTGCCCGTGACGTCATGCCTGGCAAATGGCTAGACTTCAGTTTGAAGCTCTTATGCTGTGTCCACCCAATATACGTCGATGGGCTACGGCGAGTGCATAATGCTCATGCGAAGTGACACTCGATTGATGAATTGCTCACAATATTAGCGATGTTATAGAAGTCGTTAGAACAGATTAGACTATTATTACTTTTGTTAATATTATTTTTTTATCCCTCGGTATTTAGGAAAAATTGCTATTAGGAGCAGGAATTTGTCTGGAGGGTCAGGCCTCGTCTTCGGGGTTTGTAGGAAAGGTGCCTTTGACTGCAACCATGTTATAATAGCGTTGGACACAAATGGACAGACGCTGGAAAAGAAACAAGGTCGCGTATATTGTTGTCGTTGTTGTTGTTGTTGTTGTTGTTGTTGTTGTTGTTATTATTATTATTATTATTATTATTATTATTATTATTATTATTATTTATTATAGAAGCAAATTTATTTCTTCATAAAGCCAACAAACTTATGTACAGACTGATTAAAAGTAACTGTTTTCAATATTTAGAAGCCTTCGATCAGTCCTGGGCTACTGTTGTTGCAATCTGTGGTGCCTAAAACAGATAGAGCGTTTCCAATTTGTAGGGCGACTGATAAGCGTTGTAGAAGATGACTAGTCTCACGCTGGTCGCCTGTCGCTGCTGAGATCTTGCGCCCTAGTTCTTGGACAATATGCAGTGATTCTGTGTGCCAGCTTCCGTCAGGCCTTTTGCCGTCTGATCTGGAGAGGCCATTGGGCTCTTTGATGGCCGGTATTTTGGCTCTGGTGAAAGCTCGCCAAATAACATCGTTGAGCATGCCATGTCGATGTTGTCTTCCTGGACCTTTGCTACAAGAGAATCCATGATGGCCGATGGTTTCTACTATGACACCGCATTTGCAAGTGTGTTTTTCACACAAGGCAGTGCCTAGTCGGATGATAATATTATTATTATTATTATTATTATTATTATTATTATTATTATTATTATTATTATTATTATTATTATTATTATTATTATTATTATTATTATTATTATTATTATTATTATTAATCCTCCCTACTCAGAGCGCCTCTGTGTAGGGATCTTGAAAAGAGGCGCTATATATATTCTGATTATTATTATTATAATTGATTGATTAGGCCTATTATTATTATTATTATTATTATTATTATTATTATTATTATTATTATTATTATTATTATTATTATTATTATTATTATTATTATAAATTTGTAACGCGCGCACGGTCAAACTGAAATGTGAATTTGAGGCGCGGATAGTCAGCCGCCTGGCGAAGATGCAGTTAGATATCCATGTGCTTGAAAGCCAAGGCGAAATAGTGAGGTTTGGTCCGCTTTTGAACTACTACGAAAAGATTGTCATACTAGATTAGATAAGACTGGATTATATAAGATAAGATTATATAAAATCAGATATGATTTGATCAGATATGATTTGATCAGATTAGACTAAATCATATTAGATCAGATTAGTCATCTCTAGTCAGTTACAATGACACATCATTTACAAGGTACCAAACCTCACTAGCCCTGCAGCTGTCACCACCGAGACACCCAAGCATAGCCATATCACTCCTATCTTTAAATCACTTCGCTGGTTGAAAATCCATGAGTACATCCTCTTCAAAGACCTATTGCTAACCTGCAACTCCCTACAATACTTCCAGGGCGATGTGGCCGGGGGCATCATAGGGCGTGGCAATTCGAGAATTATATTGACCATCCAGTCATCCCGCTTTACTTGATCCTCCTCCTATTTCACTCTCTCCCGTACCCCAGTCACTTCTAACCTCAAGTTCTCCAACCGATCCAAATCCCACACTGCAGAGAGTACTTCCACCAATACCGCCACTCAACCACAGTCATCGGCTTCAGGTTTCTCTACTTATTACCCCATAGGTTTTCCACTTCAAATTGAAATCTCACTACTTCAAGAATTCCTACCCTAAACCATCCCATCCTCCGCTTTCGAAGCTTTCTTTTCCTCAACGAAACCCGCCTTAGTAGCCGCCTTCCCCTTCCCTCTGGTCTCTCTGGCAACCGGACTCGAACCTCCACTGGACATCTCTCTCTCTCGGTCTCTTTCGGTCTCTCTCGGTCTGTCTCTCTGTCTCTCTGTGTCTCTCTCTATGTCTCTCTCTGTGTCTCTGTGTCTGTGTCTGTGTCTCTGTCGCTGTCTCTGTCTCTGTATCTCTCTCTCTCTCTCTCTCTCTCTCTGTCTCTCTGTCTCTCTCTCTTTGCTCGTGAAGCAAAGAATTAGTTTCATGAATGGAACTTCTGTGATTGCAAATACGTACTTTAGGTTAGTAAAATTATAATGTGAATGATTTAAAACGCGTCTTTGTGGTATCCATTGGATTGATAGACAGCACTAGAGGTATTATACCATTATAAATTAGCTTTAGCATAATCTTTCTCAATGCATTTCGTATAAGAAATTCAATTGTCGTTCGCTCTAATTGTATTGTATTGTATTGTATTTTCGTAAAATTATAATGTGAATGATTTAAAACGCGTCTTTGTGGTATCCATTGGATTGATAGACAGCACTAGAGGTATTATACCATTATAAATTAGCTTTAGCATAATCTTACTCAATGCATTTCGTATAAGAAATTCAATTGTCGTTCGCTCTAATTGTATTGTATTGTATTGTATTGTATTTTCGTTTATTCAATCAAAGATTGTTGTCAGACGCTCTTATGTCTGCGCGCTTTTGTCGGCGCTCTTTTGTCGGGCGCTCTTTTGACGGGGTGCCCTTCCTCATGTATGATATCCACTCTGGAGCCTCTCCCTCATACGTGACATCCATGGTTACGCCATGTTTTACCTCAAGTTCTAGAAGACTTCCATCGTCCATGTTAGGAGATTTTACTGTACCTCACACAAACCGGAAGTTTGGTAATCGTGCCTTCTTGACTAAGCCTTATTCACAAGTTATAGCCATGGCCCTACAAATCCAGAGATACCACGTTAAGATCCGAGTCCGGTTGCCAAAGAGACCAGAGAGAGAGAGAGAGAGAGAGAGACAGAGACAGAGACAGAGACAGAGACAGAGACAGAGACAGAGACAGAGACAGAGACAGAGACAGAGACAGAGACAGAGACAGAGACAGAGACAGAGACAGAGACAGAGACAGAGACAGAGACAGAGACAGAGACAGAGACAGAGACAGAGACAGAGACAGAGACAGAGAGACAGAGACAGAGACAGAGACAGAGACAGAGACAGAGACAGAGACAGAGACAGAGACAGAAAGAGAGACAGACAGACAGACAGACAGACAGAGAAGGAAGTTTCCTAAGCATTCGGCTCATTTCCAAGTAATAATTATATAAAAAAGTGCACGCTATGCCCAACTGTCGATAGCTTCACCATCAACACAGTTTACGGTCATGATGTGAGAAGCTGTATCGCCTTGAGGCACCCGGTTAGTCAGAAAACTGGCTTAACTAATTAGCTGAACTTATTATTTTCTAAGCCTTCTGTAGTAACAATTTATTTATGGCATTCCCAACAGTAGAAAAGTCAAGCAACTGATGTAGAGTATACCTGAAAAGTATATAGAAGTTTAGTCGTATGGCAAAGACAGTTAATTGTCGTCAACGGCCTTTGATGTCATAAGACGACGTTAAACATTTGATTAATAATAATAAGCCAGTTAAGAATGGAATCCGAAGTGAATATACTGCAAGTACAGTCATACGTCGCGTAGGGACCCTGGGCAAGTCCTTCACTCGCAATTGCTCATGCGCTTCGGCGTGAAACTCCGATTCAGTGTCCGCGCTGTAGTCGGGAGCCCCTCTGAGTAGGAATCTGGAAGGGACGCTATAACAAGTGTTCATACATACATACATACATACGTAAATTTGTAACCACTCAGGATACTGCAGAATGCGCTGAGAAAGTAGGCCTACCACATAAAATCCGTAACGTGGTTCATAAACTATTCATTGGCCGACAGTTAAGGCGTATTCGACATATATGTAAAATTCAGTTCAGGTTTAAGACTACGAAAATCTTCAGGCTTACGTCGGCGATAACAGCAGGCAACGTCGTCTGTTTATTTATTGCCAGCCTTTGGATGACAAGAGCGCAAGTTCCTGTTTATCGGCAGGTGTAGTTGAAGCTTGGTTTTGTTGAATGTAGTGGAACCGTTCACGCCCCTGATGTTAGCGGAACTCCAGCACTACATTCAAGCCGTCACGATATTGGTCGAATGTGGTGCGCGGTTGTGTAGAAGTATGTTCTGTGACTTGCAGCCGGAGGGTTGCGGGTTCGAATCCACCTCAAGCCGCCGCGTAGGGACCCTGGGCAAGTCCTTCACTCGCAATTGCTCATGCGCTTCCTCGTGAAACTCCGATTCAGTGTCCGCGCTGTAGTCGGGAGCGCCTCTGAGTAGAAATCTTGAAGGGGCGCTATAACAAGTGCTCATACATACATAGATGTCACTTTTCAAAGTCTCATCTTCTGAAAAATGTCTTGCTCTAATACATAACACTGTATCATAACACAATAGCAATAAACAAGAATAAATTATAATAAAAATAATATTGGACATTGACACTGGAGGTCATACGCCGTAGATGACCCCACTGGATAGGCCCTATCACAGATTCCTTCCAATTAAGGATGCTGCACAACGTTTGACACTCTACCTGGAGTCGATGACTTACTATCTGCTTCCTTGTTCTCATCCATCCTCTGCTTCTTCTCCATCTTCACACTCTGCCCCATCACGTGGCTTCTACGACTTCAGCTGCCTTATTCAATCTGCATGTCATTTGCAACTAAATTGCCCACATGTGGATTGCGGACGGATGTATGCCGGAAAAGCATGCTGACCCAGAGCCATTCTTCATCTTCGGAAACAATGACAATATCGTGCGCCATAAATAAACAGTGCTGAATGAATGCACAGTTTGTACACAGTGTTCGGGGAAAAAACCTTAGCAAAAACTGCATTGACCAAAGTCCATTTTATTTTTTTTTAAATAAACTCAACATATATTTGAAAAATCGTTACTAGTATAATAGCTAAGACTGTCTATTTGCATTCATAGTGCAAGTTCAAAATGTCTTGGTTGAACTCTGACACAGGCACAAAGGCGAATACTCCATTATAAAAGATTCACTGAAAGCCGTGACACAAGTCGGAGTTAGCGCAAATAATTATTTAATAATATGACGTCATCTAGCTAGAAAGAGTTCATGAACAATTAAAGTTTACAATAGAAAATAACCTTGGAAGGAAGGAAGCTTTCTGTTCCAGTTAAATCTAAAAAATGTTTGCTCAAGTTATTCGCGTTCGTGTAAGAGTTTCTTTTTTTCTGGACACTGTGTATATGACATCTATATGGACTCTTATTTTATGTATGGCTTTATATATATATACGTTAGCTCTTAAAAACTATCCCTTGTAAAATGCATATCAGCCAGCATAAGTAAACTGAAGACTTCCATTGCTTCGGAGTTTTATATATAGTACAACAGTTCTTGACCATGGAATTATGAGAACTCTATAAGTAACAATTCGCAATCGTAATAGTAATCGTAAATATAAAAAGCGCTACTCTGAAGCTAAGCGTAGGGCACCAGCTTATTCACGAGCGCTGCGTTATATCAGAGATCGATGTTCAGTGGAGGTCCGAGTCCGGTTGCCAGAGAGACCAGAGAGAAGAGGCAGAACAGTGCTGTTGCTAAGACGGGTTTCGTTGAGGAGGAGAAAGCTTCGAAGGCGGAGGATCTGGTGGATTAGGGTAGGAATTCCAGAAGAGTCTTTCAGTTTGAAGTGGACTTGGTTGCTGTTTAACGACACTGTGTCATAACAAAGATGATTAGTGTCGCCCTCCTCCTTTATCCAGGCTTGGGACTGGCACTGCCAGAAAACGAGCAGTGGCGGAGTTTGAAGTGGAAAGCCTATGGGGTGCACGATAAGTAGAGAAGTTGAAGAAGATGACTGTTGGTGAAGGACGGTAGTGGCGGAGGAACTGAGAATATTCAGAGGGAAAGTTCTTTCCAGAGTCAAGGAACAATCTGCACTGTTGGATATGGATCCGTTGGAGAAATTGAGGCGGATTTATAGTGCCAAGGGGACGGGAAAGAGTGAGATTAGAGGAGGTTCGGGTAGAGCGGGGTGGCTGGATGGTGAAGAGTTCTCGAAGGTATACTACTGTGGCTGAGAGTATTGTTGGGACTTGTAGGTTAGCGATAGGTCTTTGAAGTGGATGCGCTCAGGAATTTTCAGCCAGTGGGGTGTAATATAGAAACTGGAGTGATATGATGATGATGATGATGATGATGATGATGATGATGATGATGATGATGATGATGATGATGATGATGATGATGATGATGATGATGATGATGATGATGTTGATGGTGATTGGGTGCCATGGTGACAGCTGAGGCTAGTGACTTTTGGATTAACTGTAGACACTTACATGTAATTTGGGTGGATTCAAGGTTAAGGAAAAGGGAATTACAGCAATATAGCTTGGTGTGAAGAACAGCGGTCCAGAAAAAGAAGCACAAACGACATTAAATAGGTCACTTATAGGTAGGTCATATTACAGGACAAATAATTTGGCTTAAATACGCGTGATACCATGTCAAAATGTCTCAATGTAGCTGAATAGTGATGGCTACTCAAATCTAATATAATCCAATCTGATTTAATAGTGTCTTATCTCATGTTATTTGATGTAACCTGATATGATCTATTCTAATCTAATAAGATCTAACGACATCCAAGACAACGCAAAAATTGTGAGCAATTCTTCAACGTCACTTCATATGAAATCGTTGAGCTGTCAAAATTCGAAGTTAGGTCAAGTGAATATTAACCATTTAAGGAAGAGAGTTTGCTCAAAGCGACTGGGAACCAATGCGGATCGTCGTTTAAGTGTTACGGTGAGGGGAAATATTAAATTGCATGCCTAGCTGTGGACACATCTTTGCTGTTTATGGAAGGAAACTGTAAGTATAGTTCAGTATGCCACTTGCAAACGGTACAAGGCATATTATTATGCCACTCTGTCATCTACAGGCCGGTTAAACTGTGTTTCGAGTCACTGAAGTAGGGCCTATTTAGTTTCACAGCACTTACTTGCTTTCTCGACTGCGCACGTGACGTCTTTCCACTTCCGGATGAAAGCCATACGAACCGAAGATAAGCATTAAGCACCTTCTCTATGTCCGTTGGAAGACCCGAAGAACCTTTGAGATATGAACCAACCGCCTCCCTTCCGGAGATACGGCCTGTCAGTATACGTAGGCAGAAGATAGCATCTCGGATGCCATCTCCAAACTGCAGCTGCATCTCGGATACAGCGGCTGGAGAAAGAAAAATGAGATTCTGACATGTATGCTGAGTTCATACTGTTGCCAATTAGTAAGACAGTCGGTCGTTTAGTTATTCATCCATTTGCAGATTTAAACCCCATGGCAACGAAACCACAATAGCCTGTGTGTATCCTAATAGATGTTGTATTGGTGTCTGACTATTGCGGACAATAGATGTGCTTGGCTGCCAAATAAAATGTGGACATGACAAGTCTGTTCCGGCCTAGCTCTATCTACGTGGTGATCGTCTTGCCACGGAAGTTAATTAAAGAAAATTTGTTTCCTTCATAAAACCGCTGTACGTGTAGGTCTATATATGCGCTTGTCGGAGGCAAATATAACTTACTTACATACCTACGTACATGCGTGTGCATTGATCTGTGTGTGTGTGTTTGTACTTATACATTTATATAACATGTTCTATTGACTTCTCGAAGACGCTCTTTCCCATGGCAGCCCAAATCATGTTACAATTATATATGATAGATAGAAATTACACTTGACAAATTGCCTCTTGCAAAAGTCAAGAACCGGAAAAGATTTTCGAATCGCTTGCTCGAGATAAGCTTGACGGAAGACCTGACAAGGTCTTGACAAAAAAACTTATCAAGTCTTGAAGCCGAAAGAGATAATGGAAACGAGAAGATGATGACATTAACTGGAAAAGTCAGATTCACAAAGTAGATATTTTGTTACTGCTTGCGAAAGACAATAATATACGACATATCTGCATTGCGTACACGCGGACGCACACTATATATATATATATGTACGTATGTATTTGTATTTATATTTATATTTATATTTATATTTATATTTATATATATATACCTGCTCTTAGCCCCATTTGCTGATAAAGCCTACTTTCTTCCGCTTGACCTGGTTCGGGCGACTCTGAGTGGGAATCTTGAAGGGGCGCTATATAAATTCTGCTTAATTGATGATTGATTTATATAGGTCATATAAAAGACTACTGTATGTGCCGAGAAATAATGATAACGCCAAAGAAAGTTGTAGCAGTTCTGTATACGGCAAATCCTCTGCATATACATGTATATCATACCGGCTATGTATAAATATATAGGCCTATATATAGATCTATCTTCTGAAAACATGCACTATCCTTTGAAGTATAAACACATACATATTAGGGTGTCCCATCATCCGATGACAACCAAGAAAAATAAAATTGTTGAAACTTTTGATGCAGCCCCTCTAAAAAGTTTCTTGCGTTAGGACAGACAGCAGCAGCGGTAGCAGTTCTGGACCTTTTGAAGTCGTGACAGTAGGATGCTTTTGTTATCGGAATGTGCTTTGGCACAACGGCCTCAAATACCGACAGAGTTAATGGAGACTGCACTCTTCTAGAGATAGCCATCGGTCGTAATCTGTTGTGGATGGCTTGTCGACATTACATGTTTGAAGTCCTGTTGTCTGATGCATTCGTAGAGTGCCTTGGTAAAGTTAGTCCATCGATTAGTTAGTCCAAGCGATTTAAATATAAATATTCCGACCTGGTCCACCGTCTGTCAAAGCCTCGACCAATGCCAGTGATATGTCCGACAAATTGAAGGCGTTCATTACTGAACAGCTTCAACGTGATTTCGGTCTGGGTCTGGCGGTGCCAGTTAGGGAGCGCCCCAGCCTACTTCCGTGAGTTCTGTTGCCCTACCTCAGGTCTGGCTGCCCGCAGAAATCTTCGTTCTGCATCTCGTAGCGAATTTGTTGTTCCCTTTGCGCACACTTCAAAGATGCAACGTCGTGCCTTCTCAGTGGTTGGGCCGACCACGTGGAATTATCTTCCTTCAGATCTGCGTGTTCTTTTTAGCTAAAAACTCTGCATACACCTTTTTTACAAGAATTTGAAAAACTGTTTTTTATCGCCGGAGTTGGACTGGGAGCGCCTCTGAGCAAGTTATCTTGGAGGGGCTCTATATAAGTCCTCTGAATGAATTAATGAATGCATGAATGAATGAATGAATGAATGAATGAATGAATGAAAAACAGTGATCATCCTCTAGATGATTGCCAAGGATTTCTCCAACTCGCGGCATCCATGGCTGGACTGAGCAGTTCGGCAGCGGTTCGCAAGCCTGGTGTCCTTCACAGAACGCATTGGATGGCGAAGACAATATACTCGATAACGATTGAATGGCTTTTTGATAGAAACGAATCGATTATCCAGTTGACGGCCCGTCACTTAAAGGCAATCGAACGATTAAGCCGATTGTTAGTCAACATCGACATCTAATCGTTTTCGTCTCGAGTCGTTGCAGATGCATCCATCAATGACATTCAACTAATCCAAAGGCTGCATGACTACGATGATCCTGCTCTGCAGACCATAGGTCCGAAGATGATGCAGCTTCATTCTTGGCACCTAAGCCACAAGCTGGCAACCTCCTCTCTCTGCTTTCTCACCATCTGTCTTCTGAAGAGCAAGCACAGCTTATCTCGACAATGAAAGTTGATAGAGGATTGCATCTGGTTTTCAGTCTTTTCCACGTAAAATAAACGGAATTATCCATGTCTTGAAGCTTCTTCCCTACTACTCAGCATGGCTTGTTTTCTCGATATCCCAGTTGAAGAGTAGCCCGAAATCCAATCTAATAAGATGGCATGTGAGTTTTTGTAATAACTTGGCCTGTGTAAATGATAGTGCTGAACGTGGTGTTGCTCTTATACAGCACTTCAATTCAACAATAACGAAGAACAGTTTCTTCTACAAGTTGTTGAAAAACACAGGCATGATTTTCTAAGTCCAATCGTGACAATATTGTAGACATGTAGAATGTAGAACTGAAGAAAAAGCAAGGCGCCAATGTGTCCTACTGCACATTTTACAGTCGCCACCTAGCGAACTGAAGGCTGAGTCGACCTTTACGCGTGATTAGCTGATACCAATCCTGCTTCCTGCTTGATGTTCCGGTGTTCACGCCAGAACACTATCATTGTATGTACGTATGTATTACTATGTATATATGCATGTATGTACGTATGTATGTATATATGCATGTATGTATTTGTGTGTGCATGCATGCATTGTATGTACGTACGTATGTATGTATATATGCATGTATGTACGTACGTATGTATGTATGTATGTATGCATGTATGTATGTATGTGTGTATGCATGCATGTATGTATATGTGTATGTATGCCTGTATGTATATATATATGTTTATGTGTTTGCATGTATGCATCTATGTATGTTTATATGCATATATATATGTGCGCATGTATGTATGAATCAGGGAATTTTAATATAGTGCATCTTAATTTTCTCACAAGTATTACCCTCCATCCTATAGCTCAAGGCCTCGTCTCTCCTCTCATTGATTCGTCCGTGGAGCTGAGGTTAGTCCCAGCTGGGTTTCTGTCAATCAAGGTTGATGAGGTCGTGACAGCCATCTGCGACAGATTGGAGAACGAGACCTTCGGGCCACGTAAACAGGAATTGGGTGACCTATGGAATCTAGGAGTCAGGTAGAAAAGTCTCTGGTAATTAAAACAAGATTGCACCTGTTGGCCAGAAGAGGAAAGAATAACCGTCAGTTTTTTTCATTTATTATTTATTAGCGCTCTGGGGAATTTGTATTGATGGTTCTCGACCATTTGGAAAAAACGTCGTTTTTTCATAAAAATAAAAAACGGGGGAAAAGCAATAAAGAAAATAATTTGACTTTGCTACATCTTTTACTGCATTTTAAAATTAAAAACCTTGTTTACACAATTTAATTTTAATTAGCAAATAACATAACTTTATTAGAAAACACCAAGTAACATTAATCTACAACAATTATTTTCTTTTTCATAAGTTTGGTTTAATAACAAATTTAGAAATTAAAAAATTTTGAAATCTTTTCACATTTAAATTTGTATACATAAGCCCACATAGATACTTGCTGACATAAACAACGACAAAACTAAACTTTGTAAGTATAGAGCCTACTTAATTAAAAATTGTACTTACAATTCTGACTTAGGCCTATATAAGAACTTAATATGGAATAAGAGTCAGTTTATCAGTTAATCAGACATTACTACGTACAAAAAGAACATTTCGCATTTTGGATAACTTAGAAATTAAAATAACTTTTATAAATTTTATTTCATGTACTGTGCTGTTTATTTCTCAACTGATGACACTTAATAGTGAATTAAACTAGATGAATCCTTGAAGGGAGGGAGACAACGTAAAGGATATTAGACAAAAATAAATTTAAACAAATAATAATAGACAGTAAATAAATAAATAAAGTTCCATAGAAAAAGTAAAAAACGAAAAAAACGACGTTTTTTGGACAAAAATAAAAAACGAAATTTTTTTTCTACAACTATGAATTCGGACCAGGGCTTCATTGAAGCGCTGCATGAGAGCCACTTCTTTCTCTGCCATATCTTTTGATTTGCGGCCAGAAGTCATAGAAATGACTCAAGAGTTCCAATTTTGGAGACCTTGCAGAATCATGCTCTCCTTTTCCAGACCAATTTCATAAACGTCGACAGGCAAGGTTCAAGAGGTACTTTCCTAGTTTCCCTTTCAGCTTGATGCATACGCCGCCATTGCAGTGGCGGCGCGTGGATTTTTCAAAGGTGGTGCGAGGCAGCATGGTGCCGCCCCCCCCCCCGTAAGGCGGCAGGCCTGTCTAGTAGTCTAGTCACTCTAGTGAAAATGTGTATGTGTTGTGTATGATAGTAATTAGTAGTAGCCTTAGCCATTAGTAGCCTATATATAGAGCACAGTAGCAGATGGTGCAGATACGATTATGTAGATCAGTCATTCCTTCGCCATCGGCCGTTTCTCGTCCAAATAGAAGCACGTATTAGTCAAACCACTACAGTCTTGTGCACAAGACCAACACTCCAAGACCACTTAAGAGTGGATGACATCCAACCGTCTCAAGCTCAATCCATCAAATTCAGAGTTCCTATGGTGCGCACCACCCTCCGGCGTTGCCATCTACTTGACGGCAGTACCTTCGTACTTGGTGAAGTTCACCAAGCTGACCCCATTCGCAACCTTGGAGCCTACTTTGACGGCTGTATGACCATGATGGCCCATGAAAGTCAACTCGTTCGAGGTTGTTTATACAAACTGCGTCGTATTAAAACCATCCGCAGATTCATTCCAACTTCAACCACCGCTCTCTTGGTCAACAGCTTCATTGTCTCCAGGGTTGACTACTGTAATAGCATACTGGCGGGTCTGCTGACTTGTCAGCTAGAGCGGATACAGTCGGTGCTCAACTCTGCAGCACGTCTCATAATATTATAATGGTCGGACACCTTCCGATCATGTCACCGATCTTCTGCGCGACAACCTCAACGGATCACTTATAAACGGTGCTTGATTACTTACAAAGCAATTAATGAATAACCTCACGCCAGACTACAACACAGACTTCTGCATTAGGATAGCAGACAACCCACTACGATCCTCCTCCAAAATCTGGAGAAGTCCGGGGGTCTGCTACGCGGTTTGGCGACTGTTCCTTCTGTCTCAGGACCCACTGCGTGGAAAGTCTTCCAGACCACATGAAGAACGCATTATCTCGATCTGGAGACATTTAAATCAAAGTTCAAGACTTATCTTTTAAACAATCTTTTAAACGACTGCCATTAACTTTTTGAACTCATGTACAGCACCCTTTTCTTCGGCCTCGACTGAACTACGGCGCTATACAAATCGTCTTATTATTATCACTGTTATTACTAGTATCACTATTCACTAGTACTGTGTTCTGTGCACTTAGCATTAGCAATTTACGCATTTATTACTTGAAACTTGAAAGTTGAAATAAATTTAAACCATTCCGAGTAAGAAGTTAATAATTATAATTGTTTCGGCTTAACGACACTTTTTCATATCGAAGATGATTAGTGTCGGAGGCAGAAAGCAACCTCGTACTCCACGTTTAAATTGCGACCGAGCCACCCGCAGTAAAGATCCGAGAAATTAATCTCTGATAAACCGACCAGACCGGGAAGCGAACCCGGGGCGCCGACGCGGCGAGCAGGCTACCAACCCACTCGGCCACTCAGGAAGTTACGTAACACAAAGTCTTTTATACCTCACAAATCAATAACTGAGTCGCCGAAAAATATTACAGGTAGCCAAAGTGCCGCCCCCCTCAAGCGGCCGCCCGGTGCGACGGCAGTTCACCGCACCACCTTGCACCCCCCACGCGCCGCCACTGCGCCATTGCAACCAGTGTCACTTGCAGTTGTGTCGAAACACATGGCCACGATTATGTCTTTCAATCCACAAATTTTGATCTCGTCCAAACTCTTATCTACCATGATGTCCCGGATTGGAGTTTGGGGATGGCTAATAGATTGGTCACATCCTGACCAGAAACCGTTACAGGAAGGCGATCAACACACCATCGTTCTCTCCCTGCAACATCTAACATGATCTTGCCGTCCAAGTGGATAGTAAGAGGAACATTCGGATCTAAAAGTTCACGAATCTCTGCTGCCAGTGTTATCCTTCCTTGCTCGATGGATCGCCGAAGAACTGACAATCCGCTAACCAGCTGGTGCTGCACATAGATTGGATTCAGCGAGAGCAGATAGAATATGAGAGGCTTTCCCAGCTGCTGCTATAGTTTTGGTGCGACCTAGAGCTGCTGCAACATCACGATTAACTACAGAGATTGTTCCCCTTCGCCGCTTTTGTGGCCAAGGAGACGTCGATATATAAGACTATAATAGCGTTGTGATTTTGCTTTCATTCTAGATGTTTTCCACTTCTATTCTGGTAATTCCCTGAACTGGATTTCATAGTACATGTATGCAGAGTATGGGGGCGCACACCGCTAAGGGCCGAACTCTGATCCACTGACACTCATGGGTCGTTGTAATGCTCTGGTACTCTGCAAATATAATCAGCATCCTGGCAAGGCAGTCACATTCTACATTCAACCGCGAGGAGCTGAACCAATAGATCATATCGAAATGAAAACGGGAGTGCATCATAGTATATACAATATATATATAAATATATATATATATATATATATATATATATATATATATATATATATATATATATATATCAGGGAGCTTGGTCATTTCTGAAGAAGTCTCATTTTTCATGTAAGCAATAAATGCTTGGAATGAAAATTCTTAGATAAATAAAAGCACAGGAAAATAAAGAATGAAAGAAGCATTTTGCACCCTATAACAGTTCAGAAATATATAGATCCATGAATCAAATCGCATTAAATCAAATGATAATTATTATTATATTGAATATATTAGACCTTAAATGGCGTGGCGCCCATTCAAGCGGGCAGCGGTGGTGAAAGACCATGCACCCCCGATCTATTCATTGAAAAATGAACTGGTTCACGGCCACATTATACGGTCGCTATGGGAAAGTGTACATTTGCATTTATTACTAAGATTGCTTCAACGCTGATTCGTGTCTATGTCTATTAATAAATATGCGTATTACTTTTATGCGCAAATAGCTGCTTTCATGTAGGTCTGCACCGACAAAATGCAAATGCTTCAAACGATATTTAGTTTAAAATATCTCTCTAAACATGATATCTTTCTAGATTTACTCACAGCATTTACTCAAAACCAGAACAGTATAATAACGTAACCTAAGATTTATAGGCCATCGTAAGTCACAAGGATCTAATAGAATAATTATAATAGCCTTTTTGTATTGTCAATACGCTCTTGAATGGAAGCCTAGGGGCTAGCTGCAATAATTGTATCCATCAATTTATATAGCGCCTCTCGCAGTTCACACCTATAATGTCTCTGTGGCTAAACAATTGTTTCGTTCCGTTGCTGGTCCGTGTGCCTGGAACATCCTTCCGCCTCCACTCAGTGCATGCACTCAAGTCGCCAGCATTCTAGTAGCAAAGTATACGCGGTCATTTATCTCTGTGTATTTAATAGGCGATTCATCCCCACATCTGCCGCGTATTTTCAACTAGCCTATCGATCAAGTCTGATAATTATCCGTAGGGAGAAGCATAAGTGTCCCGTTGTCGATTTCAAAGTAGCGTGAATGCACTCCAATCAAAAGCTTGAAACGTTCGGTCATATATATCCATTCTGAATCTCCTGCAGTTAAAGCTGCGTTGTATCGCCGGCGGATATATTTTACGCGAGAAATCTTCGGCAGGGCATCTGCCGCGATAAGATAGCTTGGAGTTAATAGACGACTGACTGTCTGTCGGCTTCGTTTGTGAATTGCCGCGAGAATTTCCGCGAGATGTGCTGCGAAATGAGAAGATGTCTGCTACTAATTTTGCTCTACGTCTTCGGCTCCTGTCCGATTCGAGCTTATCCATCAAAGCCGAATATACGTTATCCATCAAAGGTGAATGTAAGTATGACCTTAAAATCGTCGTCTTTCATTTAATTAAAGGTACTCGAAGTTTTATTGCTCCAGTTACTTTAAACTCTTCAGCTGCGCCTCTGACTTATGGATACGCTGTACTTCCGTTGAACTAATTCAAGCATCTTTAGTTGGATCGCAATGTACGGATATTTAGTGTGTCCCTCGAGTCAGTAGTAATTGCGCACCCAGAGGTGTCGGATCTCCGAAATTTTGCAAAGCTAAAGCCTAAGCCTATCTGATGAAACTATAAATGACACTCGCCATTCGCTATTTGGAAAACACATAAAATGTATGAAACAAGCATCGTACAGTCGATTATTATGAGAAAAGCACATTTAGGTAACGGGTCTTCTCTTTTAGGTGACGGATCTCACAGTTTAGGTGGCGAATCTTAAATCTGAGGTGCCCGATCTCAGATTCAGCGAGATTCGGCTCAATTTAACCACTGTTTCGAGCAATAATATCAACAGCAATACAGATGATACACGTTGCCGGCGAGGGCTCGGTCGTCCACCACGCACTTTGTTTCCAACAGGGTACCACGTGAAGGTGGCGTGGTGGACGTTGCCATCGAATAATAAAAATAATTAGGAAATGTAAATAATTTTTTTAAATAATTTAATAATTAGTAATCTATAATTTTATAAATTTGACTATATTGAAAATTGTAATAATTTATTAGATGCTATGAGCCGTTTCAGGTGTCATTGATTGTATCCTGAGTTTTCTCTTGCCTGAGGAGTTCACTTAGGTCTAACTCATGTTAAATGATTAAATATATAACAGAATTTAAATTTAAATCTAGTCAAAGCTCAACGCGTTTAACTTATTATGATTACCGTAATTCACAAATACAGTCTGAAACTATAATTAGTCGTAAGTTATTCAAAGGAATTCCGTGTAATCGTTGAGGTCTTAACAATAAACTATATGATCTTTGTGTTCGATTGCCGATCGGTTATAGTAGGCCTACGGGTTCGAGCCTCGTCCGATGCAGTTTCTGTGTAGGGACCTTGAGCAAGTCCTTCACTCACAATTGCTCAGCGCCATCAATGTTCTTTCGTATGGTCGTGTGAACTTCTGAACTTTGGAAGGAGGGCAATATAAAAATGCAGTTTTTTAAATTATATATCAAATACAGTTGTAGTAGTATTAGTAGTAGTAGTAGCAGCAGCAGCAGCAGCAGCAGCAGCAGTAGTAGTAGTAGTAGTAATTTAACGACACTGTGCGATAATAAAGATCATTAGCGTTGACCTCCTCCTTCATCCAAGCTTGGGACTGGCACTGTCAAAGTATGAACAGTTAAATACAGTTGTATTGTATTGTACTGTACTGCTTGTCTCTGTATTGAGCAAATTTCTTCATGCTTTTGCCACCATGGTGCCATCTTTGTTTATGTTCATCTTGACAGATGTATTCGCCGACGCTGAAGCCACAGAAGCATCTTCTTGTCATCCCTTGGCCAGCAGACGCTTTCAAGAACAATCGCATAATAATGTCAGCTTTCTTTGACATGATATTTTGAGAGAGCGCACGTAATAAAGCTCTCGTCGACCGCGTGGAAGCCATGTTTCCTTTAAGCGCCTCGCAGTCGCTGGGCTTCCCACTGTCCATTTCCGTTAGGTGACTGCTCTTACACCCATCTGCATCAAGAATGCCAGCATCTTTCTGACTTTTAATTTATATTTCACTTGAAGCTTCGCTAAGGCAATACTTAATTAGCAGTAGGTGTCTACCTTTGGCATAGGTAACTATTGAAAGCCCTCCAATCTGAACTTTGTGTTCTCTAATGAGCCTGGAAGGAAGAAATTCCAAGATTCACAAACTGCTGTGTATTGTTATCGCATTTTCTGACTGCAGTTATGGCGTCGGCATAAAACGCACAAAGCATTGATCCCGTCTCGGTTGAAGTCTTTCCGCACCATAATGGGGCTGCAGGTTTGATCCTCTTCCGCGTGACACGTATACAAGCAAGTGTGAGAAGCTGTCAGAAGAGTCGTCTCTTGTGGTAATGTACATGTACCGTACTACCTCTGTTTACCCAATATGTTTATCCTGCAGAGGGAAATATACCAATCCTAGTAAGGGTAAACAGCCGTCAAGTTGTCGTGGGGTCGCTACGGTGTACAGTCAAAGTACCTTTCAATTCCAAATCACACCAAACCGTTGACGGTTGTCTGTGTATAAACAAAATTGATAAATTTGATCGTTCCAACTAGCAACGTTCACGTTTTGTTTCCAAATGTATTAATATATTTTTAAAGTTCTTAACGCAGGCTATTGATGAATGACTCTCCAGACGCATATAAGCATGATACTCTCTGTGAGTCCCCTTTCAAATTATTGCAAATTCTGAAGTTGAAATATATTTCGAGTCTTCGACATAAAAAAGTAAACGGGAGTATCAAAGAAGTTACAATGTAACCACATCAATGCAACCAAGCACTCTAACCGATTGACTACCGTGACACACACGAACCAAAAAGGCATATTGTTTATTGCTAAGACCCCAAAGATTACGCGGAATTCCTTCGAAAGACTCACGACTAATAATAGGTTCAGCCTCTATATTTGAATTATTGTATTCAATACCGTGTTCTTACATAAACAAATAATGCTTTTGCTTTTGCAGTCTATAAAAGACCTAATAGAAGACTACTATCAATCAAGTGAAAAAGGTAAAGTCTCTTGAATTTAGAAGATAGAGGTCATTCATTAAGATTAAGAAGTTGATCGTGATACGTCCCTTGTATCATCATCATCATCATCATCATCGTCGTCGTCATCATCATCATCATCATCATCATCATCATCATCATCTTCATCATCGTCATCGTCATCATCATCATAATTATCATCATCATCATCATCATCATCATCATCATCATCATCATCATCATCATCATCATCACATCATCATCATCATCATCATCATCACCTCATCATCATCATCATCAGCAGCAGCAGCAGCAACAGCAGGAGCATCATCATCATCATCATCATCATCGTAATCATCATCGTCACCGTCGTCATCATTATTATCATGTTTTTTACTCGAGGTAGAAATAATCTCTCAGGAACCAAAAATTATGTTAGAAGTAAAAAATGTTCTTCTGCGAGAAATCAGTCCTCGTCCCAGGTTTCATGTAGTACTCCTTCAATGCAATGGCCTTGTGGCACTTGACACAAATGGAAAGACGTTGTAACAGGAAATTAGTTTCGCGTTGCTCTCCGGAGACAGCTGAAATGCGACGTCACAGCTCGGAGAGAAATTCTGCACCTTCAGCATTTACAGGCCCAAAGGTTTTGTAAGGCATCGGGAACAAACATGTGGGTTATTGTTATTATAATTATTATTGTTATTATTTTTTATTATTATTATTATTATTATTATTATTATTATTATTATTATTATTATTATTATTATTATTATTATTATTATTATTATTATTGCCCCGAGGTAAACATGATCCCTCAGGGACTTCAAGATTAATTCAAATGATAAAAGTCTGTAATAATAATAATAATAATAATAATAATAATAATAATAATAATAATAATAATAATAATAATAATAATAATAATAATAATAATAATAATAATAATAATAATAATAATAATAATAATAATAATAATAATAATAATAATAATAATAATAATAATAATAATAATAATAATAATAATAATAATAATAATAATGTCTTTTCTTTAATGAAGCGCCTGACAAACGCACTGCGCTGTACATTTACATGTTATGACAATTATACAATTCACAAGAACACAATTAAATGACAGAAGACATAAATCTTGACTACTAACCTGCAATTACACGGCGCTAATAGCAGCCTGCAATTACACGGCGCTAATAGCAGCCGACAAAGCATGTCCGCCTACGGACTCGATCTCGTTACCTCTCGTTCTCTATGCCAGTGTGTTATCCAATGCGCAATCGGCCCCCGATACTACTACTACTACTACTACTACTACTACTACTACTACTACTACTACTACTACTACTACTACTACTACTACTACTACTACTACTACTACTACTACTACTACTACTACTACTACTACTTCCACTACTACTACTACTACTACTACTACTACTACTACTACTACTACTACTACTACTACTACTACTACTACTACTACTACTACTACTACTACTACTACTACTACTACTACTACTACTACTACTGCTACTACTACTACTACTACTACAACTAGCTATTACTGCTACTACATTACTAATCCTTAAGCTTTTGCTGCTTGTAATGCTGCTGCTATTATTATTATTATTATTATTATTATTATTATTATTATTATTATTATTATTATTATTATTATTATTATTATTATTATTGTCATTACACATTTATAAAGCGCCGCTATCTAATGAACAAGCAACAATCGATGGCGCTGAGCATAAATTATTGTGTGATTGTGAGTTAAGGAATTGCTGAAGGTTCACGATCAATACCGTTATAGCAAAACAAAACAAAAATATATATATAGTAAACAGAAGTCCAAACGCTGACATATATATACATATATATATATATATATATATATATATATATATATATATATATATATATATATATATATATATATATATATATATATGTCCAAACGCTGATATATATATATATATATATATATATATATATATATATATATATATATATATATATATATATATATATATATATATATATATATATATATATATATGTCAGTATGTCATGTTTAGATTATGTTTACTATATATATATATATTTTTGACTGACATTTATATATATATATATATATATATATATATGCATATGCACATATATCTGTGTGTGTTCCATGTTTTCTTGTAATTGCTGGACTCACTTTTGATCTCATCTGATTTCTGACCGAATCCGTATTCAGTTGTTTGCCTTGCATTGAGTCCCTCTATGGAGATATTCTGATATCTGGAACGACTACGATTCGGTAGCGCGTTGAGTCTGTAGCCAAACGATTGTGGGTTCGAGTTACCTGACAGTGTACATGTATAACGACTGTATCAATTGTCACCGGATTCTTGTCTCTGTCATCAATCAGTGTATACTGTTGAACCGATAATAATCTGTGAAGAAGTATCCCTAAACGGGAAATCCTGCGATGCACTGTAATTGTAATTGTATTGTAATTGTAATGGTTACGACAAGTTATATAGTTCCGTCATGTGTCCAAGACTTTGGATGCTCAAGGAAATAGGCACCCAGTGGTTTCAATTGGACTTTGGAGATTTGCTTTTACTCTACGATGCAAGGTTACAATATAATTAGGGCAGCGGATTTTAATGATTAATTAATCGATTACTCGATTAAAATTTAATCGATTAATTCCGAACGGCTTGTTCGATTTTGCTCAATTCGTGATGTTGCGCGGCCAATTTCCGGAGTAAGCAATATGGGAAACTATGAAACGTTGAGTTGAAAGTTAAGAGATCATTTTGCATTGAAGGTAAGTGCTGATGGTAAAGTCGAAGATGGTGACAGAATTAACTGTCTTCACTGCAATAAATAGCTCGCTTACCGTGGTTCAAATACAAATTCTTTGGTGTATCACATTCAATATGTGGAGTGAATGTTTTTTTTTTAGTAGAATGTATCAACTAATTCCGTGACTACACTTTTAACAGTGTTTCACGCTTTGCGCAACAGATACGAAATTAATCGAATTTAATTGATGAATCGAAGTTAAATTGTTGAGCTTATGATTAATTTTTTGATCAGTAGCAGACCTAAATCTAATATCTCAGTGTGTCTAATTCAATGTTCACTATAAACGATGTCTTATGAATCTTAAAGGTCTCTTGAACACCAGATTCTCTCTGTATAATACAGGTTGGAAGGCTCAAGCTGTATACACGACAAACTTCAGTGGATTCACTGGGGTTCGATTCATAATTGCACTCCCACAGCGTTTTAATTCTGCCCCTCTGCGGCCATCTTTGTGTCCTTTTCACGAAACCTTTCGGTATCAGCAGTATTCTCATTCAATAGTCGACATGACGTCAATTCATGAGCTAAATAGCGGCGGCATAAAAAGAAATCGAAGCAATCTGTATATACAATGAACCCACTGTTGCCATAGTATACAGACTGCCTACAAACGGAATTATACATTGTCTAAAGCATTCGTGTACGTATATCCGCAATCCACATGCGACATTATTATCCCCGCTGTATGCCCATATATATACATATATATATATATATATATATATATATATATATATATATATATATATATATATACATATTTAAGGAAAACGTGAGTGTCATTGTACATGCATGTAGCCTTCTAACATCTCATGAATAATGAAGGTATTATAATTATGCGCATATATATACAAATATATATATGTGTGTGTTTGTGTGTGTGTGTGTGTGTGTGTGTGTGTGTGTGTGTGTGTGTGTGTGTGTGTGTGTGTGTGTGTGTGTGTGGGGAGTGTGGGATTTTATATGGAAGTCATAGCGCTATACAACTATCAGAATATATGCCTATACAGGCCTACATATTTGCCTAGCCTCATTGTATGTATATGTATGAATCAAGTCACTTAATAACGCACATTGCAAGTTTCTCATAAAGGCGCTACATTTGTATACATAATCTCTGGCTGCGTTGATATATAGATGTGTGTGTGTGTGTTTGTGTGTAGGTCTGTGTGTGTGTAGGTCTGTGTGTGTATGTGTTTGCGTGGATGCTTGTGTGTGCATGTGTGTCAAGTATATGGAAACTGTATTCATTATAGTCTAACTCATACGAAGGAGTCAATGCATTTATTGCACATGCAGCTACAGGATGATTTATACAGTGCATACAGTTATAGGTCCGGATGTCTTGGTGTCTATGTATATATACTGGCAGTTGTGTTCATTTAAAAAGCAATATGGCCCTGGGCTTCAGTTTGTTGGCTTTTCTACGTTAATAATAATAATAATAATAATAATAATAATAATAATAATAATAATAATAATAATAATAATAATAATAATAATAATATCTAATAATATCTTTTCTTTAATAAGCGCCTGACAAACGCACTGCGCTGTACATTTACATGTTATGCAATTGAAATCTTAACTACTAACAGAACAGACAGCCATGTAATACAACGGCGCTAATAGCACCCTACAAAGCATATCCGCTCAACGGGGGCTCGAACTCGGTACCTCTCGGTCTCTGTGCCAGATGTTATCCAATGCGCTATCGGGCCCCCAAGATGGATGCGGATCTAGTCTGATTTTCGCGCCATTCCAAATCTGAGCAGGTGCATGATGTTTGGAGAAGTTCTTTTTTCCTACCCGCCCCAGTTCCCCTTCCTTATTTAGCTTAGAATGAGAGTGTGGATTTTACACTGCCAGTAGGATGGCGATTCAGACAATCTGAGCTCGCCTTAGGGCGTCTCAGTTTGCATTTGGTCTACCAACTGTTTATATCCGGAATCAACCAGTGGCGGATTTAGCCATAGGCCCGGGGGGCGAACCGCCCCCCGTGCCCCTCCTGGTTGTATTCCGGCGCCCCCTCAAGACCAGACCCGCCCGTCATGGTGGGCAGCCAGAACGGGCCATGGGTGTTGTATGGCCGAGGTTTAGTCCTTTCTTAACCCCAATAAACTGCAAATCATGATTCAGTCGGCTAGGTCTACGGTAACTGTGCTTCCACGAGTATTGCTGTTCTGTGTATCTTTACGTATGTTAATTAAATAGGGGCTAGGGAGAGGCCGGAGGGCAGATAGACAGACTGCATATACAGGCCATAGAAGTGCATCACTCTGAGGATGCAGTTTCAAAGTTTCAAAGTCCATTGACTCCTCCGGAGTCCACACACATGCCCATCAATGAGTCATCCTCGATATGTGATACCGGTTCGAACACAGCCAGTCCAGCATCAGGCAGGCTTAAACATATATCCATCACCAAGCTGGTACACATTCCCCGTGTCATGTTCCAATAGTTTGTAGTATATATGCCGACTGCTATATATATATATAATGTAATCGGCATCGAAAGTTTAATCCCAAATCACGCAGCCCTTTGGATATTAATTTTAGCCAATTGCAATTCTCTGCTAGTGGCTTTTGATTGGCGATCCGCATATTGGATTAAACTGCTGTGAAACGGAGATTATTTGGTATTTATAAAAATCAATTCGTTCTTTAAATAAATAACATTAGCTTTCATTGTGATAAATTAGACATAATTAAAAATTGTATCCTGATGGCTGAATCCA
Source organism: Aporrectodea caliginosa (assembly GCA_020284085.1). Classification (NCBI taxonomy): domain Eukaryota; kingdom Metazoa; phylum Annelida; class Clitellata; order Crassiclitellata; family Lumbricidae; genus Aporrectodea; species Aporrectodea caliginosa. The sequence goes on along the minus strand of JACEVL010000116.1, from coordinate 1,082,211 downwards.
ATAAACGCAAACCAGCGGAAAAGTTGAGTGGAGCGGCTCGGCGTAAAATTCTCAAGCAAGCTAGTCTTGAAGCAAATGCTAAACAGTGCCTGAAACCTACAACATTTATCACCAAATTACCTACAGCGAGTGAAAATGTCGGCTTTTCAGGCGAACTGCCTGAGTCTAGATGTGCTAGCGCTGCAACTGAACAAGCGGCAACGGTTGAATTAAGCCTACAACCTAAACGGGATGAAGAAGCGATTAATCGGCAATCAAGTTCAAGTTCAAACTTCAAGTTCAAACGAAGTTTTGGAATTCGATGAACATTTCCTCACTGTGAAACAGTTTATATAGGACAGCAGGGCCTATGTACTAGTTGTCTACTACATATGGCATTACTTAAAATTATACATGTACTATGATTGAAAGTTTACCAAATTACCGTAAAAGTAGGCTAGAATGTGGCGCCCCTAGGAAAGAACTCTTGCCCCCCCACGCAAGAAATCCTGGATCAGCCACTGGAATCAACCCTATCCTATTAGCGGCCACTGTCTCAGCGGACCGGCTTTCTGGAAATTGGCCTAGCTGAAGAACACTTCTCGCTGGCCTAACTGTATGTATGTATGAGTGTATGTATGCATGTATGTATTTATGTATTTACGTATACATGCATTTATGTATGTAGGCCTATGCATATGTATATGTTTGTACACATACATGTATGAGTCTGTGTGGGTGTGTTCATATGCATGTATGCATACAGAGGCGCAACCATAAAATTTTCCAAATAGGAAGAGCAGTGGGAAGCGGGATCGCTTCCCGCACCCTGCAAAAGTTCAACTCAGCCTATCATTTGCGAGATGGCGCATTGGTAAAATGAGATGTAGGACGTGATGGGCGCCATGCATGGCAGCCGAATACAGTTAAATTCGACTGCTGTAATAACTTGTAATTATCCGTTCATACTGAATTGTAATCATCCTGCATAATTGTCAGTTTGAATTAATAAAGAATATATCATTATTATTTGCACGACGTATCCTGTAGTCAGGAGAAACGGGAATAGAAGAATAATTAGACCAGCTGTACAGTACTAATGAAGTTACATCCTAGTGGTTTTTTGGGGTGACTAGGTGTTACCAAATGTGTCACTCATATGGGTCCACCCACCAAGCAAACATTTATGGAATGTAACTATATATATATATATATATATATATATATATATATATATATATATATATATATATATATATATATATATATATATATATTTTCTCTGTATCTAACGTGCATATATATATATATATATATATATATATATATATATATATATATATATATATAACCTAGCGTGCAGTTGTCCCAGAGATATTGTTAGACGTGTGTATAAAGTGTTAACTGTAAACTATTTCTGCATTTATAACGTGCATCGATTCAATTTTCAGATAATGTTTCATTCGTTGTATATTTCGAATCGGCAAGTTTATAATTAAACTAGCATTTTTTACCCGGCTTTGCCCGGGGTTTCCCCATGCGTAATTTTATCTCTACCTTATATAGGCCTATTATTTGTTCCCCGGGCTAAATAATATAATAGTAAACGAAGCTCGATCGTGTTCCATTACAGCGCTCGTAATTTTTCGGAACGGAGCCCGTGTTTTATTTCGATTGCGCCTCGCGTGACGTAAGACAACATTTCTCTTACGTCACGCCACTCAAGCGAGGCTAAAATATGCATATTAATGGCCTCCGTTATTGGTATTACGGAACCTCATAATTTAGAAGTTTAAAATGTCCATATGTCAGCGTTTAAATAAAATTGCGAGCTGAAAATAGTCGCGTTGATCTAGACGTGGCGTAATAACGTTTCGTGCGATTTTTCAAATAGCTAAAGCGTTCCGTTTTGGAGTCTTTAGAAACAGACAAACAAACATTCGGAAGGACAACGTAAACAGACTTAGACTTATATTATAAGATATTGTAAACTAATATTGAAAGTAGAGTAGGCCATTACCTGGGACAAATCACCCAAACTACTGGGACATTATTTTGTCCCAGTAGTTGCACAGTTAAAATATGCACTGAGGTGAGGACAGTTAAAACTTGTTAGATATTAGTGGGAAGTCATATTAACAGACTCAAAATTAATGTGCTAGTGGACGTGCTTTTCAAAGTGTTTGGTGACTTTTGTGGGGTTACATCGTCTGTCTATGTTTCTAGGTGTCATTATATGGAAATATTTCTCTACGTAATAAGAGTGCTTCAAATAGTCGTGCTGCTGATGCAATATTTCATATTACGAGACTGAGAAAATTAATAATACATGACTTAAGAGATTGAGTGTTGTTACAGCTCATAAAATAGTCGTAAGGTTAATTTATTCTTTATTTTTTAAGTGAAAACAATAATTCAAGATATAGTACAGCAGATCACTCCGAAATAGCTACCCCTCATTATCAGAACTGATGAATTTCTAGCATCAAGGTTAAGTGTAGGCTATTCACGATGCTAATGCACCCATTCTTCAAAACCTTTCAAAGCTCTAAGCAAATTGTGTAACGTGTCTTAATATGCACAGCTGCTACTGTTGTCTGTAGACAATTTCGCTTAGCCTTATTGTAACTGAGTTGTAACTAAAATAAAAATCCAGTAACTACAACTATAAATATGACTAAAAAATACTAACTACAACTGTAACTAAAACTAAAAAGAAAACCATTTACTATAATAATTATTGTAACTGTGACTAATATAAAATCTGTAAGGAGAATCACACAGGATGAAATGCAGTTACTATAAACTGTACAAATCTTCGCTATAATAGGCCTACTTGAAATACGGTGGCGCATTGGATAACATCTGGCACGGAGACCGTGAGGTACCGAGTTCGAGCCCCCGTTGGGCGGATATGCTTTGTAGGCTGCTATTAGCGCCGTTGTATTGCAGGCTGTCTGTTCTGTTAGTAGTTAAGATTGTTTCAATTGCATAACATGTAAATGTACAGCGCAGTGCGTTTGTCAGGCGCTTATTAAAGAAAAGATATTATTATTATTATTATTATTATTATTATTATATAATGAGACAAATTTATTTCTTTATAAAACCAACAAACTTATTACAGACTGATCAAAAATGGCTGTTTCAATAATTTTAAAAGCCGTCATTCAGTCCTGGGCTACTGTTGTTGCAGTCCGCGGTGGCTAAAACAGACAGAGAGTTTCCAATCTGTAGGGCGACCGATAGGCGTTGCAGCAGATGACTGGTCTCACGCTGGTCGCCTGTCGCTGCTGAGACCTTGCGTCCCAGTTCTTGAACAAACTGCAGTGATTCTGTGTGCCAGCTTCCTGCAGTTTCGACTGCAACAGGGACGAAATGATGTGATTGTGTGATAGCAGCGTACTTGGTTTCCTTGTTGCGAGCTGCCTTTTCCGCTGCCGCACCTGCGTTTTGCGATGTTATATCTTCGTAGGATGCAGCGAAAGTATCTGGCACCGTGACATCCCATGCCAAGCAACGACCTCTGTACCAAGGTATGATGGTGACTCCGTCAGGCCTTTTGCCGTCTGATCTGGAGAGGCCATTGGGCTCTTTGATGGCAGGTATTTTGGCTCTGGTGAAAGCTCGCCAAATAACGTCGTTGAGCATGCCATGTCGATGTTGTCTACCTGCTCCTTTGATGCACGAGAATCCATGATGACCGTTGGGTTCCACTATGACACCACATTTGCAAGTGTGTTTTTCACACAAAGCAGTGCCCAGCCGGATACCAGATGCGATTCTTAGGACCTCTCTTGACATCCGTAATCCTGCTGTCGTGATTGGAAGTGCATGAAGCCAGTCTCCAGAGTGTGGCGATTGCACGGCTAACAACCTGGCTTTAACGGCAGAATCACTCGCTCTTTCTGATAAGCCTTGAAGTGCATGTGAGATTAGTTTGCTGTCCCATTCTCTTTGTATATGAGCCTTCTGCTCGACGGGAGGAGGTGCGTTCGATCTCGATGACCACGAAACAGTAGCCTCCTCTACCAATGGATCTGTGAGCTTTACAGCGACTTCGTGTAGCAGTCGGTCTTGAAGGCTTCGCGTGCCAGCGGCTGATGCCAAAAAGGCGGAAGTTGCCAGCATAACGGCACTACGAATGCCCAGACCACCGTTTCTCACAGGTAAAGATGCCTGTATCCATTGATCGTCGCTCATGTGGATATTGAGAAGGCTACACAGACCAGTTCTCGAGACTTCGTCGAAATCGTGTAGAAGTCCTTCGTTTAAGAAGCAGGCTGACGTTCTTAACGTGTATAGCAGCTTCGGTATACTTAGGCTACTCCTCAGCAGGGTGAACGAATCGTGTGGGTGAAGCATCTCCAGCCTTGTTATGACTACCTCCAGATCTTTGATCTTTTTCTGGATGGATTTATCGACAGCCTTTCCTGGTAGCAGCGGTGCTCCCAGCAATGTCAGATCTTCAGCAGCGACATTTTCAAACTCGGCGAAGGTCTTAATCTTGTGTGCTTCGTCATAACTTCTAGCAGAAGCTTCGCATTTTGTTCGATTCAGCTGTAGACCATACGTGGGCGCCTGTTCCTCTATCAAGCGAATGTCGTTCTCAATTTCATCAGTCGGTCCAGCAAGAGTAAGATCGTCCATATATCCTATAGTCAATGGAGTTGTCAAACTCTCTAGAAGCGGATGTATTGCTAGGCAAAACTCCAGTGGTCCTAAGGGGTCTCCTTGTTGTGTGCCTTCCTCGGACAGAATTGTATGCTGTCTGGTCTGTAGCTGGGGGGTGTAGGCATAGTTGTCATATACGTATCTGTATATTTCCGGAGCTTTTGCTGCCACCGCCTCTAACATTGAGTCTCTTCTCAGAGCATTGAAGGCATTCGAGAAGTCCAGTTTCACTATGATATGGTTTTCAGGCATAGATTGTAAGTAACGTCTGGTTGCGTGAACAGCAGCCTCGGCTCCTCCTGAAACTCCCACGCCGACTTGAAGTGGTGACAGATTTTGAGATAAGTATGGAGTCACAACATGGCAGACACACTTGGCAGCAAGCCGCCGCCACGTGTATCCAATCGTGATTGGTCTTATTCCGCCATCCTTTTTTCCAAGTGTTATTAGTCTTCCGCCGTATAGGATATCTGCAACTTGTTTCGGTAGCCCGCCTCTCAATAAAAGATTGATAAAGTCAGTGATAGTCTCTACGAAACCCGTGTCTGTTGTATTGGACAGAAGGTTCTTCAGATGTTGTGGTGTGAAGCCATCTGGTCCTCCGCTAGATGCTGCAGGAAAGGAAGCAATAGCGTTACAGACCATCTTTCCAGAAACCTGTATGGCGTCGAACCTGTCCTCTTGAGGGCATGGCAGTGTTCTTCTGTCTTCGTAAGCCTTTGGGTGCTTCTTCTGCAATTCTTCAATCACTCTAGGTGAATCTTCTACAGGAACATCATCAGAGCACAGCAAGCGAAGGGCTCCTTTGATGTCGCCATCTTCGAGTCTGCTAGACACCGCCTGCGCAAGATATTTACTTCGATCGTAGCCCTTGTCATTCCTCCTAGTTCGTGAGACAGATGGCGTGATTTCTTTAACATCATCACAGAAGATCATTCCACTACGCCAGGATTCGATGCGAGTTAGAATGATCTTGCTCAAGTTCCGGTTTCGACCTCCCCTCTTAGGCTTAGCCAGAATTATCGGTGAAAATTGGAGTAGATCTAGCCATTTTGAGGGGCTGTTTGGTTCTCGAATAACGGCCTGGATGATCTTGGTAAGTAAGTCCCTACACGCTCCTCTTGCTGCCAGTGGGATGTGTTTCAGCAGTCGACTTCTAACCTTTGGATGGGTAAAAATGTCTAGTAACGGCTCATTGCAGAATAGATTTTCATCGTCATCTGCATTGTACCGGGCATCAGAATGTGTTGTCTGTGATGCACTGTACTGGCTATCGTCAGAATGCTTTGTGTGTGAAGAGCGACTCCCTGTTTGCACAATGTCAATAGGCAACTGGTCTGAACCTGGACATAGGTTCCGACGGGGTCCATGGGAGTGTAGTGTGCCTTTTAAACGATGTAGTTTAAACTCGCTTAAACAAACTGGGCATACGCCGACGTCTTTTGGTAACCTTTGACTCATTACTTGTGGTGGCAATGGACGAAGATACCCTCCGCCTTCCAGTTTAGTCGAAATGTATTATTGTTATGCATGGATACTTGAACAGGAATGGAAATGAAAATATCTGGAGTGGGATGAATGAAACTGGATATCAATATGTTGTTTAAAATGTAAATAAATCAACGTCTTTAATGCGTTGCTAGGTAACACGCATTATGACGTCGTATGATCATATAACTGTTTTACCGTTGTAAATCATGAAGTCGAATTCTGGTTTCCAGCTGAACAGTTTACACATTTAAACTAAAATCCTGCAAAATCCAGAGTCTGACGACAGAAAATATTTAGGTACTCCAGGTCCTGGTATCCAGGTCCTGGTATCGATAGATATTATTATTATTATTATTATTATTATTATTATTATTATTATTATTATTATTATTATTATTATTATTATTATTATTATTATTTTTATTATTTATTATTTATTATTTATTAGGAACTCAAATAAAAGAAATAAAAATAACTTTGTTACCTATAGGAACAAATTTAAAACAGTTCGTATACAGGCAGACAGACATTATTATGCAGCTGAATTTGTAAATATGGTAATAACTTGAAGAAAACCTGGAGCCTTCTACGAGATTTAATTGGGACAAGTGAAAACCATGATACCAACGTTGCCTCTCTAAAAATCAATGAAAATAAGATAACTGACCCACGAGAAATTGCTAATAAGTTGAATAGCTACTTTACGGGTATTGCCCAGTCGCTGGAGAAAAAAAAATCCTACTTGCATCATGCTCATTTGAGAAATAGATGTCCGCAGCCCATCAAAACTCCTTCCGACTTAGTGATAGGCCTACCTCTCCTGAGGCTGAAGCAATTATACGCTTTGGCCAAACCATCCGTAATTCTCGTGCCAAAGGGGTTGATGACATTGATCCTATTATTGCTGCATCCACTTTACCCAGTATAGCTTTATTATTATATTCGTTTATTGGTAACAACAAAAAACTGATAGTCACACCGCTATCAGGTACATTGTGATTAAACAAGAGTTACGAGTGAATGCCAAGCAATATTAAAGCATGAAACAAAGAGCTCATATTATTAGAGCGACAATAAGGCGAGAAATTGTCATTAACTTTGTCCATGCCTGATGAATTATTTAGTTAATTGGAAGGAGAGAGTAACTAAGAATGTGATGAGAATGCATGCATGCTATCTGCTACTATAGGTACTAAATTTGGTACACATGAACTTCAGTCTATTCTATCTAAACCCTGCAAATTTTATGACAATTGATGCAACGGTTACGATTATATACCCTTATGAAATTGGGTGGTTCAGGAACCAAGTTACCAACACGTAAAACGCATAGAATTACGTCATTTTTCTAGCTACCGCAGGGATAGGCTGTTGTTTATAAGCGTCATTTTCGGAAACAATTAGACTACGAGACCTGTTTTACGTAACAGTAACAGTAACAGTAACAGTAGTTGGTTGTAAAGAAATGGTTTTCAGTGCAGAGGACAAGATTTTAATCAAGGAGTTGAGAGAGACGAAGGGGTATGGCGTAGGAGACTCATTACAGAATTTCCAATGAAAAATTGGTCCCTAGCTGGTGTCAGCAAGCTGTTAAAAAGATTGCCACAACCGGATCAGTTGCAAGGAAACCACGAGACGCAAACAAAACCATGGACGCAAACAAATATTAATGCTGTCGGAGAACTGGTGCTGAGTCAGGATGATCAGCCGCGCACGCATCTGTCGATGCGTTTTACGTGTTGGTAACTTGGTTCCTGAACCACCCAATTTCATAAGGGTATATAATCGTAACCGTTGCATCAATTGTAATAAAATTTGCAGGGTTTAGATAGAATAGACTGAAGTTCATGTGCACCAAATTTAGTACCTATAGTAGTACAATTGACCAAGATATTTAACAAAGTCTAGGGGTCTACTTTATCGTGGACACAGAGTATATAAGACTATATTAGATATTTATCAGGATTGGTGGGCAGAGAATGGCTTTCTATACAGGACTCGTAAGATCAAATGTTTATCATCTTTAGTAGGTGACACAAAGTTGTAAGCTTACCCATTAGCAGAATTAATTAAATTGTTCGTTTAACTCTGGGGTCTTTCCGGAAGCCTTACAAATCGCCAAGGTCATCCCAGTATTTCAAAGGGGCAACGGGACGAAGTTTCTAATTATAGATCAATCTCGGTGCTACCATACTTCTGTAAATTCTGTGAAAAAGCAATGTACGAACGCCTCACTAGTTATAATTATTACAAAAACAAAATTTTTCTTTCCATCACAGCATGGGTTCCAACCTGGTCACTCCCCTTATGTGCCTCTACTAAGTATGCAGGATAAAGTTTCAAATGCTATTGAATATAACTAATACTCCATTGAACTATTTTTCGATCTTGCCAAGGCATTTGACATTTGATACCACCGTAAATCATACTATCCTAATAAAAAACTAAATCATTATGGGATCCGAGGTACCCAGCTTGCCTTGATTGGTTTATTGGTTATTTGTCGGACTGGGCATTTAAGGCGTTATTAATTAACGCGATTAAATTTTTTAACGCAGTTAACGCTATTGTCACTGCGTCCAATTATTTTTAATAAATGCGCTAAAATAATCTTGATAAAACCGACGTTACAAAGTAAAACCTTTAAGTTTCAATTTTAAACTTTATAGCAAAAACTAGAAAGTAAAAGCATGTTTCCTTTTTGTTTATTGACTGCAAGCATTCGTATAGCGCCTATTCAACGTAACTACTCAGAGTCGGTAGAGTAGTTGTACTTGTTATCTATTGAGATACGCGATTAAAAATTAATAGCGTTATTAGAGAGAGAGACAGAGACAGACAGACATATACAGAGAGAAGAGAGACAGAGACAGAGACAGAAAAGAGAGACAGACAGACAGACAGACAGACAGACAGACAGAGAGAGAGAGAGAGAGAGAGAGAGAGAGAGAGACAGAGAGAGAGAGAGAGAGAGAAGAGACAGAGACAGAGACAGAGAGACAGATATAGAGAGGGGCATGCCTCCTTGGCCTCTGGCTTTTTTTATTTTCGATTCATCGGTTGGTCTCTTGGAAAATTATAGTAATTCTTGTATCCCCACCCTTAGTGTTTCCGTTAACGCCCAAATGGCCGTTTTTACGTCCGTAAAAAACCTCGAAAACGTCCAAATGTTTTGGTGTCATGGCCGAAATACATGAGCTACGTCCAAAAAGTCTACGTCAGGGCTTAAATACGTCCTCGTTTTAGACTCTAACAGAAACACTGCGCGGCGGGGCCACCCTCAAAACTCATCGGATTTGGAAAAAATCGTGTGTGTCACCTTATTAACACTGGGGTGCTCAAGCAGCACCCAGCACCATCCTAGTTGCGCCCCTGCATGCATAGACATGTTGGTATACATGTGTAACTGAGCATTTCTATACAGTATTTTAAATACTACATGTATATACTACGCACAAGTCCTTCTTGCTTGTATAACTTGTGCTAAATTTCTGAAAGAACGTCAAATTCAACTGGTAGAGAACATGACTGTTGTCGACAGGTATTAGACTGTGACCGTTATGCTCGCCCATTTATTCTGGGCTTCTGATCTGGGTGAGTATAACCTCACCAATAAATTGCACCCTGCCTTCTCTGACCATATAGGCGTTAGCAAATGTGCGTAGTCTACGGATATCATTTGAAATTGACTGTCTCATGATTCGGGACTTAGCGAAGAAGTAACATCTAAAAGAAACGCCTGTAGAAATGTCTGGCCATGTTCCATCTAATCCACTTCCGTTTAATCCTGATTCTCCTCCTGCTCGTTCTCCTCCTCCTCCTCCTTCTCCTTCTCCTCCTCTTCATCCTCCTTCTGCTGTTCCTCCTCGTTCACCCTCTTCCGCCCTCTCACTGTCCTATCATCACGCGCTTCTTCACCCTAATTCTTCTCCTCCTTCTCTTCGCCCTCTTCCTCCTCCATCTCGGCTTTCTCCTCCAACCTCGTACATCGATCGCTTCCCTCAGGGGCTGCACCTGACCCTGGAGGATTTTGATTGACCTCACCGTTCACACTTCCAGTGCACCTGCCGTCAAGTGCTAATGGCTCGACCAACCCATGCAGTCGATATCTTATTCACGACGTCTTCGCCAGTCACTTTGTCACTTAGACAATCCAACCGCTGCGTCCCCACAGGGCTGTCCTAATCCGTTTTGCTAAATGGGTCTCAGTGCTATATACATCTGGCAAACTGACCGACACGTTCATCTGAAAATAAGCGCCTCTGAGTAGGTCTCTGAAGAGGCGCTATATAAATTCTCGGAATGAATGAATACCGAATTGTTTCTTTCAGCGAAAGTGACAAATATTTTCTTAACTATGACAACTTTATGGAGTTAGGATGAGCTCGCATGAATTGCAAATAAAATTGTTGTAATTCATAATAATTATTCATTAACTCCACTATAACAGTTGTTTGTCAGGGCCGCTCTCAAAGCTAGCCTAAACGATATTAAATTCAGTGAGAGCAGAATTTTCTTCAGTTAGGTCAAATTTCTTATATCATAATTCATATATCATATATCACACCATGTCATACTATTTCATACCATATCACACCACTGGCTTCTTCTCTCTGCACGCATTACATTCAAACTCCTCATTCTGATCTTCAAGGCACAACGGTGTCTTGCCCCGAAACATGTAGCTGATGTATTACTCCGGCCTCTTTCAGCCTACTCTCATCGTCCACTCCGCTCTTCAAACATACTTGTATTCTAATTCTCTTACTAGAACAGCTATGGCAAAAAGAAAAAAAAAACGTTTATCCAAATCGGACTCTTCCTTCATTTTTATGATTAAAAGAAGGAAACTGACAATGGACCCAAGATCCAAGTCCCGAGGCTGAGTGCCTACTGTCCTGGTAATATAATGGGTTTAATAATACATACATACAAATCTCTTAAATAAGCCACCATCGGTATGCGAACAGGCATCCTCAGGCACAAAGGCTCTTGGGACGAGTATCACTGTTCATTGATGGAGTGCATCTACTCGTATTGTTTGTGAGAGACGAGCATGGAACGTAAGTAGCTCGGTTGGCTAAAATGTAGTAGGCTCCACTCTGTGACCCTACCAATGGATTTGCGGAAATGTTCGGTTTTGTCCACCCTAACAGTTTCTGCATACTCCTCGCCTGTATACAGCGTCAGCCATCACACGCTTACAGGCATAGTTTGGCAAAACTCAGTCAATATGGCCTTGTCCTTATGCAGAATGTCAAACTTAGGTTACGTATGATCAACTGCAAAAGTGAAAACGAAACATTTACATGTAAACCAAACATAAGCTTAGCCAGCAGCTGGCTAAGCTAGATATGGCTGCCCTTGCTACCGCCTTTCCTCATTTTGTCTTCTCCTCTGTGGTCCGTGACCTTGGCGTTACTCTGGATCAGGAGCTCACCTTTGCTCCTCGCCTTCACTCTCTCAGCCGTGCTTGTTACTACCAACTGCGCCAACTACGCACTATCGCTCGCTCGCTAAGTCCTACGGCTACTGCTACCCTTGTCCATTCTTTTGTCACTATCAGACTTGACTTCTGCTGCTCTCTCTATGTTGGCCTCCCGTCTGCCCGACTAAGCTGTCTGGTTCGCGTTTTACGCTCTGCAGCTCGCCTTATTGGCCGCATACCTAAATTCGACCACATCTCCAGCTATATGCGCGACATTCTTCACTGGCTCCCGCTTAGGCAGCGTATCGAATATAGGGTAGCTGCCCTAGTTTGGCGCTGCCTGCTGGGTCTTGCTCCTGCCTACCTTATTGAGATTTGTAGCCCCACCCTTAGTGCTCGAGGCTCGCGTTCCCTCCGTTCAGCTGAACAGGGTCTTCTCTCTGTCCCTTTTGCTCGTACCTCCACCAGGCAGAGCCGTGCCTTCTCTGTGATTGGCCCCTCGACCTGGAATGGCCTACCTCTGACACTCCGCTCCCTTCCTAGAACCCCTTCTCAGTCATTCCTCTCTCAACTTAAAACGATCCTATTTGGCCGCGCTTGGGTTGGGAGCGCCTCTGAGTAGTTCCCTTGAAGAGGCGCTATACAAATTCAAGTAATGAATGAATGAATAAGATGACGGGTGTGTGGGATACATTTCTGACACCTAGCGAGTACTATTTCAAAGTTTGGCCATCTAGCGAATGAAAGCATCGCTCCTTCGCAACAACTGCAGGCGAATCAAGTGAAGAGTCTTGTACTTCGCTTCAAAACAATCATTATTAATAATTATTAAAATTAGTCCGGTTTTCGCAAGCATTTACAAGGGCTTTTCTTGTGATGCTCGCTCTTCCATTTAATAATCGCCTCGCCATTTTATCTCACCTTTTAACGAAACGTATCTCAATATAAGAAGAAGACGAACAGTCCCTTAAGCTATCCCTTAGGCAACCACAGGTATGAAGTGTTAGCGACTTCATTTTCTTAACCTCGACATATTGGGGCGGTTGGCCAGTTCTCCTCCTCGCCGTCTCATCTTCCCACTGACAGTGTACGGTCAGTTTGCCCATTATAGCTGAGTTGGCTAGGGGCGCGCGAAAAGCAGAGATTTCGGCCGCAATTTGAACCCCACCTCTCGATTAACAGTCCAGCGAGCTAACCACTAGCGAGCTCGATGTAATTTATGTACAAATGTAGTCACTGGAGAGCTTAATTCGCTACTAATGTTCAGGGCCGATGAGAGGGGGGGTCAGGTGGGGTTGCTGCCCCGGGGCCCGGTTCTATGGCAGGGGCCCTGGCAGGGGCCCGGATATGTCTAAAACGTTTTTCAAACTGAAGAAACCTGTGGGTTTTGGTCTAATGCAGTCTAATTGCTTTAATTTAATAGCTAGGTAATGAAGTAAATGAGGTACTATATAGATTTATTGAATTTCTTTACCAAAATGTAAGCCATTAACGAATGTGACGGTGTAAATGGGACTGAAAAGGTTAGCATTGTTGTAAAAGAAAACGATTTAATAGGCTAACTGTGAAACTTAACAGTCTCAGTTGCTCAGTCAGAGGATTTAGGAGTGAGCACAGTAACAGAAGGTGGTCATCACTCATCAGAATGGTTTTGGACTATCTGCAGCTGATGCAAAGTTAACTGATGCAGACAAATTTCGATTTCTGGCTGAATTCTATACTCCACCAGAATCGTATGCGTGGCCAAGAACTTTGCATTACGGGGTGCGTAATGCAAAGTTCTAGGCCACGTTATAGTTGAATAACTTGAATTTGAAAAACACTGCTTATCAGTAAGCCTATTTTGAGATTTATCAGCAGTCAGCCTAGAATTGATTATTTGTTTCTGGTAGGCATAAAATTTGTACTGGATGTCAATTTCTGAATTGAAATTTGAGTTATTGTCAAAATAAATAATACTTTAACTCACAGCTGGGTGTAATTTATCACAATAAATAATTGATATCAAATTACCAATATTTGATTATAATTCCATTAAGTTGATAACGAATTACCATCATAAATCTGGAGCTCAATAAAGGAAAGAAAGATTGGTGAAAGTCAGGAATGCAAACGAGAGACAAACAATCCTTCAAAGCCTTGCATTTTCAATTTCATCAAAAGCGAATGATGCAGCAAATCAAGCTGACAATATCGTTGTTAGTATGATAGTAGATGTAGTCTACGTGGAGTTGATCACGGTAGGCTACAGAGCGAGTTGTTGACGTACTTAATTTGGACAATGCAACACAGCAACTGACGTATCCTCACCTCTTGAAATTGGATATCATAATGCGATAAATGCCATTTAAAAAATCATTTAGGCTATCAGATTCACATAATCACATTTCCCTATTAAATTTCTGTACATTTCTTTATAATTAGAGTCATAGATGGACCTTTTAAACCAGAAATTGATTTTCACATTTACTTTTACTATTATTATTCAGGGCTTTTAACAGGAATTTTTAGAACAGAACGACCCCTTAAAAAGCCATAGTGAATTATTCCAAATCGGATGACAACGAACATTCTAAAACTAGTTTTAACTGCACAACAATGCTTCTACAGCTGCACAAATTCATTTAGAACTGCCCTTTTTGTGTAGAACTGCACACTAAAAAGTCCTGTTATTATTATTATTACCCTTATTATTATTCGTTAAATGTAGTTTGATAGCGTTTTTTTAGGCTTAAACCAGACGTGGGCTTAATGATAAAAACGAGGGCCCTGATGGATGTCTGCCCCGGGGCCCGATTTGGCTCTCGACGCCCATGCTAATGTTTACCAGAAGTGTCAAAGCTGTTTTTATGTTCAAAACTTTTTGTACGTTTTTTTCTGTTTCTGCCTTCCACTTTATCTGCCAGACTGCCACATTGTCTTCGTCGTCGTTATCGTCACCATCATCATAATCATCGTAGTTGTTATCATATAGATTGGAGAGACGCACTTGCTGCGTGTATTAGTTATGATTGTTCATGATTTCACTCTGTTGTGTTGTTGTCGTCTTAGTCAGCGCAGTCATCATCATCTTTAACAACGTCGTCGACATCGTGATCGTCAACATTATCAATCGTACCATCATCATCATCATCATCATCATCATCATCATCATCATCATCATCATCATCATCATCATCGTCATCAGCAAGATCAATATCATCGTCAGTTTCATTATCATCATCACTATCATTATCATCATTGTCACCACCATCATCACCGTCAACAAAAATGAAAAACTTTTATCGCCATCATCATCACCACCATTATCGTCAATAGTAACAAGAATGTCGTCAATATCATCGTCGTCGTCATCATCATCATCGTCATGAATTATGCTATCATAATCGAGCCGTTCTTCGTCGTCACTGAATGGTCCGTTGACGTGGTAGAGGTTCCTGTTCCTGTGCACTGTGGCCGGAGTCGTTATCACTCGGAGCACCGTGCGAACTATGGCCGGACCTTCGACGGAGCAGCTGGGGCGGAGAACATCGTCGAGAAGCGAATAGTGGGAGGAAAGACGTCGCAGTCTGGGGAGTGGCCGTGGCTGGTGACGTTGCAGCTGACGAAGAACGGAACCCACTTCGAGCATCTGTGTGGAGGATCACTCATCGACCGCCAGTGGGTCCTCTCGGCCGCTCACTGCTTCGAGTAAGCAACCAACAGCCCGGGTCTCTGTCTCAGCCTGTCTGTCTGTCTTTCTATCAGTCAGTCAATCAGTCAACCAGTCCGTCAATCAGTCAGACGTTCAGTCAGTCAGTCAGCCAGTTACTCAGTCAGTCAATCAGTCGTCCAGTTAGTCAGTCAGTCAGCTAGCCAGTCGGGCAGTCAGTCGTTCAGTCAGTCGTTCAGTCAATTGTTCAGTCAGTCAGTAATCCAGACAGTCAGTCAGTCAGTCGTTCAGTCAATTGTTCAGTCAGTCAGTCAGTCAGTCGCTCAGTCAGTCAGCCAGCCAATCAGTCAGTCGTTCAATCAGTCATTCACCAGTCAGTCAGTCAGTCAGTCAGTCAGTCATTCATCAGTCAGTCATTCAGCCAATAAGTCATCAGTCAGTCATTCAGCCAATAAGTCATCAGTCAGTCAGTCTGTCGTTCAGTCATGTATTTGTAACTATAGACCCTGTCGTACTTCTTGGCAGAGATATCTGGGCTGATTTCCTGACCGATGATCCTTCGTCGTGGAAGGTTCGGGTGGGAGAGCACAATCTGTTCGAGGAAGACCAGACGCAGTTAGACATCGACGTCGACAGAATCCTCTTCCACCCTCAAAGAGATCGTTAGTATATAAGCTCAACTCATCCCCTCAGTTACTGACACATACATACAAACATACATACATACATACAGATATATATATATATATATATATATCGCATATATATATATAGCGCATATATATATATATATTTCCTTAATATAAAATCAGGTTGACAAGCCACAGCATGCTTACCAGGTGGTGAGAAATGAAATTAATAAAGCACGGTTCCTTTCACCCGTATACCTTCACGGTTCGATTTCAGACGAGTATGAGTCTAGATTTAAATTATTGGCTATTCGTAGTCGAGTCCGATGAATGACGTAATGACGCATAGTAGGTCTTATCCACCATCGTCACCAAGGATAATTACGTAGCACAAGGATACTGCACGTCCTCTTGTAAATTGAACAGTCTTAACATTTGGTGGGCGATTAATTCTATGCTTTCCTAAGAAGGTCTCCCTGTAAAACACCGAGAAATTGATAGTGTGTGGGTGTGTCTATGTGCGTGTGTGTGCGTGTGTGTGCGTCAGGTTGAAATGGAAGCCACGGGGTTTCAAAGGCTTTGACAAAATGGTAATGACTGAAACCCTATTTATTCATTCACTCATTCATTCTGAAGAATAATATGGGATGGAAATCGTGAAGGGGTATTAATTTAATTAGAAATCTTCTTTTCGAGACTGAGTCAATTTTCTTTAAAGAAAATTCTTTTAGAGCCATTGAATTGTGCTCATTCATAGTTTAGACGACCTGAACAGTCAGAGTAATGTCGACGCTAAGGGCCCTGGTATACATTGGCTCCCTGTCCGCCAACGTATTGTGTATAGGATTGCCTCTTTGGTGCGGTGGTGCCAGCTGGGCCTTGCCCCAATCTATCTGCGAGACCTCTGTCGATCCGGGACGGGGGCCCAGGGTAGTCGTTCCCTACGCTCTGCTGGGAAGTGCTGCTCTTAGTCCAGTTCGCTCGCAGCTACCATGCAGAACCGTGTTTTTTCAGTGGTAGGCCCGATGGTCTGGAATGACTTCCTCTGGGCCTACGCAAACTTCCCAGAACTGTCTCTGACACGTTTAACCTTAAACTGTTCTTGTTGGTGCTGCAGGAGTCGGGAGCTCTTCTAAGTAGTTTTCTTGAAGAGGTGCTTTATAAATCCTTGAATGAATGAATTAATGAATGAATGAACGAATGAGTAAGATGTCGTTAGGAACTGGTTGATGTGTGTGTGTGTATTTCCTTTTTAACGACTAGCTGTGTGGTTACAAAGACCATTAGCGTCGCCCTCCTCCTTTATCCAGGCTTGGGACTGGCACTGTCAGAGAGCGAACAGTGGCGGAGTTTAAAACTGGTTGATGTAAAATTACTGCGGGATATAAACACAAACATAATTTAAAGGGTTCGCTCAAAATATCTCGTCCCTTGACAGTGAGATATCTTGGAGGCCGATTGCACATAAATATCTGTTAAGTTCTGTTTGTTTTTAGCGTTTGTTCGCCATTGGCAGGCAATCTTTACGCAGTCCTTCAGTAAACGTAGAGCTTTTGAGGTTGTCTGTTATCGGGCGCCTTACATATGCCGTGTACATGAGAGATTGTTTATCTTTTCCTCGCTTATCTCTTGTCGACCAAATAAAAAAAGCTTTGGTATACACAATAAACATAATTTTTTACACGAGTGAGTCAGTTAGTTACACGAGGTCCTTGAGCCTCTTTCGGAGTAACCAATTGAACAGCCACTGCCTCTCCAGTCCGAAATCTATGCACCGTCTGTCGAATGTCAGACGCTTGAGATGTTTTTTGTTTCCACCGTTATCAAAAGATCAAAACGCTTCACATGCAATTGTAGGCCTATTAATTTGATCGTTGTGTTATCTTAGACGGATATAATATTAGTTAATGAGTAGGCCTATCTATCGACTTTTTGTATAGCACCCGTTTCTGCTGCATCATGACAGTGGTCCCCTGTTAACCGATAGCACACCAAAACTAAAGGTATAGTCATATCAACAGTTTTCAACACCAGAAAATCAGTTGATTTATTTATCCGTTCATTATACGGACGTACTCTGTCAATCTTGTAGACCCTCAAAGGGAACTAAGGATGTCATTGATGTGTTTAGACGTTAGAGTACATGATTGACTTGATACTTCAAATGACGTAGTGCTGTTTCAGCGATGAGATCAATAGACGTGGATATCGTTCTTATCAAGCTGGCCAAACCGGTCCGACTGAACAGCGCTGTAAATGTCGTCTGCCTACCGTCAACTACCGACCAGTTTCCAGTGGGCACAGTCTGTCTGACTGCAGGATGGGGACACACGGAAGAAGGTTCGTCTACGTTTCAAGGATCTTTCATTCAATCAATCAATCAATCAAACAGACAAACAAACTTTATTGTAACCATCAATCAAGTTATTTTACAGTGGTAGGTTCATTTTTATCGAGATGGTAACAAGGAAGGCCCTTAAGGGATGAAGATCCCGCTAACACGGACACCTATTTGCTAAACCTAGGCTTATCAAGGTGACAGGACGGTTAACAGCTTGAGCTACAAAGTTCATCAAGTAGCGCAATTATAATTATCAATCTAGCATCGAACCATTATGCTAAAAGAAACAAACAGAAAAGGGCGACTTAACTAACAAAATAACAGTAGCCGACGTAATGAGGCTAGTTATCATTGACGCATAAATTAATTATTCCTCCTGTCGTTATAACATGACGTACTGTATGCTCTGCGTTAGTTGTTTGTCCTCGTTGCGTCACTGGACCTCATAATCGTAAACGAAGAATTATGACGTAGTAAAAGGACGCTGAATTAACACAACGCACTTTCGCTGTGGTGCAATAACCAAGGAAGAGTTCTATCAATATGCAGTGCTTTTAGGCTGAACAAACACTTCGTCGCCTATTTATCAACTTAGATTATAGACACACGCCGAAAAGTAATACCTGCTAACGTCCAGAAACTAGTTTGGACGAAACGCGTACACCGACAATACAACGCGCCTTTAAATAGATGTAATTGCAACCTTTGTAGTTAAAAAGATAAAATAATGGCAGAAGTATTTCGTCGTGGGCTATAAGTAGCTATTCTTATCTTTATTCATATAGTAGGCCTATCGAGGATAAAGCGCACGTGCGCATCAATTTCATCTTCACTATCTTGCTTCGCTTGCGGAAGCTATTCCTTAGAGCAAAGTAAAAATGTAAAGATAAAATTGTTTATAATCCTCTATGGACTCGCCCGTTGCTTAGGTTTGATACTGACATCACTCCTTGAGATAACTGAGAGGCGCGGTATTCATTCATAGCATCATATTTCATAGTTTCTTCCTAAACCATAAAAGCTCTGCGTATACCATCGACCATCACGTAACGTTATATTGTGACAACGCTACGACGCATAACGCAGCCAATTCACCTTGGCAACGCAAGCGTGGCAATAATCATAGGATTCTGAAGACGATGTATGCCCATTGCCCGCGTACAAGAACGTGCTCGATCATGCAACTATATCTCACGACGTTATTCTTCCTGATAGAACACTGTGTCAGCACAACCACTCAATCATGTAACCGTAGACTTTAATGGAACATGAATTTGAACTGATTTCGTTCATCCTAACTAACGGTACCCATGTTTCAATTCAGCACCCTTCTGTCTCCTGCTGTCACTCTCTGTCTCTGTCTCTGTATGTCTGTATGTCTGTCTGTCTCTGTCTCTCTCTCTGTCTCGATGTCTGTCTGTCTCTGTCTGTCTGTCTGTCTCTGTCTCTCTGTGTGTCTCTGTCTGTCTGTTTGTCTCTGTCTGTCTCTCTCTATGTGTCTCTCTATCTGTCTCTGCCTCTGTCTCTGTCTCTGTCTCTGTCTCTGTCTCTGTCTATGTCTCTCTCTCTCGCTCTCTCTCTCTCTCTCGCTCTCTCTCTCTCTCTCTCTCTCTCTCTCTCTCTCTCTCTCTCTCTCTCTCTCTCTCTCTCTCTCTCTCTCTCTCTCCCTCTCCCATAGTCTCACGCAACTTTCCTGTGGTCCCGCTGAATGTATGATTACTTATTCTACAAGCAACACTGTACCGGCAGCATAGCACGAGCAAGTCAAGTGTCTTCATGACATTCCAGTTGATGAATTGCTTTGGCACTTACATCTGCATACAAACCAACTGACGGAGAAGGCAGAGACGATGTGCATTGCAATTCACCATTCATGAAAACGTCTTTCATCCTTGGTTGTGCCCACCAACGTATAGACTGGCAACATATCGATTGCACAGCCTATATACTTATGCATATTTCGCATCTCTTGTATATTTTTATTTTAAATACTTAAACTGTTACTTTTGCCTTAAATCTTAATGAACAGAATGAGAATCGAGTCTGTTAGTTAGTCTGTACATGATTACAAAATGGCAGATTACAAAATCAGAGAAAACCAATCTTAACAGCTATATTGGTCCAATATAGCTTTAAAAAGTGGCATCATACTGACAGACTATTAATTATTCGGCAATGGTCTAAATACGTCGCAAGCGGGCCGTCGACTTTTTCAATCAGCTCCCTAGCCCACCGGGAATTTTCAACGAAATTGGCCAGGCACAGCTTTGGGACATCTAGTCTGCATTTTATACAGTGTTTAACATCTTTCAATCTATAGTCTACTGCGTCAGTGAAGATTACCTCTTTATAGTGTAGGGCCTATAGTTTACAGAATAACACCGTTTCAAAAACACATATTCAGAGACACAAGTAGCCTAATGCACGTTTTCTACGTGAAATATACATCGGAAGTTGTCATCACGTGAAGTTTAGTGTATTAATTTTTCATATTAAAAGCTAATTCTGAATATCACCACCACAGTATACCTAGGTCTATAATTGTCCAAATATCATGCTTATTTGCAGTGTCCATTGACAGTCTTTGACAGTTTTATGCTATATACCGGGTGGGCCATTAAAAATGAGAACATCGCGTTCAATCGTGTTTAATACAATATCAGATTGTGTTTTGAGTAAATCTTAAACACGTAAATTATTCTATGATGTACTTACTTACCAAATAAAGTCAGTTCGACGTATTGTGAAGCAAGGTTTACAACTTAAATCGGATGATCGTGTGATGGGGCAGGTGATAACGACGGCTGCAAATTAAAATGCCTGCAACGAAGTCAGCAGCGATTTGAAATGTTTCCTAACGAGAGAAGAGCACGAAGTATTTGGTTCACAGATGAAAAGACATTTACAGTTGCCACACCAGTTAATTCTCAAAGTGATCGTGTTTATTCCGATGTTAGAAAGAAAAGCAAATTCCAGCAACAAGACTCGTATGCGAACGTGGACATTTCAGTTGCATGCAGCATCATGGTTTCGGCAGTCGAAGACTCCGAGATCTTTGGTTTCGGTCGGTGTATATCGGATGGGAAAAACAAATGTAATGTCTGTTAGACCCGTAGTCAAAGTAAACAGTAAATATTATTGTGATCACGTTCTAGAAAGAGGTTTACTTCTTGATATCTGAGCAAGATGTAATCGACACAATTGGACGTCACACACAGCAAGACACACTCAAATTCCATCATCAGGAGAACTTTCATCGAATCAGACATGTGGCCCCCAAATAGCCTTGACCTAAACCCTGTAGATTAAGCTGTTTGGGGCGCCCTTAAACAAAAGTCTACCTTCGTCGTAAATTTACAACAATAGAACAACTGAAGCTGGCCATTGTTGAGGCGTGGCGAAAAATGTCCCAGAATTTATAGACAGGAGCATCATAATAACGATCGCGTGGCACAGACGTTTAGAATAAATTGTTGAAAACCGAGGCGGACACATGGAACATAACATTGAGCAACAAATTACTTGCATTTTGAAAAGAAAAAAGATATTAATTACGCAAATAATTCAGATTGAACGCGATGTTCTCATTTTTAATGGCCCACCCTGTATAGGCAAGCACAAAAATGAATGCCGCCCTTACTCATAAATTACTTCTTTTTGACGGAAGCGACCATCATTTTGCCTGAATTTGCCGCTCCTTGAAAAATGCCGCTTTAGGCAGCCGCCTATATCGCCTATGCCTAAAACCGGCACTGCTCATTTGTTTTGCATTGGTCTTGTATACATGCATGAACGTGCTAACCTGATCATCCAGATCCTTAACCCTTTGGAGGTGAGGTGAAGCATTGTAACGTTTCAGGTGAGGTGGGGTCTGACATACCCCAATACATATAATTACTTGCAAGACGCAATATCAACTACATAACATAAATTGTGAGCTAAACTATAGTTATGTAACCAATTATCGGCTAAACTGGTGATTTTCATAAACAAATAACAGTTTCCAATCATAATTGATATGGCCAGCGTGGTGGCGCTCAAAATCAAAGCGGCCTTTTGCAATGGCATCTTCGTGGCCCTCGAAACATGTAACATTTGGGAAACGTGACATAATATACCCGTAATAATGGATCAATTTTGCATCGATGCAACACTATATGCAGTAATATCTTATAATCGCACAATTTTTTCGGCACTGTGCCGTTACTTTTTTTAATTAATAAAAATCAATATGTATACGAAAAATTATAATTTGACTTTAATATGCAAGAAATAAAAAAAATGGCGTCCCAAAGTACCTGAAAGTGTCCTATAGTGTCCGTATTTCACATTCATTAAGGTAGACAAAAATAATCCAAGCTGGTTCTACGTTTTCCGTAGAAAAAGCAGCGTTGAATAGCTATGGGGTATGTCATACCCCACCTCACCTCCAAAGGGTTAAGCAAGATGGCCACCTACATATGGAATATGTTCTCTCTTGGAATATCTTGACGAATATCTTGTTCTCTTTGCCTTATAGCTGGCGTCATCTCTAGCGTAGTTCAACACGTCCGTGTACCGATACTGAACAGCAGCGTCTGCAGTGCAATTTACGGTCCGATATACGCCAAAAATATGAATCTCCGGATTGGGAAGGATATGATGTGCGCAGGACTGCGGGAAGGACGGAAAGATGCATGCCAGGTATACAATTAACACGCATTAACTCTGCCTGTCAGCTGTCTAGATGTCTGTGCCTATACCTCTGAACATGCGTTTGAACACGAATGTACCCGTCTACTTCCGTTTCTTTGAAGATGTTATTCAGGTATGCATGGTAAATGTGCGCTGGGCGTGGATGAAAACTGTTTTTAGTAGCTGTGAGATTTCTTGCTCGCACGCATATCATCGATTAATATACTTCGCATATATATATGTATATATATATTAATAAAAGCAATGCAGATATATAAGAAGTATATGCAGCACATGCACTTCTCAACTGTAGTAACGTGCCTGTATCAAATTTCAGCTGTATCGTGTTGCATATCTCTAGTTATTCTCAACCTTGTAACAAATCACATTCCTTGTATGTACGTACGTATGCATTATGTATCTATATATATACACTTAATATAGCGCTTTCTATTGCCTCAAAAACACTGCCTACGTCAACCCAAATGAGGTTAATATCATTTAGACTTACGTCTCATGCGCGTGTGAACTCCAGTTTGCCTATCAATATCACTTTTATCAGAGATTTTAATCTAGGGCTATCTATAGCACGGTTCGTACACGGGACCACAAAGGCGTGGCATCGATTCAAACGGGCAGCAGTGTACATGAACAGGGTCGAGGCTAGACGATCGCTGTTGAAAACATGTTCAT
Source organism: Aporrectodea caliginosa (assembly GCA_020284085.1). Classification (NCBI taxonomy): domain Eukaryota; kingdom Metazoa; phylum Annelida; class Clitellata; order Crassiclitellata; family Lumbricidae; genus Aporrectodea; species Aporrectodea caliginosa. The sequence continues at coordinate 1,058,650 of JACEVL010000116.1, read as the reverse complement.
TTGCATTTAGCGCAAACATTTAATCACCAAGCAGTATTATACACGCAATGCTGGATCCAGGATAATGATTTAATCTGAAATAAAGCATCTTTTAATACACGTCACATTGTATTGCTTTGTATTATACTGCATTGTATTGTACTGTGCTGTATTGTATTGCATTTTGTTGTATTGCATTGTACTGTATTGTATTGTACTGTACTGTATTGTACTGTACTACATTGTACTGTACTGCTTGTATTGAACAGTACTTTATTGTACTGTATTGTACTGTACTTATTTTTATTCGTAAACGGTTTACAAAGGTCATATTCTGCAATATAAGCCTGGAATTGGGACAAGGCCTTGTCGTTCGTTGTCCTTGAGATTATTGCAATCTGAAGCCGTGTGTGTGAAACTCCCATCTGCTGTTTGATTTACGTCATCACCCCACGTCTTAGTCGTCGACATCTTCATCGTCGAATGCAATTAGATCACGAAGCAGCATCGGTGTAGTCATGGCAACGGGTGGGAGCAGACGTTTCGCGCCGTTGCTATGGGCGTCTGTCGTTTCTTGCCGTCGAGTTCCCGCGCTCTCATTTATGTCATCTGTCAATAAAATAGGAGAACTTTTTCTCGTACGCACGAACGAGAGTAATAAAAAATGATGTAACTAGAAGGGCATACTTCCATGCCTCCTGTGAAGTTTTATCGTCATCGTTAAAGGTAATAATCATCGTCTATTTACATTTGGAAGCAGATGAGGAAGTTATAAAGTCTGGAGCAAACTGTGCGGAGAAAATGTACTGTAACTGGGAAATAGTCTGAAAAAGTTCGAGCCAGTTCTCCCTTCCAGATATAATATAGCTGCATATATATATATGTGTAGTGATATATAGATATATATATATATATATATGCAGTGATATATATATAATTAGATTATAATCATTATAGAACCTGCTGGATTGAATCAATATCATCATTATATAGTTAGTGTCATCATCGTAGTTGTTGCTGTCGTCAACCTCCTCGTCGTCATCATCATCGTTAAAATCAATAGCAGCAGCATCATCGTCGACATCATCATCGGCAGCAACATCATGACGATCGAGATTCATCATCATCACAATAGACACTCATCACCACTATTGTAGTCATCATCATTATCATTGTCATCATCATCGTCTTCGTCATCATCATCGTCATCATACGACCCCGGGCTACAGTTGGTGCTATTTGCTATCAGGTATAATGTCTTTGACCGCAATAGTACCTGCTATTGCTCTAAATTAGTTCATAGAATATATTTCAAGTTGAAATTAAAATGTCTTAATATCATAATTACTTGACCAATAGGGTTCTATAAGTCCCTCAGGTCTTTTTTCTTAGTCGAATAGTCGTCACTGGGTTGGGAGCGCTCCTGAGTAGGTTTCTTGGTGTGGCGCTATATAAATTCTCATAATGTATATATGTATGTATGTATGTATGTATGTATAATTATTCGTTTATTTCATAAACAACAGGCAAAACGCTGTAGCTGAACTTTAGCGGTTGACAGCATGTCTACTTATGGATGGGTTAATTAGCACATATTTTGATATAATTATCATTCTTGAGATAAAGTTCATCGAGTCTTTATCGGGGAGGGTGAAATTGTGTGCCCTTTTGTCGGAAGTTATATAAAGGTTCTCGTTGCATTGGGCAGAATGCAGGGGCGTAGCCAGGAAACAATTTCGGGAGGGGTTTCCAAAGTTTAGGAGGGACCGCCGAGGCGCGCAGCGCCGAGTAGGGGAGGGGTTTGGGGAGGGGGATGTGCCCCTCCCAATTGAAATTTTTTTGAATTTCCACACTGTAATGGTAGCAATTTAAGCTGTCATCTGAACAAAATTGCTCTATTATTTCAGTGCTGATAGGAACCAGCTGTTACTCGTAGCTTCGATGTAGTTTGAGTCGTGTTCTGATTTCAATTTTCGAAATCATCGTCACTCGTAAAAGACAGAAAATTACAGCTAAGCCCACTAGACATTGAAAGGCGGAAGTCACACCAAGCACAGAAGCACCCAAAGACTAAGATACAAAGAGCAATATGAACTAGAAACCAAATATAAAAACGTAAGTAAAAGTTTCGAAGTTTCAAGCAATGTCCTCCAAAGATTTAATTTCGCAGTTGGAAAATATGACTAAAAATTTTTTGAAATTATTTATTTCGGGGGGGGGGGTTTGAACCGGTAAACCCCCCTAAATACGCCCATGGCAGAATGCCACGTAGAACGTGAAGCTCATTGTTCTGGACAGATCTGAACAGAGCTTCGTCTGCCGCTTGTGCTAACGTTTTAGCCGTCAGATCATCAGGATGTATTATTATTATATTCGTTTATTGGTAACAACAACAAAAAACTGATAGTCACACCGCTATCAGGTACATTGTGATTAAACAAGAGTTAAGAGTGAATTCTTCTTCAATATTAATCCATGAAACGAAGAGCTCACAATTATTAGAGCGACAATAAGGCGAGAAATTGTTATCAACTATGTCCATGCCTGATGAATTATTTAGTTAGGATTGGTGGGCAGAGGATGGCTTTCTATACAGGACTCGTGAGATGAAATGTTTATCATCTTTAGTAGGTAAAACAAAGTTGTGAGGGCGTGGTCTCATTTAAGTAAGTAAGTAAGTAAGTAAGTAAGTTAGTAAGTAAGTAAGTAAGTAAGTAAGTAAGTAAGTAAGTAAGTAAGTAAGTAAGTAAGTAATGAATGAATGAATGAATGAATGAATGAATGAATTAATTAATTAATTAATTAATTAATTAATTAATTAATAAAGGAATGAATGAATGCTATTGTCAGTATGTCACAGAATCAAATCAAATCAAATCAATTTATTGCAACCCCAAAACATAACAGAAATATATATCTAATTGCAACTCAGAAAAAACATAACAACAATATATATCACATAACGACATAAAGAGAAAAAGAAACCAGGGTAGCAAAAGGGAAACCCAGAAGGGATATGATCCCGCTTAAGTAGGGTCCCCGTGCCTTTGTATTCTGTAACCTAAATTCATTATTGGCCTGTGAAAGAAAGAGAGATATAATGGTAAGGGCCTAATTAAATCAAATCATTGCATGAAAAGAAAAACTTAATTATAAACTTAACTAAGAACTTAACTAAATGCGGCTTTGTGCCATTCACGGTAATGTGAAGATGCTATGCAGATAAAAGAAGGTGTGTACGTAATCTTTTTTTAAAGATGAACAAATTATTAGACATGAGTATATATGAAGGGATTGCATTCCATATCAGTGTCCCCTGAGACTTGATTGTATGGAGCCGAGCGTTGGAATGAACCTTAACAGAACGGAAAGTGGAGGCATTTCTAGTATAGTGGGAGTGTATATCATAAGCGTGGGGCAAGAAATCTTTGAATATCGGTGGGAGAAGTCCGTGCTCCAATCGAAAAAAGAACTCCCCAACTTGAAAATCCCTAATTTGGTCGATATTCAGTATTTTCAATTCTCTAAACAGTGGGGCAGTATGTGCCCATTTTCGAACACCAGCAATTAATCGAACAGCCCTTTTTTGTATAATTACCAATCTTATCAACCTAGAGGGATAGGTCATTGCCCAAATCAAATTACAATAGCTAAGATATGGATAGATGAGTGCATAATATAGATTTAACTTAACAGATTGAGGCAACAGATAAGCAATACGACTCAAAATTCCAACATTCTTAGCAATCTTATTAGAAATCTCATTAATGTGCACTTTCCATGTCAGATGTTGATCGATATGTACCCCCAGGAATCTAGTTGATTCAACCTGTGTAAGAGGAGCATCTTTGATTGTTATACCCAAATTCTCACTAGGTGGTGTTTTTCTATGAGACTTGAATAAGATGTAATTGGTTTTATCAAGATTCAATGAAAGTTTATTCGCCGCAAACCATTCATTTATTTTAGGAAGTTCCACATTCACAAGGCGCACCAGCTCCATCCAAGATCCATGGGAGTAAAAGACATTAGTATCATCCGCAAATAATATATGAAGTACAAGGTAGGCGAAGTTTTAGCTAGGTCATTAATGTAAAGAAGGAATAGTAACGGCCCAAGGTTGGATCCTTGAGGAACACCATATTTAATCCAATTAAGTTCTGACCATACACCATTGCAGAGGACCCTTTGAGAACGTTTATCAAGATAACTTGCAAACCAGTTTAGTTGGGTACCTCTGATTCCATAGTATTCTAATTTCTTTAGTAGGATACCATGATCGACCGTATCAAAGGCCTTTGCTAAATCAAAGAAGACCCCCACCGAGTATTCGTTATTATCAATGGCCCTAGTAATCATATCTTGCATATTGACTAACGCCATATAAGTGGAGTGCCCCTGTTGAAATCCATGTTGGGAGGGGTATATAATGTTATAGTTTTTTACATAGCTGGAGAGTCTATTATACATAAGTTTTTCGTAGAATTTCGAGAAGTACGGAAGAACAGAAATAGGCCTATAATTGGAGACATTATCCTTTTCACCTTTCTTAAATATAGGTACTATTTTAGCAATTTTTATAGCTCCAGGGACTATTCCAGTACTTAAAGAGCAATTTATTCATTCATTCAATCATTCTGAGAATTTAATACATGATCATTGATCACTTGAACTGTAATGCTGTTTCTGGTGCAGTATGACTCTGGTGGACCAATGGTTTATTACGACCGTCGGGATCAACGCTGGATCCTGGTAGGGATCGTGTCGATGGGAGTCGGTTGTGCTCGGCCCGGTTATCCGGGAATCTACACCGAAGTTTCCAAGTACGTCACCTGGATCGAAAGCACAATCGCCAACAACTGAATTCAGGAGCACGCATGCGCACTGAACCCGTCGACAAAAGAAACAGACGCTGTGACCTGTCGTTGACCGTTGACATGGAAACGATTGTGCTGTAGTCTGCTGTGCCCGTTGATATGGAAACGATTGTGTTGTAGTCTGCTGTGTGGATTAAATCGTTGAATGTATGTAGCAATACCTATTGGTTATAAAAGGTAATAGCTACAACTTAATTCAGAATTAAAGCACGAAATTGTGATAGGCTTATGGACATATGAAATAAGGGCAAATATAAATTATTTATTTCCATAAAATTACACTACGCGTAATCGGAATATATATATATATATATATATATATATATATAATTATATATATATATATATATATATATATATATATATATATGCATTATGTAGTATGAACATGGCGGCTTCTATCAGTTCTGCAAGGTAATTCGTCGCATGGGCTTTGCGTGTCTGCCTGAGTTCGCAAGTGGTACGTCTTCTAGTTTTCAAAGCACGGTTTGCCAATTGGTAAACTTGTTCGTTTTTACTTTAATATCGTTTAGATTGGCGCATGCAGTTAGTTCTTTTACGATATGCCTAAAGACGCTGTCGTATTTGTCGAGATACATTACTACATACACTAAATAAATCTATTAAAGGAGTATCTAAGTTACTAAGTACGGTGATGAGTGGAATAACGAGTAGCAATGTCGCAGAGTAAATATTGCGTTTCAACTGTTGAGTCATGGTGATTTCTGGTGATTGTTAACGCGCTAGGCACAATACTTCATTCGTTCATTCAGAGAACTTAAATAGCGCCCCTCCAAGATAGCTACTCAGAGGCACTCCAAGCTCAACTCCAGGGATAAAGAACAGTTTTCAAATGCTTGTGAAAGGTGGGTTCAGAGTCCGTATAGTCAAGACAACTCGCAGATCTGAAGGAAGGTTATTCTTCGTGGTCGACCCAACCACTGAAAAGGAACGACGCTGCACCTTTGAAGAGCGTGCAAATGCATTGTCTCAGTCTGTCTGTTGGTTTGTGAATGTATGTGTAGGGTAGACTTCTGATGAGCCAATAAGTTGATGGAAAGCATGCACTCAGAAGCAGACTAATGAGACAAACACGCATGCTG
>JACEVL010000116.1:900191-1047691 GCA_020284085.1 Aporrectodea caliginosa | reverse complement strand
ACCAGTTGATTACACGCAAAGAGCTGCAAGAGCATTTGGTGAGTGACGGATGAAGTTCTTCACAAGGATTTCAACATCGTCTGATCTGCTACGGTCAGTTCTACGACTTCCTTTGCCGTTATGAATTAACTTAGACGGAGCCAGCATATCTTTCGCAACAGTATCTTTTATTTAAGCCTATAAGAACGATGATACCGAAGACAACGGAGGTTGATTACCCTAATTGTGATGATAACGAAAAGAAGAAGAGGAAAAACAAGGAAAAGAAGAAGATGGTGATGACGTCGTCATATTTTATTTAAGCTGATTAGAACGGTGATGATGATGAAAACAACGACGAAGACGGCGATGCCAAGGAGGAGGATGGCCCTGATTTCGATGATAATGAAAAGAAGAGGGAAAACAAGATAATGATGATGACGACGTCATTATCATCGCTGATGATGATCACGATGATGATGAAGAGGAAAAAGAAGGAGAAGAAGATGATAATCACATTGGAAGTGATGAGAAAGAGGAGGAGGAGGAGCAGGAGCAGGATGAGCAGGCGAGGAGCAGGGAAGGAGGAGCAGGAGGAGCAGGAGGAGGAGCAGAAGGAGCAGGGAAGGAGGAGTAGGAGGAGGAGCAGGAGGAGCAGGAGGAGCAGGAGGAGGAAACTTCTAAGAGGTGCTCTGACTTGACGAAACCAAATCACAATGCCATAGATTGGTGCTCATTCGATAGACAAATAGGGGCCGAGAAATCAAGAAGCTCATGTTTGCCGCCTCATCCAAATGAAGTGCCGACCACGGCGAGGCTATCGTGTTGCACTGTAGAGGCTCAGGACGGGAGCACAATCCAGTCACCTTGCAGAGCGCAGATATAAGATGATCATAGTGGAGGCGATGATGATGAAGATGATGATGATGGTGGTGGTTGTTGTTGTTGTGGGTGTGGTGGTGGTGGTGGTGGTGATGATGATGATGATGATGATAATGATAACGACAGTAGAATTACAATAATTGTAATAAGTCTAGGTAAAATGAAAGCATTCAGTCTATCGCTTGCAAGAGATTAAGCGATATCGTAATCAAGATCAATAAGGCTGGCAGGAAATTATAAAATACATTCGGTAATTAATCGTTTTAGCGTTCTTTAATATGCACGCATTATAACATATCGTTTCATCGTTTTATATAAATGGTATTTTAATACCAAAGTCGGTGTCAACTGTCATCAATCCTGACAATCCAACTTCCATTTACGCAAGTATTATTTTCATCAATCCTACTTCTAGTTTAACAGGAAACTATTTTTATCAATCCGACCTCTACTTTCACAAAAAATTATTTTCATCAATCCAACTTCTATTTAAGCAAGAATTATTCTCATCAATCAAACTTCTATTTAAAAGAAATTTGTCATCAATCCAACCTCTATTTAAAGAAGAATTATTTTAATCAATTCAACTTCTAAGCAAGAATTATTTCGTCAATCTAACTACTATTTAAACAAGATTTTTTCTAACATCCAACTTCTCTTTAAGCAAGAATTTTCTTCCTCAATCCAACTTCTATTTAAGCAAGAATTATTTTCATCTATCCAACTTCTATTTGGGCAAAAAATTCAACGATCCAACTTCTATTTTAGCAAGAATTACATTGGGCGAATAGCCTAATTTAGAACGCTAAAACGATATAATAATGACCATTTCATTCAATACGAACTTTGACAATTCAAAATCAACTGCTGTACGCTTTGCAGCTTCTATAGCACCCGATTCAATATCTCAAAGGAAGCCAAACCTAATCTTCATCCAAATAGTCCATCGACCTATAAGTCTATATATAACCGCTACAAATGAGAAGAAAATTTAATAAGGTTTTCACCGCTAGAGGGCTAATGTCGCTGAAAACAAATATAGACGGCGCCCAAGCGATAAAGTGTCATTCCACTGCAGCTGTCGTCTGAAGTCTCCCTGCCTAAGGACAGCGTCTTGGATGTGGAGTGGATGTCAGAATATCCAACATGACAATTTTAGCCAGTCTCAGTTCAATGTTATGTAATTATACATACATATAATCTATATAATTATATAATCGGATACTTATCGCGTACAAAATACTGATGCTGATTGTATCTAACTGTTACAGAGGGATCCATGTATATGTATGTATATTAGGGTCTAGAGTTCATTTGCATGATTGTATTCATGCGGCCCTCCTCTCATTTTTTAAAGAGAAAACAATTGTGTCACTTTTAGCTCAAAATAGTGTGTGTGTGTGTGTGTGTGTGTGTGTGTGTGTGTGTGTGTGTGTGTGTGTGTGTGTGTGTGTGTGTGTGTGGGCGCGTGTAAACACGGTTCTATTCTCTCACTGAATGTGGGACCTTACACGGTGAGTGATTGACATCCGGTAACATACACGATTTACCCACATAATTATGGCTTTATTTCAAGGTCCGTGATTATAGCTACACGTTTGCTCTCTTGTGTGTGTATAGGGCCTATATAATATATATATATATATATATATATATAAATGAAGGAATAACATTAATATATATATATATATATATACAAATGTTATGCTTGCAGACATTATACTGTCAATAAGTATATAAAATATTTAGACTATAGAGTTGCAGACGATAGCGCAATTTTTTTACCATCAATTAAACTAGCAGCCTGGGTATTTGTCCAGAACTGGGTCGTAGTGTGTCAGGACCTGACCTTGTTGGCCAGTGTAAAAATGAGCCAATTACGCTGGTGAAGCCTTTGCATGTCTCGATGTCTGGTTGCGTGCGTCTGCTATAGCTCAGAGCGTATGAGCCGCCGCACATGAAATCACTGCGCGTAATGACCTTGAGAAAATTCTTCCTCTCAAAGACTTAGAACTCTGTTAATAGCAGACTACCACTGGGTTGCATGAATTGCATTGGTGAATGCGTCATGAATAAGAACCTCTCAATTGCATATGTATGTATTCATCAATACAATTGGTATAGCGCGTTTCAAGTATAGCCTACCTCGCAAAAGGCACTTCACTCACGACTATCTAAATTATGTAAATTATTAAGATACTGTTCCAAGAGGACGGCACAAAACACGAGAAGGCAAGATGGGCGCTCGAATTGGTGGACGAAAGAGCGGCGCCTGCATATGTCCACAGGCAGATGTGCACAACTATATATGTGACGCCTATCCTGAACAAACTACTCAGGTTTTGCTTAAATCACGCTCTGAACTTTCAACCAATAACTCGATAATGGGTCTAATACAGTGTTTCTTAACCAGTGTTCGACCGAACCCCTGGGGTTCGGTGAGCCAGTGCCAGGGGTTCGGCAGAGGTCCTCTGAAATATATACATATTCAGGGTCAGTGAGTGTGAGTGAAAAATCATTTGCTATTTTATTTTATTTTTCGACTTTTATTTAATAAAATAGTTAACTGTAAGTAGTTCATGTATTGAATGTATTAATATTGTATCACATTTTTGTACAATTTTTTATTTCCTTTTGTTCCCATTAGTTAAAAAATTGTTGTTCAAACTTGAGGGGTTCGGTGAGTGGTCATGGATTTCTCTTGGGGTTCGGCGCCCTTGAAAAGGTTAAGAACCACTGGTCTAATATGTGGAAGTTTCCAGATAATGGCAGTATCAGTTAAACAGGCAGTGTATTCGTTTTTGTATACAGAGTCATAACACTGTATGTTATTATTGCAGTTTATCAATTTGACTTAGAGGACAAAAAAGCTGCAGATGCTATTACCAAGAGTTTCGTAAAGGAGAAGTTCACAGTAATAACGGATTCCAATGGCAGCAGGTTCCAATAATTTGCAGGTTTCCAAGAGCAACGGTAACTAATGAACGCTGTGGATGAGTTACAATAAAAGGCAGATGGAATATTGACATCACTGCAGTCTGTGTTAAACTAGCTGGCTATTTCATAGTAGCCTAATGTCGCAACTGCTATCACCATCGCTCCGGCCTTCACAGCAGGGCTTCATCAAGATATCATCATCCTAAGTTTATGATCATCCAGGATGATCATAAACTTAGAATGATTCATCCTAAGTTTTTTTGCGATATCAGACTACGCACGATTTTAGAACACCACACTAGAAAACAAGACTAATTTTTTATTTATTGATTCACATTTCTGTTCAAGCTAGTGCGTCGTTTTGCAAACGCTGGTTGAATACACAGAACAGACATAGTCAAACGCATAATGAATGCACAAGGATAACTATAAACTAGAGAAAAGCAATACAGTAAAAACTGAAGCGCATTAGCTTTTCATTCTGCCTACTTTTGTCTGATTTTGGGCATATTGATTCATAGACACAGAAGCTGCCAGTGCAGAACTGCGAGGACACTATTTAACCGGAAAAGTCCAGCAACGGTGCTGGCCTGCTGGGTATAGATAATCCTGAAATCTTAGTATCATTCACGCCTTTCTAACGTAGACTCTAGACAACAACCACTATATGTTGCTAAGCACAAAGACAAGGATTAAATAGCAGTAACCTACCTCTAACTAATAGGCCCAATCTCCAATTTTCATTCATTCACTGATTCGCGAATTTATATAGCGCCCCTTCAAGGGAACTACTCACAGGAGCTCCCGACTCCAACGCGCCCAACAAGAAAAGTTTTACGTGTTGTTAATATTTATCACTAAAACAATACTATAATCCTAAGCGTACTAGAAAGACTTTTATAATAAATTAGCTAGTTATGTTTGTATGTACATATAACTAAATGTAACTTGATGTATGCGCAGATATACATATATATTGAAACACATGTACATTGTACAATCACACAGACACACAGACACACAGACACACAGACACACAGACACAGACACAGACACAGACACAGACACAGACACACACACACACACACACACACACACACACACACACACACACACACACACACACACACACACACACACACACACACACACACACACACACACACACACACACACACACACACACACACACACACACACACACACACACATATATATATGCACAAGATGTTGCAGATAAGAAAATCATCGAATTCATGTTTTTGCATATCAGACTTAGATATATATATTAGACTGGTCCAAACTTACATGGGGAAATATATTTTTTCAAAATATGCTGCTCCACAAGGCTGCCCCTGTTACACTTGACTAGAAGACTCTGTGTTGAAAAAATTGAAGAGATCTGAGCATGTTTAGAGGTCGCTAGGTTTTGACACTTTTTGTAGAAATTGCAAAAATTGCGCATCCGACGCGTTAATAGCTTCATTATGAATTAAAATAAGCACCCATGAACACCAAGCACCATCTTTCTAAATCATGATCAATATACCAACTGTATTTAAGTAACTAAAAGAATAATAAGCTTATTTACAAATAAAACACTTATTTCAAGTTCTTTCTGATAGATAAACGGTTGTTGGCTTATAACTAATTTTTAAATTTTGCATGCCACCTTTTCATCACAATTCGTTTCATATCCTACAATTGTATTGTTCAATATTGCTCGGTATGCTGCAAATTTAGCGTGATTCGAGTACTTTTTTCGTCTGTGAAGCCAGCCTTGGATATGAAATTAGCTAACAGCACATATTTTTCACTTTCTGCAATAAAAGCTCGTACGTTACAAAACGGTAGCTATGGTGAAACTGGCATCAACAAGGAGTTCCTCACAATGTTGTCTGTTAGGGATGCCTGACAAACACTTTCTTGGGTCTGGACTCCCAAAAAATTGGGCAATCCTGAGGAATTTCATATTTCATTACCAGAATAGACTATAGCATTTGGTGAGGCCACGAAGGCAACAATAGTCGCTGCGTTGGTAATTATTCGGGAGGAGGCTAGAATCCCCGCACAGTGCGTAGATTCGGGTGTTCGCAAACTGTGGAAGTTGTATGAACACAAATTTGTGCTGATTCAAGGAGTTACAGTTTGAGTTCGTTTTAATTAACTCTTTCAGTCATCATCTCCGCTATTTCTTCGAAGCGTGTCACTGAAGACATCGAGGCTGCTCTGGTAGTACAATCTTATTTATCCACCTAATCCGCTATCCATGTAGCGTCTGGACAGTAAATACTTCGACCACCAGACTCCACTGGAAGAGTATGTAACAAGGAGATCTTTAAAACTGCTTGATCTTTTTACCATCCAGGGTCAAGAACAACCCACAGCCTTCCTATCAAAGTCCTTTACTCCCTGACCACTGGACCCTACTTCCCAGTCGATGAAGGCAAATGTCAAACTGTTGATGGTCGTCAATGACTGCGCAGAACGTGGAGTGGCTCTGATCCATTCTTACAGTGATGTAATAAGGATGAGTCACTGAAACAATACTTGCTGCAACTTGTCTCCTGTCATCGGACAAAATTTTCTGTTCCAACAAAGGCAAAATGAAATAATAGTAGGTTGCGGGTTTTCCAGCACTTCAATGACGGGATTTATGCAGACTGGATTACTTCTTTAATTATCCAAAATTATATTTTATTACAAACGTAGCCTAATGCATCCTGACCAAGCAGTAACACATTTCTAAATTGGGCTGTTTATTTTTCAAAATAATAACTGACTTGAAAATAATTTATAACCGATTTGAAAAAAATCAAAATTATACATGTTTTTTGACAAGTTCATACTATGTAGCAAAATGTCGAAAAACATAGCGACCTCTAAATATAATCAAATCTTTCTAAAATTTTGCATACAGACTCATGTTTTCATGTGTAACAAGGGCAGCCTTGTGGAGCAATGTATTTCCAACTTTTAATTTTGTGGACCAGTCTAATATATATATCTTCGTTTATTGATTAATCTCGATGTCACACCGCATCCAGGTACAAGTTAAATTAGAAATTAGATAGTAAGTTCGTTGCTATCATTGTTCTCATAAAAAGGATTATTTGCTACTTTCTATATAAAACTCTTGGTATATAGTTTTTATCGTCTTTGGCTGGGAGCTTAAAATCGTGCGGCCTGGGGCGAAGATTGTAATGTTTTTGCACTACCCCTGGAGATGCCCAGTCGTGATCCAAAGAGGCTGGAATAGCGATAGTGACTTCTCATTCAGCGTTCTACCAATATAATAGTCCTATATTTCGCTCATCCAAATGCTTTCAGCGCTAATGACACAACCACATACGCACTCACACGCACAAACATAAATCCTTGTGTACTTTTAATAACATCCGGGTCGTTGCGAGTTCAAATGTGTTACCAATCCCTGAAAATAATAATGATCTAGATGTTCCTCTTTGTCAGGAGCTCCATTTATTTATTAGGCGCCTTTGTATAGCTGATGTTTCGTTGTATTACACTACAATTGGAATACTCTCTCCGGACTAATGTTGAAATAGGAACAGAATAAACGAAATTGAATTGCCAGACTTCTCAGATATTGTCAGTAACATAATCTGCATTTGTATATACATGTACACAATATAGGCCTATGTATATATTATGTATAAACAATTCATCATCATCTACTCTTTTGTATAATATAATATATATGTCATATTATTATTTATTATTATTATTGTTATTATTATTATTATTATTATTATTATTATTATTATTATTATTATTATTATTATTATTATTATTATTATTATTATTATTATTATTATTATTATTATTATTATTATTATTATATTATACATATATATATATATATTATATACAATGGTGTGTATAACTTATAACTGGTCTGGTTATGTGACATGATGTGACATTGCTCAAAACAATGGCAAAATGACATTGTGTGACATACAACCAGGAACTAAAATGAATTCTCAGAATTAGGGAGCCTATAATATAATAATACGTAAGCGGTCGATGCGAAGCTGGATAGCCCCTTGTCACACGAACTTGGGCCACATTACAGTTTGTTAAATTATACAAACATCTAATACTGATAGATGGACAGAGAGACAGAGAGACAGACAGACAGACAGACAGACAGACAGATCGATCGATCGATCGATCGATAGATAGATAGATAGATAGATAGATAGATAGATAGATAGATAGATAGATAGATAGATAGATAGATAGGTAGATAGATAGATAGATAGATAGATAGATAGATAGATAGATAGATAGATAGATAGATAGATAGATAGATAGATAGATAGATAGATAGATAGATAGATAGATAGATAGATAGATAGATAGATAGATAGATAGATAGATAGATAGATAGATAGATAGATAGACAGATAGATAGACAGACAGACAGACAGACAGACAGACAGACAGACAGACAGACAGACAGACAGACAGACCGACCGACCGACAGACAGACAGACAGACAGACAGATAGATAGGCGCTAGGCCAGAGTAGGACCTGCTAATTAAATTAAGAACCTTAAGCTGAATTCGACCAGCAAAGGGGAGCCAATGAGTGTGATCAAACGTGAAAGAGGAGACGTTGGACCAGCGAGGAAGTCGCCAAACGACAACCTGCCAGTGTCAGACGATTGCGACGCAACCAGACGCCTGCACGCAATCCGCCGAGACAGCTAATGTCAACAGTTGGGAAATCAACAGCTGGCAAAACAGACGTTGACGTGAGGGTGGATGGGCTGGTAGGTTTTCGGGTGGGTGGGGAATACATATGTTGATGGGTGAATAGAGTGGTTGGTTGGTCGAGGGTGAGTGGATGGTTGCATAGGTGGGTGGGTGAAAATAAGGATATGTAGATGTGTGAAGGGATGTTTGGATGGGTGGGTGGAGGAATATTTGTGTGAATGGGTTAATGGATGTGTAGATGGGCACAGGGATGTGTAGATAGGTGGCGGGAGATTGGGTGGATGGGTGGATGGAATGGTAGATCAATGAGTGGGTTGGTTGGTCAAAGGGTTAATGGATAGGCGGATGTGGGGATGGATGTGTGGATTGGTGGATAGATGGACGGGTAGATGAGTGTATCTTGGGTGAGGGCCCAAATATAGGAAGGCAATAGGATCGCACCATAGGACCGCGGTTTTAATGCTAGTCGCGTTTTGAGTCTTCATTCCAATTACTGCAGAAATGAAATTAGACTTACTCGTCACTTGAATATATATCAGACAACTAAGCAGCCTTATTTTATGGTCAAGATTGTCGCAAACGATTGTGATATCCGGTTACCAGGCGTTGAGTGTACGCCGAGAGAAACGTTCAGCCTTAACTCAAATCATGTCATCCACTCGGGTTGAGTGGGTGCCTTGATCGGGTACTCCGCACTGCTGCTCGTCTCATTGGACGCATTCCTAAGTTTACTTCTGTCTCTGCTTATATGCGCGATGGCCTTCATTGGCTTCCTGTTTCTCAGCGATTTCATATAGAGTTGTAGCGCTTGTCTGGCGATGCCTTCTTGGTTGGGTTCCATCTTAACTGTGCGAGCTCGGTTGTTCTGTTTCTGACTTAGTCGTCCGCAGACGTCTTCGCTCTTCAACTTTGGGTAGTTTTTGGTCCCGTGATCCCGCTCGTCCATTAGACAGAAGTCACAGAACAGGGCCTTTTCGGTCGTGGGACCCTCCATTTGGAATGGGCTCCCACTTGAGTTGCGCTTGTTAACTCGGAACGATGCGCCTACATTCTATAAGCTGCTTAAATCTTTAGTTTTTAGTTTTTTGCCGTGGCTGAGCTGGGAGCGTCTCTTTAGTAGATTACTTTATGGAGCGCTATAGGCCTATAGATTTTCAGAATGAATGAATGAATGAAATTTTCAGAATGAATGAATGAATGAAAGTGCCATTTAGCAATCAGTCAAGTTCGTTTCTCAGTATCTTTGTATTTAAAAACATAAAATTACATTGCACCTGTTTTTAAGACTCGTCGGATGGTTATAGACTCGATCAGTTCTTGGATTGTTCTTTTATTGTCCGATGCACAACCGATCTACAACGGGACGATGAATTGTGAATCCGGATTTTAAAACTGTTTCACCATCTACTGTTTGTTTCAAGGCGAGCGCATTATATATTATGTGCAATGGCTATGTATGTGTTTGGCAGCAGTCGGTGGAGGAATAACGAAAAGTATAGGCCTGCGAAACTTGTATTTTTCGTAACATGAACCAGCGAGAAAAATTCCGCATCCGCATAAAAATAACATTGCACTCTAGCTGAAAGTAATAATATGGTGCTTGTCATGTTCAGACCAGGAATTTAACGAACCAAACAGTTCCGGGATTGGCTGCGCAGAGAACCTGTCGCATTTGCGGAACCATAATGCGACGTAACCATAGCAACGGTGGGAATGTCCTATAAAACGTAAGCAGAAATGTGTCTTCAGAGGGAAATAATCTTTTACAGTTTTACTCCCATCTATTAGTAGCAGCTAAATAACGACCTAGCTGCTACGACCTATTCGTAGCAGCTAAATAAATGTACGAGGGGGAATGTTTTGCTGATGAGAGACACTCGTCAACAAGTATAGTCAGGTTTTCCCTCTTTCCTATAATCGCAACCTATGGGAAACGAAGACTTATTGATTGTGACTGTTCCCGTATTATCCATGATTCGCCATCTGGAATCGGTTCCACAGTCGGTTTCAAAGTCAACGCACCCTCTACAAAACCAAGACTTGGCGACTATGAATGTTCCTGTTCTTGTATTATCCTAGGTCCGCAATCTGGAACCGGTTCCACAGTCGGTTCTAACGTGACTGCGAAACCAAAACTTGGCGATTATGAATGTTCCTATTATTCCTGTGTTATCCCTAGTTCGCCATCTGAAATCGGTTCCACAGTCGGTTCCAACGCACCCTATAACGAAACCAAAGCTAACGATTATGAATGTTCCTGTCCCTGTGTTATCCCTGGTTCGCAATCTGGAACCAGTTCCACAGTCGGTTCCAAAGTCAACGAACCCTATGTGAAACCAAGACTTGGCAATTATGAATGTTCCTGTTCCGGTATTGTCTTTGGTTCGTCATCTGGAACAGGCTCCTCAGTCGGTTCCAAAGTCAACGCTGCCGGATCGTTGGCATTTCCGGAACTTAGTCGATAGCTTTCGTTCATTTCGCTGTTGAACTGAGCGCTTGTGCTGCCATTGGCGACGTTGCGTTTGAGCCGCAGCACTTCGGTCAAGAGAATGTGTCGGAAACTCCTCGCAAACATAACGTAGACGATGAAGTTGAGAGAAGTGTTGAGCACCGCAAGATAGTCCGCCGAACGTTCTATGTAGTAGTAGGGATGTCCGCAGGCCAGGCCATCGGTCCCGGACAGGGCCAGGGAGAGGCGCTGGACGACCGTTGGGGTTTGGCAGACGATGAAAAGCACGATCACTATGACTAGGACGAAGGTAACGTTATCCTCACGCTTCTGCTGTTTGCTGTTAAGAGGTGACCGGGCGCTGACGTGCCTACGCCGGCGCAGGGCCTGCAGCAGGCGGATGCTGACCATGACAAGAACGGCGAGTGGAATCAGGTACATGAACAGGTAGAAGCAGATGTTCTTGTAGACGATCTGGAACCAGACGGATCCGCCCACTTCGGTGAAGACCACCTTCTTCCAGCAGGACGTTCCGTTGGCACCTGGAACCTTCCAGACGTGTCCGATGTTCTGCGTGAGGTTCTCCTGCCCTTCAGACTCGCGAGACACCGGGAGAATCTGGTATTCGAAGATCCGCGGAAAGTTGTAGACGAAGGCGAATACGATGACCAGGGCAACGTGGATCTTTGCCCGCTTGAGGCCAGAGTACCTGCCGTCATCCTCTGGCCTACACACGTACACGTATCGATGTAGGGCCACGAGTACCGTCAACAGCACGGTCAGCATGTGCGTCGTACTTGCGACGGCCCAACCGTATTGTTGGATATACGGTAGGGCACGGAGTACGGGTAATGCGCACACCGAGCGATAGTAGGCGCAGTAGGATGGTATCATGATGACCACTACGACGGGCAGGAGAAAGACCAAGTCGGCAACGGCCAGGACGCTGAGCAGGAACGTCGTGACGGACTTCTGGAGACTGTGGTCTTTGCATAGGGTGGCTATGGCCAGGGAATTGCCGACGAGACCGAAGGCGCAGGTGAAGCCGACGACGACGAACGACAGGGAGAAGGCAAACGTCTCGCACTGAGGAGTGGCTTCTCCAGCTGAGTCGACCATTTCGTTGATGGACGAGGATGTGCTCGATGCAAGCGCGGTCATGATGGAGCCTTCCGTCTCTGACATCGTCGCGCCCACCCCGGTGCGTGTGGGTTCTGGGCTCTATGTGTTCAGTTGAATTCTTCACAAGCAGACCTAGTAGTTGAAGAACAAACACGCGACCATGACTAATCGGTTCTATTTCATATGTTTCGTTACATCTAACCGTAATCGTAATCTCCAAACTTCTAAAGCGCCATTCGAAAGCCAAGCGCAGGGCACCAGCTTATTCACGAGCGCTGTGTCTAGTCAGAGGGGTTGTCAAAAGAGTAGCCCGAGAGAGGTCCGAGTCCGGTTTCCAGAGGATCAGAGCTACGCGACTTATCCAATGCTAGAAATTCGAAAATAGATACAGTACACATACAGGTGTTCTATTAAGACTCTTTAAAATGGCCCTAAAACGTCTGACTTTGTAACTTTTAGCATTACATTATTAGTGGGGTCCGAGAGCTGTCAATATTGGCAAAATCGTTCACATCTGGCCACCAATGCGCCCCTTTGGTTCTAGATAGTACATGGCTAGACGAGTTCAAAAAACCCGGGACACAAATTTTCAATATTGGCAAAATCGCTCACATCTGGCAACCAATGCACCCCTTTGGTCTTCATTACACTTGATCACTGCTAGGCAAGCATGCAGAACCATCTGTGTATAGATTCAAAGGCACTGAACAGAGTTGATCTTTGCAGACCAGCAACGAAATAACATCTTTCTTTACCAAAGAGGATTCAGAACAAAATTAAACGATTAAATTTTCATCACTTTAAACTCTTAAGACGTTGCAGTTACAAACGACTTTGCCGTGGACGATGAAGGAACATAGGAAATAAATGGTGATTTCTTCGAAACGACTCTGAAGCAAAAGCTTCAACTTAAGAAACCAATCAGCTGTAGATAATGCATAGCAAACGATACGGCAGAACTTCGCATGATCGCAGGATAAAATGACTCACTATGATTACGGTCTTACACGTGCTGCTACCCTGGAAAGATTGAGGGTCAAGGGGTTAGAGAAAATGAGTTAGAGGGAGGGAGGGAGGAGGGAGGGAGGGAGAGAGAGAGAGACAGGGACAGAGACAGAGACAGAGAGAGAGACAGAGGGAGAGAGAGAGAGACAGAGAGAGAGAGAGAGACAGACAGAGAGAGACAGAGAGAGGGAGAGAGAGAAAGAGACAGACACACGGACAGAGAGAGAGAGAGAGACACACACACAGACATATTAAAGAGGCAAATAGAGAAGCAGATAGACAGAAAGAGACGCCGAGGGAATTTGATAAAGACTGAGAGATTGCCACGAAAAACACCGCACAATTTAGACACAAAAATACAACTGCTAAATATTTTTATTGAGTACCCAAAGCAGGTGCGTGGCACTTCTAAGACAACATTCATTACAGCCAACTATCGTCTACTGCTACGCTGCTGTCTGAAAGTACAAAATTTTTGGTAGAATGTACCTCATTAGAAAGCACCCTCGACAGATTACTTCCTAATGATCCATAAATCTCTATGGTTAAGCGTCTTACAAGAGAATCTTAGAGAATTTAAGTTTGCATGAAGATGTTTTCTTCACCACAGCGGGTCTGACAACAGCGAACTATAGCTAAGCGCATTAGCTAAGCGCTTTTGCTCGTTCGTTGGCTTCTCCTGAAGCGCTATTTCTCTTCTGTTTTTAAACTAGATTATTCGTTAGTTCTGTTCGTTCATACGTTCATTCATTTGATCTTTCATTAGCTGCTGAAAGTTATGGAAAAAAGAAGTTGAAGGGAAGTTGCTGTTCGTTGGTTTGTCAATTCGTTCATTCGATCTGTTCATTCGAGTGTTCATTCATTTATCGCAACCAAAGCGCAACGTTCATTGGGTTTAGACGAACGGTTAATGATTTCCATGCCTGAATGATTAAGCTACAATATATGTTTATATATATATATATATACAAACATGTAGTTGTATGCTGCGCTTGTCTCGCTCATTGCGACGCAGGGCCGGGTTCAATAGCAGCTTACACAGCACGTATATCGAAAAGAGCTGTCAACATGAGGAAACATTCACTAGACGTTCGTTCTTGAATCATTCGAGTCTCGTAACTCAACTTTAAATACAATTCCTATTTCAAGGATTGTCTCCATCGAATTTGCAAGAATGCTACTTTGGAGCTTCCTTACGGATAAGCCCCAGACAGGTGCTCCACGAACATCTCTCTACCTTAATTAAACGATTGACGAAAAATAGGCTATTATGTTAATCGATTGATACCATGGATACCATGTGCATTGCAATGAACAACGGATCCACCTGCACTGTGCATTTTTGACAGAGCTACATAAGCAAAAGATAATAATAGAATAACTGGGTACAATTTCGCAGAAGAGAAATCGCGTAGTAGGCTATTAACTCAGCATCGTATTACCATTTCGTATTAAAGGCTGTCATCATATTTCCTTGATGCGAAACCTTACAACCGTAATGCTGCCCGTTCTGAAACCCAAAAAGACTACTTCCATGATTGCCATTATCAAACGGCTACTGCAAGGAATAAAGCTTGCTTCTGTATGGTTTCAAAGAGGCTTAAGCATATTTCTAGACGACGTCTGTTGAATGGAGCTCTTGCGTTATCGGACTTTGCTTGTAAACTATCCGGCGTCAACGAGCAAATGAATCGATAGGCGGAATAAGGCGGTGGCTCGTATGGAAAACAGTAACTTGAGCCATAATCCAAATAATAGTTCTTCAGCGTCGATATGAAGCTCGTGTAAGTCTCAGGAAGCTCTGTTTCCATTTAATCGATGCAGGTGCATCAGGAGAAACCGTGCAGAGTATTATTGTACAATTAAAAGCAATGTCTGCGAAGATCAGACATCAAAGCTATGTGGCACACTGCCAGACACTTGTATGTAAGTACGCACGTGTATGTAGGCCTACACTGTATATGCATGTGTTATGTATGTATTATGTATAATTATGTATATGCTTGTATGCATGTATGCATAGTAGGCCTATGTATGTAAATGTTGACCTTTTTCTATGGCGACCGTATGTCCTTGACCTCGTTCATTTTTCAATGAATTGATGCATGTGCATGTATGTGCAATGTGCATGCCTGCATTAGGTGTACGTGACATGTACGCCTATGTATAAATACGTGTGAGTTTTTATGTTGTGGAGAGATCCTGAGTGGCCGAGTGGGTTGGTGCCCGTTCGCCGCGCCGGCGCCCCGGGTTCGCGTCCCGGTCGGTCGGTTTATCAGAGATTAATTTCTCGGATCTTTACTGCGGGTGGCTCGGTCGCAATATAAACGTGGAGTACGAGGTTGCTTTCTGCCTCCGACACTGATCATCTTCGATATGAAAAAGTGTCGTTAAGCAGTAATACAACATGTTGTGGTTTAGCGTTGTCCTGAGGTTAGCTCTTACTCCTTGCGGTGGCAAATTCGGTTTCTGCGTTTCTTAAATCGTGAATATTCTATAAAGGATTTATAAAGGATTTTTGTGTATTCTTGTAGTTTTAGACTAATGAATGCAGGTTAACGTGTACGGTCCAAGAGTTTTTGTAACCTTAGTGTTTATGGTGAGTGCTGCGAATTTTATAGATTTTTCTGGTATAAGAGTGTGATTACTAAGTGATGGTTGGAATTGTGGTCGAAATAGCGCAAAGGAAATATCATCAGTGGCTATTTCGAGAGATTGAGGGAGTTTCGGTTCTCTGCCATTCTAACAGAACCAATATGCAGTCCAATCGGAAGTCGTTGCTGCTCTGCAGTTTTGTATACTGAGTCCTTATCTGCTAGCATGCCCACACAAAACCCATATAGTAAGTAAATAAGTAAGTAGCCTTTATTTGCATCTTACAAACGCACATGCAGTACATAGTAAAAAATTACATGTATACATGGGCGTATTTAGGGGTGTTTTTACGGGTTCAAACCCCCTGCCCCCAAATAAATGCATTAGGCCTACTATTATTAAAAACTAAAAATGGAAATCCCCGAAAACTTAGAACCCTCCGAAATTTTTTTCTGCCTACGCCTCTGCATGTATACATGTAAGATAAACTATAGCAGGAGCAGATTATAAAGTCACACGTGTACGACTAGATATAACTAAAGATACATCGATCTAAAAACTACTTTAAAGCAGTTTAGAGTTAACAATAGGTAGCAAGAAAGGATGTCCTCTCTTGCGAATTGAGTACCGTACTTGTCCTCACGAAGAAGTGGCAAGAGCTGAAGAATGAAGTGGCATAAAACTGCGATTTCTGCAATTAGTTTTTCTGCAGTATGGTTCTTCCCACAAAGTTTCCATCTCGTAACTCATATGGGCTTTACATAGAGCCCACATGGGTCTCCTCTAGTGCTCATAGAACTGTTGCCAGAGAACTTACTATATATAGTACTCAGTACTTAGTCCTTCCCGTGCACGTCTGCTCATCGGGCAACGCATCATCTCCACTCATCTCTACCCACCGCCAGCCCCTTCCCACGACATCTCCAGGCATCTCAAGTCATCTCTGATGGTTTCCGGCCATTTCTTCCGTGTTCTTTATCTCCTCCTTCTCCCTGAAGAACTCCAGGGCATCCAGTTTGACTCTGACAGGATAGTGGCTTTTAACGTGGTTCGAAAGTCATTGGCGTCGCGAAAATTCCTTTATTTCAATCAGAGTAGCTTGTGTTTTATTGAATTGTATCTATCAATTTATATAGCGCCTCTCGCAGTGCACACCAATCAGAGGCTTTGGTTCGAAATCTTTATCGGCGGCAGAACGTTTACTTTCCGACTTGTCAACGTCGGTGCTCTTGTGACTTAATTACAGGGCATATTGTTTTATGCGGCATGATTGTTTTCTAGCTGCTTTCATGGATCCGATAACAGAATCTTTTAATATTCGGTCTGCTATTGTTATTTTCCCAATATTTCTTGGGTTTGTTCGGTCACGATTCTATTCCGATTGCATTATTCCATCTGCTGGGTTTTCCTAATAGACCTATAGTTCCGTGTTTCTTGCGCGTTCTGGTGACTTTTTGGTCTTCGAACTGTAAGTCTTTTACTTTGGCAGTGCGCTTGGTGCTTAGTCTTCGGGCGTTAGTGCTTGTTCTGTCGTCAATGCTGCAGAGGGTTTTCTGCTCTGACTGTTTCGGTAGAGTGTGGTCGACTGAGATTAACAGTTGTTGATAAAATTTGAGAAGTTTGTTAGGCCTACTCCAGACTTAGATGTTCACTGTTCGGATATGTGATAATATTATAAGGAGTGATCTGTCTTCGATGGTGGGTTGGCTTATGATATACGGAGCTACTGTACAGTTTGTAGAGTTTTGACCATCCTTTTGTGTTAGAGGATATAAATTAGATTGCAAGAGAATTTAATGTAACTCGAACCGAGGTAAGTATTTACACGACGGAACTCCAATATAGTTCAATTAATGCGACTTGTCAATTTGCAGATTGCTCAGCTGCCATAGATTCTGACCAGCGTCATTCTCAAGTTAATTAGGCCTAATTAGTACTGTCTCAGCTTGTAGTTAAATTTTCAACAACAACACTACTAATAGGCCTACTGTTCGCGTTGTGCTTTGCAAATATAATGAAGCGAATGGACATTATGACTACAAGTATAGTAGCGTTATTTATGACACACGTTTTGTGCTTTACTTCTGTGTTTATAATATACAATAGATATGCTTCGTATACGAAGTTTGTCAGAAATTTGCAGGAGAGGGGCAGCGAAAGCATTGTGAATATGTAGAATTGGAACATTTTCCCCATAAATGAATCCTGGTATTCTGACATGTAACAGGACAATAACCCCCGGACAATAACCCCTGGACAATAAGCCCCGGATAATAACCCCCGGACAATAACCCGCCATGCATAAAAACCCCCGGACAATAACCCCTATACTGATACAGTACATACAGTAAAGAGCAGACATAAAAGAATGAACAAACATCCTAGAACTAAATATTGGACAATTATCAGACAATAATGGGTCAGAGTACATAAGAAAGACTTACAGTACATCAAAAACCAATTATAAGACAATTATTAGACATTAAACCATTGGACACGGAGTAGACATGAAAGAATTACCATACAACATGAAATAGGTCATCTACTATATAATAGAACTGGTTTATGGAAGATACAAAGTTTACAAATTTGATCAATTTCTATCCATGATGGAATTTATCAAATCTGATTAAGAAAAGATAAACTTAGTTTGAAGGTAATGTAGCCTATACAATGTATACATGAGCGCAACGTTCTTGACTATCTACGTGGAAAATCTCACAACCTTTCTTTTTAAGTTCAATAAACTAATTAACAAAAACAGCATTTTCTGTTACACATTAAATTTCATACTGTGACGTTGCATGGTTCTCTAATATATAGCCTATGTCTAATAAATTAATATATAAACTATATGATTAATATACATTGTTTATTTATATAATTAATATATCAGTATAGAGGGTTACTGTCCGGGGGGTTATTTGCATGGGGGGGTTATTGTCCCGGGTTATTGTCCGGGAGGTTATTGTCCGGGGGTTATTTCCGGAAGTTATTGTCCGGGAGGTTATTGTCCGGGGGTATTGTCCTATAGAACCTTCTGAAATTAGGTTTAACTTCTGCCTCTTGTTTCAATTTCTAGGCTATAAGTCCACGTCAACGCAAATAAGGAGGTTTTAATTTAAAGCTGGTGCATAAGTTCATTCAAACATTCTTCGCGTTGTTAGAATCTTGAAAGCTTCGGGAGGCTTAGGCCTATTTGTGCGCTTGTTTCATCGTCGATAGTGTAGTGGTTAGTGCGCTGGACTGTCAACCCACAGGTCGAGAGTTCAAATCCCCTCCAGTGCATAAATTTTGTTCTAGATTTCGCTCCACCTGCACTCCATGGCCAACTCAGCTTTAATGAGCACACTGACCGTACACTATCGATGGGAAGATGAGACGGCTAGGGAGAAGACTGGCCACCCGCCTTCATATGCCGAAACTAAGAAAATGAAGTCGCTAACACTTCATACCCATGGCTGCCTCAGTGCTGCTTAAGGGACTGCCCTTCTTCTTCTTCAGAAATTCGATTACATAGCTGCAGATGCTGTGGCGAAGTTACAACATGGCTCATTGAAATTGATCATAGACTTTCATAGCCTACATAATTATTCAAGTTATAGTTGTTCTTACCTTGTGAGGGTTTTGGCAGTCAACAGCCACAGAACTCCAGTAGCCATTCGACCTCCAAAGAAGGAGATTTCGAAACGACCACAAAGAAATTAACGGCCACAAGCAATGCACCGAACCCTCCTTATATACACGCACTCACCCACACACGTCTTTTACCCAGTGCAAAACGTCGATCACGATCCGGGTGTCTCCGGTAACATATCGACCGCGCCTCGAGCGAACGCCAGAGAAAATATTAGACTAAAAGATTAGGAAAAAACGTTCGAAGTAGACCTACAATGTAAACGTATAAAGGACAGCTTCGTTTACTCGCATGATTTGTGTGCATAGCGAATTAGGCGCCCCATATGCACCTTCAGTTTGTCTCATTTTGACATCACATCGAGACGCTAGCCGTAACGTTGTACGCGGCCTTCTGCTACGGATGCCTACGCCTCCCTCCACTAACAGCGCAATCGGAAACTCGTGCTCGAAGTCGCAGAACAGCAAGAGAAGTAGCTGCCTCGTGTTTTATAGATCGCAGGAAACGACTATAAACGTTGCCCCTACAAGCGAGACGCTAGCTGCTGTGTGTATAGTCTGTGTGATGCAGTGGGTCCAGCGTATAATGTGTCGAGTCATTGCCTGGCGCTACATCAATTAATTAAGCCGATAGTTAGACTGCGCCTGCGTGGATTCCTAGCGGTCAACGTAACTCTAGACTGTGTATTATGTTCCCTTACTGCAGCTCGCTCCTGTGAAAGACATTAACTAACGAACTATGATGGTCTTTACGATACCCTAAAGGCCTAAAGGCATACACTGGGAACCGTACAGTCCTGTCTTCATCAGATACCAACTGTTTATTTCCGGTTTATTGGCGACATATCTTGTCAAGTTTGTGTGAAAGAACCGTAGCCTAATCGTAATGAAATATTTATAAAGCGCGACTGAACAATTCAGAGGCTCTCCCGATCGAACCAAGTCATGCGGTGCCCCACCTCCTTCATATTTTGCAGAATTCTGACAAATATAACCTATAGGCCTATAGATGAAACTCGATGTGCAATCACGGAAGTCCAAACTCCAAAGACTCCAGGCCGAAGTGCAAGAAGTATGGTATAAGTCTTAGTATGATTTAGGCAGGGATGGGCAAATTACTTGGAAAATGTAATTGAATGACAAATTACAAACAGTGGCGGCGCCAGGGGATAGGGGGCTTAGCCCCCTAACTGCGGCTCAGCCCCCCAAAAGTGGAAAATCACTGCAAATCACAGGGAGGAGGGGACAAAAGGGGAAGGGTTTGGAGCTTTAGCCCCTAAACCTGAAATCCTGGCGCCTCAACTGATTACAAATTACTTTGGGACATGCATGAAATGTAATTTCAAATTACAAAATACTCCCATGTATTGTAATTGAATTACAAAATAAGAAATTACAAATTGCGCAATTTTATGGAATTTCAATTAGGCCTACTGACCATCCCTGGATTTAGGATTGGGCCTAAGGTTTGAGCTATTTCAGGAAAAACGAAACTAAAAACCTACAAGTAGGCTATCATAGGCCTATGAGGTTCTGTTTTTGGTAGCAAAGAAAAAGAATGCTTTCTTTATAATGTTGTCGCTTATTAAAATTTCGTGTCGACTGCGGTTACAAATTTCTGTACAAGTAAATTTGCTCAGGAAGTTTATTTAGAATTCATAATATCTCAGTTTACTTATGATTCGTGCTTTCAGGTTTAGGCCTAGAAGTTATTTTCAAAGCTGTGCAAGCGCAAACAGCTCATGAGTCCCAATAAAACCTTAAAAAACCGATCCAGGTAACATCGCGTGGTTGCATGCATATGTGGCTGAAGCTGATCCCTCTGTCACGTAGATTTTCTTGGTCATAGCCGATAATTATAGGCTATAATCCTCATCTGCAGAGGCGGCTCCAGACATTTTTTGTAACCAGGGCATAGCCAGGGCAGTCATAAGTAACCAGAGCATTAAATGTCGTTTTACTTTCTACTTTTAGACCTAACCAAGAGTTTGATCGGAACTGCATGGTTGTGGTGTTTTCATGGACAACTTTTTCACCTCGCCCACTTGCTTAACTGTTACATAGGGCGGCAAGGCCTAGCCTAGGCCTACTGCATAGCCACGGATAAGAACTTAGAAGGTACGGGAAGTCGGGAACTGTCAGAAAAAATAGAATGGGTTTGCCGGAAGTTAAGTTGGACAAAGACGTGAAGAGAGGATCGAGACATGATCAGCCCCTCCAAACAACGAAAAAGAAGATGAACTTTTCAAAGTGAAAGGACGCAAAGGCTGTTCATCTCATATCCAATTCTGAACCATCCTATAGATAAACAGTACCTATAAATAGATGTCAGACGGTTTCCGCGAAGAAGCTTAGGTCGACGCTAGGCCTATTAGCGTTCCATCATTGGCGAAAGAATAGCCTACAATAAATATACGGGAGAGACGGGAGTTGATATCTGTCAGACCAAATCATAATAATTATTAGGCCCTATAATAGCATGGACTAGATATTCGGTGCCGATAGGGCCTACATTAGGCCTATCTGTATTATCTGAGAGTGGTGTTTGATAGCCTCGACACAACCGTGGTGAATGGCTACTTGAATTACAAGTCTCTCAACGGGGACACCAAAATAGCACATAAACAGAAGGTTGTTCATGGTCTCACAGGTAGGCTACTTAAACTTCCAGAAAGAATACTTTTCCAATAAAGCCATAGAGAGAAAGGCGCGTCTCAAGCGGTCATACATGATCATTTGCCTCATGCCATGCCTGACAGGAAGAGATGCAAGCTTTGTCACAGGAGGAGCAAAGATAGCCGGTCAAAATGTCGGTGTGCCATCTGTAGTGTTGCTCTGTGTTTGCAAAGTGACCGTAACTGCTTCACGGAGTTCCACACAACTAACTACCTATCATGACTGCAATTAAATTCGTTGCTACACTGCAAAGGATCATATTATGATATTTAACCAACATGATAGTCCAGCAATTTTCAAGACTGCTACAAAGATGTAGGCTACTTTACAGCCTAACGGACATAGGCCTATCTGCCCCATATGCCTAGAATAAAAGCTGTCAAAATGTAAAAAATAATGTAGTCTATAGGCCTACTGCCAGGCATCAAACAGACTACATTAGGGGCCTAATTATGTTGACAGGAGAACCCAAGACAATGTATTCGTGTCAGTTGTGAACATTTTGCCGACCAAAAATCTTATCCCTTAGGCCTAGTGGGTTAGGCCTAAGCGAAATTGTGAAGCGTAGCCTACGTGCAGTCGGAAAGTGCACGATTCATATCGCGCAATAACACTACTGTACTACGGATGCCCAGTTAACAGCCTCACCAATGGCGACGTACTGTGAAAGTTTGCAGTTGCTTATTACTAGTTCTATGCTGGGGCGTGCTGCTGAGGAGGTGCGACCGTGCGAGGGATGAATGTTGTTATTCAAAGGATGCTAACAGTAATATTCTAGGAAATTTCTGTCGTCTCAGGTAATGTACTCGTGCAACTGTAGTTCCCATTTGATATTTTGTTAAATGTTGGATTGAACAGTCGTTATTCCTCGAAGAGTACCTCCAAGGGTATCGTTCTTTCAGATATGCGAGAAAGTTGGACGTTGGCCATGAACTACCGTAACTATCAAGATGTCCGATTCTATTTTTGGAACTGCCGGTTGTAGATTATATAACATGGCGCTTCAACGAACTTCTATGACGTCATGAGTACTGCGTAGCATTCCTAGCAGTCGGATGCTAAGAAATATGCACTTTATTGAAGTTGGAATTTAATCATTTTAATAATTTAATTCTGATCTATAGGTTATTACGATTAAGTTTGTGAGTTTATAAGCATACATCGTATTGTTGGCAATGGTACTGGGGTTAATGACGTATTATTGTGAGGTATCTTGTTAGTAATCTGAGTTCAGCGGCTGGCGTTGATTGACAGATGCCAATTAAGTTGCCCGTAAATGGAATGATGAAAAGTCTGGTTAAAACCCGGATCGATGGTGCGTGACCGCTCGGAAAAAGGTTGATAGAAAAGACGGAGTTGTGGATTTTGTCGTTATTTATGTATTCCATGACTGGAATATCTTAAATTTATACAGCGCCTGCGCCCTAGGAAAGTCAGACCTCATGACTTCGCTGTTTGTGTTGCTCTATATTCGTAATTCATGATGGAAAGATCAATCTTGCTGTACAAAAGTTGGTCCACAGATATCCAGAAAATGTCCCCAAAATTTATTTTAATTAGGTTATATACAGAAATTTGTTATCTGGCTGCAAATTAAAATGTGGCTTGCAGGGCCGTATTTACTGTGGTGGAGGCCCCGGTGCACCGCTGTGGTGGAGGCCCATTAGCAAGCCGCAGGCCAGGTGCGGATGATGCCTGAAAGTCGGCAATTATAGCTCACTGGCGACGATTCGCGAAACACGACGTGTCAACTTCAGCATATCCCAAAGACAAGGATGTAATTTAAGATAGGATGATCTATGAAACATAATCCTGATTTGTTTTCCTCAAATTCGTGCAATTAATCGCTGAACAACATATCGGGTCCTCCATGCTTTTTTACTTCCAAAGACCAGCTCACTCTAGTATTTCGATACATGGAGAAAGCTAATCCGGTAGGCTAGAACGATTCGTGAAGTTCATGCCAAACCAGGGTCATATTAAAGGCGCAAGACATGTTTGATGGCTTGGTAGATTTCCTCGACGAGAACGGTATTCACATGTCAAATTGCCGCGGTCAATCGTATGGCAACGCTGCTGCCATGAGTGGACGCTATAATGGTCTTCAAGCAAAGGTGTCAGCAGAAAACAATCTTGCAGCATGGATTCCTTGTGCAGGTTATTAACAAAATATACTTTATAAATCTAATATTAAATCTACAGTAAATATCTATGATTTTGAATCATCTCTCATTTATAAGAAATGTGTGTAAATGCTTTCTGAGCCTTGCCTGTTAAATTGTTCTTGTTACATTTTTAAGTGTAAATGTCTTCCTTCAACCATGCAATTACATAAACAAACCAGCAGGTTAACACTGCTAAATAAATAATAACAATATTCTTAATTGAAACAATCCGGTTGACAGACCGCAACCGGTTACAGTGAACAGTTGTGCAATTGAAACAATTCACAAGAACGCAATTGACAGAAGACATAAATATTAACTACTAACAGACAGCCTGCAATACACGGAAATATGTTAATAAGTAAGAAAAAAGTGGTCTTTGGTTAATCATCAAAAATAAATTTAATCGTTAATATTAATTAATGATAAATCGATTAATTAATTGTTAACTTCCGCAGTCCTAATAGTAAATCTAAAGTCTAGACAGCGTTTTCTGGGTGTTATCATAATCCTTTCTTTGCTGCTTGATTGCAGGGCACTCTCTCAATTTGGTTGCGCAAGCAGCTGCAGAATGCTCTCCTGCTGCTGTGGAGTTTTTTGCTCTGCTTCAGGAAATCTATGTCTTCTTCACAGTTTCTACACATCGCTATGAACTGCTAACACGTACAGTTATCAGTCTCTGTTCCAAAAAGAATCAACACAACCCGATGGTCGTGCAGAGCTGATGCGGTTAAATCTTTATCACAAGGATATAACCAGTTTATTGAAGCTCTCGATCGAATTGCTGACGATACGGATGAACTAGCAGACGTGCGTTGCAAGGCCCATGGACTTTCAGAGCGACTGTGTCAGCTTGAGACTGGTATTTACACCGTCTTCTGGAATGACATTTTACAAAGAGCCAATGCCACCAGCAAGACACTGCAGGACCCTCTATTTGACCTAAACTCCGCTGTTGCCGTGGTAAAATCACTGAAAACGTTCGTCGAGTCCAAGCGAGATTGCTTCCAGGAGTACAAGAAAGAAGGCATCGAGAAATCCGGAACGACAGAATACATTCAGAAGAGAGAACGCCAACGCAACGTTCGACTTGATCCGCTCGATCAACCTCGTCACGTTGTTCCGCGCATGGAGTTGACGCAGTCAGATAAATTTAGAATACAAAACTTTCTACCAGTCATTGATCCATTTGTTAGTGCTTTGCAACATCGGCTTGGTGTTTACGAGCTTATCTCGTCTCGGTTCGGTTTCCTACGCAAACTGCATGTACTTTCATCACCAGAACTACTGGCAGCAGCATCGAATCTTGTTGAGGTCTATAAAGACGACCTTGATGCATGCTTTGGAAATGAGGTTGTGCAGTTTGTTGACTTTGTGGACACATTCAAGGATGAAAAAGCTCAAGACGTCTCTCGAGAGCATTTCAGGTATCAGCTGATACTCAAGAAAGAAGTACAGGGTTCATTTCCTAATATGGAAATAGCACTCCGCATGTATCTGGTGCTGATGATCAGTAACTGCAGTGCGGAACGTTCCTTCTCAAAAATGAAACTAATAAAGAACAGACTACGGACATCAATGGGCAATGAGCGGTTGTCCCATCTGGCTCTCATGAGCATAGAAGCTGACATTCTGCATGAGATCAACTTTGAGGACCTGGTGACCGAATTTGCAAAGAAGAAAACACGCAAAGTTCCACTAATTTGACATAAATTCACACCCGAGACAAACTACCTTCTAACCTGTTAACGTTTTCTTAGTTTTAGATTTTTCTAAATTGTGTCTGTGCTCGCTGTGCACTGCTGAAATATTTCATAATCAATTATGAAACACAAGAAAAAATTCTTGCATTTGTGGTGGAGGCCCCTATGTGGTGGAGGCCCCGGTGCCAGTGCACCTAGTGCACATGCCTAAATCCAGGCCTGGTGGCTTGTGAGAAGCCTTCCTGAATGTGTAGGCCTATACTTTCAGTGCAATGTTTAATTAATAGCAACAATAGAATTTTTTTATATTTTTCATATATTATGTGTGAAAGAACTATATGTTGACAGCATGATGCAAAGTCTCCCTTTGTGAATACCTAATAGATTTCCAAATTTACGTAGTGATGCTCTCATTGCTCTGGTCCCCATACAATTCCCATGCAGTTGTGCTAGCTACAGTAAAAACAGGCACAGAAGAAACCTGAAACACAATGTTCAATTTTTATGGAAAGTTGCTGTCAGTTTAAAACTAGGAGAATACAGAGCTTATGATTAATTTGGGCTAAAAAGCCACACGATTGCTTCAGCAAATGTGTTCTTGTACCGTACATCTTACTTAGTCGTGGCTTCTGGACACGTTTTACATACCAGTAATCTTGTGATTCTTGTCCTACACAAAAAGGAACCAGAGCTTTGGCTTCAAGAAGAACTGGAACACCGCCTTCAGTCACCATGTTAATCAAAGAAGGAACCGATACAGCGTTGCGGTCATCAAAAAAAGAACCGAACGCTGTGCCAGTGCATTCTGATCCCAACAGATCCCTGAAACATATAATGTGATGGAAATATGAAGTAGCAATGCTAAGAAAAGATTTACTTAACAATCTCTTAGGTGTAGAAATTCATTAGAAAATATCTCTGTGTCACACTCAGATCATTTGCTTTAACAGTGTCGTGTTAAGCGCTGAAGATGATGAGCCCCATGGCGGCCGAGACTGGGACTTGGATGGCCCCAATGAAGCCTGTCCTAGAATCAATCACAGCTGAATCAAAAGTCTGTCGAAATGTGCCATCGAAAGTGGTTAGTAAAACGTTTCTAAACTGAATATTTTTTTAAAAGTCTTCAGTAAAAAACATTACGGTAGTGCTTACTGTGCTTACAGTATAATTATAAATATCGTGAAATATAGCTCTGACATACTATGCATTGCATAATATTTGGGTGTACAATTTAAACAGTTATAAAGTACATGTAGGTGAATAGAAAGTATTTATAACAAGTTATTGTATATAATTATCCAGTTGCTACTTGCTAGACTAGAAATCAGCAATTGGCATCCCGTTAGGTATTAGAGAAGGGGCATACCCTTTCTTTATTGCACTTATGGCAACCTGCTAAGCAACTAACTGTAAAAGTTGAATTTGATAATACTTATGCTTGGCAATCTGCATTCTGCATATTTAAGTTAAGGGTGTCCAAGCAGTATAATTTGGTAGCAGTGGGAAACCCCCCTCCCCTCCTAAATATGCCCATGCATGACACAGATGTAATTGAACATTTATATATAAGCCTCTTCCAGAAATCTACTTGAAGGCGCTCTCTGTGCTAACCATATTGAACATATACAGAACCAAAATATTGATGCAGCTTATTTAGCACATAAAAAGATGAAACGGTGATTTCTGGCTAAAACATTTTAGTAAATTATAAATAAAAATTGAAATACTAATTAATTTAACCATAAATTTAAAAAGAAATGCTAATGATTTGCAAATTCTTGTAGATCAAAAAATCAAACCGAAGCCAAATTTGGTCCATACCCCTGCATTACACAACATTACTAGTAATGGAGAATTAATCAAATGTAATCTACCATTTGCAGGTTCATGGTGAGAGGACAATGTCAAGGATATCATCTTCATCACGAATTCCTGATGCCGATGAGTCACGCATTGGAAAATACCAGCCAATCAAAACGATCGGAAAAGGAAATTTTGCCAAAGTGAAGCTTGCAAAGCACATGCCTACAGGACAGGAAGTAAGCTAGATTTCAAGCATTTTTTTCCAGGTTATGGTTGTTTAATGTTTATTTAGATTCCTGTAAAGTTATGGTACTGAAACTAAAATAGAATTTGGTTAATTTTAACCTGTAAAGTTATGGTACTGAAACTAAAATATAATTTGGTTAATTTTAACAGATAGTTCAGGATATAGATTTTTTACTCTGATTCTTTTAATGCTACCTCGACTCATTTTGACAATGTTTTGACAAGTTTACCAAAGAGAAGCTTATCTTGAATTGCTACTGAAGGTCAGCTTGTCTAAGTTTTGACTTTTTAGAACTGTTAGATAATCATATTTAGGTGTCTTTAGGAGGTTCTTGAAATGCACAGTGTATGTGTTTAGATACATAATAATAATAATAATATTTGTCTATTAATTCAAACTGACAAGTATGTACGCAGTAAGATTGCTTGATACAGTAGTAACAGATGATAACAAGTTTAAACAGGAGTCGAATTTAACTTATGGCAGCCGCCTACAAGTCATCTACCTATCCTACTGATGATTTTACCATCGCCCCCTTGGGAGTGGGAGGCTGAGTCAACCTTATGGGGTATTGGGTATCGAACCAACATCCTTCTGATGTTCGTGCCAACGTGTTACCATTCAACCATCTCCTGCCCCTACTTGAATATGTTGTGTAAGACACAAGTTCAATTTACTGCTTGTCCTCTGTCCACCTGTTAAAATCCATTGTTGTTACTGATTTACCAGAAGGAAACATTTCTTACTGTTGCCTTCTGTTACAGTTAAATATTTGTCTGGTTTGGTTGAAGAAGGTAAATTCTTGAACATTTCTACAGCATGTGCCTTCGATTATTCGTTTTAGCAAATATAACTGCTGTATTTTTTGGAAGATACACATTTACAGGAAGTTATTTGACTAATTCTTTGTAGTTCTGCCATGAAGTTTTTAACTGAAACGGGTGACTTACTTTCTGTTTCAGGTTGCGATTAAAATCATTGATAAGACTCAGTTGAACCAGTCAAGTTTAAAGAAGGTGAGTTTTATCACATTGCTAAAATTTCATTGGTGTATGTATTATATAGCTCCTCATCGAGGATAATTATGCTGTAGGAAATAAATCCCTTATTAAGGGTCATCCATTAATTATGTCAACAAATTTTAGGCAATTGTTGACCCCCTCCCCTTGTCAACAACTGTCAAACATTGACGGACCCCCTAAAAAATTATGTCAACAATCCCAGAAACCCCCCTACAAAAAAGAAACACAATGGCTCAATACATGTAGAATCATTTTTTCAAATTGTTTTACACTAAAAAATGCAATCTCGAATTTCAAAATATATGAGTTTAGTTTATTACCAGCTTTTTATTAGTATTAAACATTAAGCACTTTATACATTTTTAGCATTACTTAATGTTTTTGCTACCATTTTGAAGGGTCTGTGTTGATTCATTGGAAAAAATTTGTTGACGTCAACTTGTACCGAACCCCCTCCCCCTTGTCAACAACTGTCAAACTTTTCCAAACCCCCTCCCCCTATTTTGTTGACATAATTAATGGACGACCCCTAAACTGAAAACAGTCAAAACTGAACACTTACATTTTTTATCTCTAAATCTCTATTATTCAGCTAAGTATCCTTCGATCTGTATTATTTTATATTTTATTGATTTGTTGAATAAGTTTGGTATAGAACTTTCTCTCTGCATTTTTCTTTTTACGGTTTTAAGGTAGGGCCTGGTGAAGATGCTTTGTATGACTTGCTTTTAAGATATCCTTGTTATGTAGTGTCTAAAATTTCAAACTGGTTATCAGAGTCTCGTTTTTAAAATTAGACCTTTAAGTCTGTAAGGAACAAATCCTACTGTCTTGAACATGGGCTGGTTCATCATACTGCTTTGTACCTGAGGTACTTGTGCCCAAGTAGTTGTGTGGGTCTAGTGGTTGTCAACGAGAAGTCGAAGGTTCAGTGTCCACCAGGGCAGATTTGTTTTGAGATTAATGCTTTACGTGTTCCCCTAGTCAGCTCGGCTAAAATGAGTACACAGACTGTACACTGTTGGTGGGAAGATCAGGCATCGAGGGCGAGAACTGGCCACCCACCGTCATAGCCGAGGCTAAGAAAATGAAGTCATGAACGCCTCATACCCATGGCTGCCTCACAGGTTCAATTAAGCGACTGCTGTTCTTCTGTTATGGAAGAACTCCAATGAATTAATTCTTGCAAAGACTAGTTTATTTCTTGACAGAGCACCGTATTGCACTGTTTGAAGATAAAGAAATGAAAAAGTTGAGAAGTTTTTGGTGTAATTGATTGTGATGTGTTAAGCTGATGTGTGAGTGCTGACTGTTTTAAGATACACGTGATATGACTTGTTTTTAATCGTTATGCAATCAATACATTACAATATTATTCAGTACTTCAGTCAATGAGAATTAGTTATGTGTTAATTGGCAAACACTCTTTTACCACTAAGAGGAGTTGTCTGACTTTGCAGCTTTTCAGAGAGG
Organism: Aporrectodea caliginosa; assembly: GCA_020284085.1. Classification (NCBI taxonomy): domain Eukaryota; kingdom Metazoa; phylum Annelida; class Clitellata; order Crassiclitellata; family Lumbricidae; genus Aporrectodea; species Aporrectodea caliginosa. The sequence goes on along the minus strand of JACEVL010000116.1, from coordinate 1,017,257 downwards.
TCAGGATTATGAAGCTTCTCAATCACCCCAACATAGGTAGGTGGTTTATTTATTTATTTTTATTTGTATTTATTTCATTTATTGTTTCCAAAAATGTGGTTTATGTTATGTCACATACAAAATATGCAATATTCTCTAAGTGTGATAGTTTCAAATGGATTCCTTGGTTGTTGATTTACTTATTTTGATTTGGTAATGGTTTTAATTCCTTGCATTTGGCTTGGCATCGAACTGTGCTTGTAACAATGTTTTGATTTTTTTTGATATTTTAAGGTTTTATTGTTTTGTTCTAAAATTTTCTGTTTGTTAATGCTAGTTATAATATATGTTAACTCTGTCCAGTTATTACATTAAGCTGTCATTGTGGAGGAGACATTTTAAATAGGTAGATAGATAAAGCCTTTATGTTTTAAAAAAAACCAGTTAAAGCTGTACTGTGTAGCTCTTTGCATTTTTGCTGACAGTTGACAGTGTGTGTAAAGCATCCTAGAAGTAACTTGCTACTTATAATGCTATAGAAATTGTCCTGCTTACAATTACAATTGTTTGATTGTAGTTAAGCTTTATGAAGTCATCGAAACAGAAAAGACGTTATACCTTATAATGGAGTATGCAAGTGGAGGTAATATATATTTTTTTTTAAATTGTTAATGATGAGTTACCTATAAAAACGTTAAACCAATGGTGCTTAAATGTATCCAGTAATGTAAGGTGCTAAAATGTATCCTGACTAGAGTACAGCCGTTTATAGAAACAGAGACAAAAAATGTGATGTGAGTAGGAGACCTAATAGATGACAGTTTTGGCTAATACTGCGACTGTTACTTCCTACCTTCACAACATTAATTGTTGGATTTTGTTATGCAGTGTTCCTGAAGTGTTTTCTATATTGCTTCTCATTTAATTTTTCTAGGTGAAGTGTTTGACTACCTTGTGGCACACGGTCGTATGAAAGAAAAAGAAGCCAGGGCAAAATTCAGACAGGTACTCAACAATTCAAACATCAGTGGACTGTTATTAGAAAAGATTAACTTCCTACTGTATATTGGATTGGTTTTTGTTGTTTCAGTTTTGTTGTTGGCTCTATCTTCTATTGCTCTTCTGAGCTTATACGTTAACACTTTAATGATGAGCTGCATTGGTTTACCAGTTGTTAAACTGTTAAGCAAAATTCAGATATAAGGCTTTTCTTATCCAAAGAGCTTAATTTTTATGAATTCACTTAGTTTAAGTGACCATGAACACTTTTTGTACCTAGTTTTTTTATCACCGTGGTGTGCATCAATTTCATGCAATTTGTTAAATTGTATAGTAATGCAAAGAAATTGAAGAGATATCAGTAATAAATTTAATTAACCTACACAATTCCATGTTTCACAAGTGATAAATGGTTAAACTTTGTTTACAGTTTGAATTAATATGTTTTTATATGTTTACCACTAGTTTTACTGTTTTGTGCATACTTTTAGATTGTATCTGCAGTTCATTACCTTCATAAGAAGCGCATAGTTCACAGAGATCTCAAAGTTAGTACCTCTCCATTTAATTTTCATTAAACCTTTTAAATTGTGAAAATTAATGTTGCTTTTATTGTAAATTTCTACATTATTGGGCATGTTCTTAGGTTAAGAAGTAAGATAAAATATTGTAGAGCAAGAGAGATCGTTCAGAGTAATATCATATTGATTAATAAGATTAAACACAGTGATTTGAGGTTAACAGTTAGGTAAGGTATTATGGTAAGCATCTATTAGTAAAAAAATAAAAAATGTAATACTTGTGCATCATGATTTCTTGCTTGTTTGTGCTTCTTTCAACAACTGTCCTTTGAAAAATAGTACCGAGACGGAAATATGTGCTGACTGAAGCACAAGTAGAGCAACATCAATCCAGTAACTGGATAACGTTTCCAAACAGGATACATGGCTTGACTGAAATAGTCATATTCACATAATGTTTTAAATACCAGATTTGGGCAGAAATATTAGCAATCAGTCAATATGCCACAGACATAAGACGTACTATGGTGAAGATATTAGTTTGCTAAAGGTTACAGAGAACGTTAGTCTCTGATGACGTGCCAAGTCTGCTTATGGCAGTGTGAGCAGTCGCTTTGACACTAGATTTCGATATTATAAATTGACTTGCATTTTAATATGTGTCTTTGTTATGTAAACTATAATGACTTGAAATGCTTTCAAGGGATCGAAAGTTCGTGACCTCCCTGATCTGTCTAACAGATTGTGACTGTGGTTTCCTTTCAAAGTAGCCGTTGAGTGACATTTTGTGTGTTACAACAATGTAGGCGTCATTAGATTAGATGAAAATGATTGGTGAAGAAATTTTTTAATTGTTTACAGGCGGAAAATCTGCTTCTTGATGCTGATTTGAACATCAAGCTTGCAGACTTCGGTTTCAGCAATGAGTTCGCAGAGGGTAACAAACTGGATACATTCTGTGGAAGCCCACCATATGCAGCCCCAGAGCTTTTTCAAGGTATACACCGGTATACACATGTCAGAGGTCTACACAGCAAATTTAATAACCCCTTTGGGAAGCTTCAAGCATTATTTCTAAATTCTATTACCAACATTTTCTATTACTTTTTAAGTTTTGAGTGGTAGAGGAAGCATTAAATTGCCTGTAGTTGTCTCCAGATTAGATGAAGATGAAAATGATTGGCAAAGAAATTTAGTCAGCAGGTCTCTGCCATTTGATGGACCTAACCTTAAGGTTGTTGTCTTGTTTCTTATAACAGATGCTGTGCAAATTTGCTGTTGCAGTACAATGCAATGTAATTGTTATGTAGTCATTCTTTGCGTTTGTGGATTGTGGGAGATATGCTGTGGTGAGTGTGCAAAGATGCAATGCTAGATCAAAGTTTCTGTACATAGAAGATGCTGCCAACTTCTCCAGATACATTTTTAGTATAATTTGTTTTAGTATAAATTTAATTCCTGGATTTTTCATACTGGAGTAATTCCTGAACAGTATGTAAATGATTTATTTAGGTGAATGGACAGTAATGATGAGAAGTTATTCTACTTATTTATCCAGTTGCTATACTAGAAATCAGCAATGTTCTGCAGAATCTGTAGGTTATTGTTATTAAAGTTTATAAGAATTTTTAGGGTATTGTGATGTTACTGGTTTGACTTCACATTTCTGACTTGATTTAGGTAAGAAGTATGATGGACCTGAAGTGGATGTCTGGAGTCTTGGTGTCATCCTTTACACTCTAGTCAGCGGATCTCTGCCGTTCGATGGACATAACCTTAAGGTTGTCATTTTGTTTCTTATTCGAGTTTCTCAGATAGATATAGTCATGTAATTTTGTTTTCTTTAGAAGAACTAACTAAAAACGTGTCACAAAGGAAGTGGTATGTAGAGACCAGGAGGAGATCAGATAAAAACTTACACAGGGATGGGCAAATTACTCGGAGATATGTAATTGAACTTCAAATTACAAATTGCTGGGGGACGTGAATTATAATTTCAAATTACAAAATGCATCGGAATATGTAATGAACTACAGATTACAAATTACAAGTTATATGATTTCAAGTAATTTCAACTACATAATTTCAATTGCTGCCCATCCATGAACTTAACGCTATAACGACAAGCGTGTACTAAACACTGCTGGGGAATCAATTCAGCTCGTTATTAAAGGGTTAAACAATGAGAACTTTAATGTGAATGTTTAGTAAGGTATCTAAAAATGTTGTGTGGAAGCTTGCCAAGTGAGATAAACTTTAAAGCAAAAATAATGGCAGCTTTCCAGTGTAGATGTATTTTGTAGAAAAAATTCATGAACTGTGGTGACAGGAAGTTTGCTATAACACTGCACTCAAATATTTTAGGTTCATAGCTTCCAAAAATGCATTTACATGAAAAGTATGTGGAACAGTGGGAGTATAGATCATGTTAAGTAGGGAACAACCGGAAATCGCTTCGGCCATTTGCCCCGGCTGGATATCGGGTTTTTCGGAACAAATAATACACACGCAAATACCTACAATTTTTGGAATTCGATCAATCTCAAGATTATAGTTACAATTTACAAATAAATTATACAACTGAACTAAATTTTGTGAAGTATCCTACAAGTAGCTTTCAATTTTTTTATTGACAAAAAGTCACAAAATACACTAATAGAGACTTACAGTCGCTGTCGTATTTGTATATATATATCTAATTGGTTCATTATTACAGGTAAAAAAAATAATGTTTATGCTGATCTTTTTTTATTACATGTAAAAAACGGTACTCGGTTCGTACCCGGATCCGGCAAATAGTACATCCAAATACTCGGATTTGCTACCCGGTAGAAAATGTCTACCCGGTTGTTCCCTAATGTTAAGGAATATTTATTGGTTGATGATTTCTTCTGATAGGAGTTGAGAGAGCGAGTGTTGCGAGGAAAGTATCGCATACCGTATTACATGTCGACCGAGTGTGAACATCTCCTCAAGAAGTTTCTGGCTCTCAATCCACTGAAACGAATGACTCTGGAGGTAATTCATCATGAGTGCATATGAATCTACTGACGCAGATAGTGTGAAAGAACTATTTTTATGCTGCTGATTGTTACGATGTGTGTACCTTGACTGTAAGTAAGCATTGTGGTTTTGAGCCACCCTTGCTTGATTTGTTGATGCTTTTCCAATGTGAACACTTACTGAAGCTGGTGGCTTCAGTGCATCTAAAAAGACCTTAGTCCTTAGTTCTACCTCTTTATACCCATTTGTTTCATATGGCCACCTTTGGATCCTTTCAAAACTTTCACTTTTTGCTCAGATAAAGCTGGGAGCACAGCAGAGCAGATTTGCAGAGCACAAGCTGCGTATGTACATGTGTGTATCTATCTATCTGCGTTACGAGTATATATGTATGTATGTATGGATGCATGTATATATCTACTTAATCTCATGATGTCTGTTGGGCCTTGCATTAGGCATGAATCGATGGTCACTACAGGCGAAATCATATTTAAAAGTCGTAATTGATCGAAGACACCCTGTCGAGCTCTGCTAGGTGAGGGAATATGTTAATGTTACAATATGCTGAAGGGTGCCTTTTAAGCACCTTATAAAGCACTAAATGTTGTATCTTGCATGATGTTATATTAAGATTATGTTGGAAACTTTTTTCTGGAAGTCATTCATTGTACAGTCTGTATGGGCAGATGATGCGTTTTTTTGTTAAGTTTTATCTGAAACATAAAATGATGTGTGATAGCTTGATCATGTTTAGAACGTCATGAACGATGCATGGATGAACAGCGGCTTTGAGGATGATCAATTGAAACCGTACATAGAACCACAGTGTCACATTCAGAACAGGATAATTGGTAAGAATTGGAAATCTATACCAGTTTGAAATCGACTTTCTGCTTATTATATAAATGCAGTGGAATCTGTGGAAACCTTTGTAATGGAAGCTGATCAAGTGCCATATTATAATGAAGTTATGTTACAAAGAGAGCATGTTCTAAGGTTGTAATGAATTTTAAACCCAAGTTCCTGACTGTTTTATGCTATGTTTGTAATAAATTAATGAAATTATGCTTATTATAAACAGTTTTTTGTGCAGGCGTTTTTGTACTGTAGAATATATGGAATTTGAAATGTTTGCTGTTCTCTCTCTTACTGTGCATTTCATCACATATAAGCTCTTACACAATGACATCTCATAAGGAGGCAAGAGTGCATAATAATTTAGTTTTGGATTATTGCTTTATAACTTCTCCCAATTATAACTTAATAACTTCTCCCAATTGTTTTTGGAACAGTGAATTCGATAAAACATGATATTGTGTTGATTTGAGTGATGTAGAAACTCATCTGAAATGGTTTTCCAAATGTCCTGTCGTGTATTTTGAACAGGAATAATGGTTGACATGGGATATTCGAGATCAGAAGTTGAACAGTCGTTGGCTCAGAAACGCTACGATCACATGACCGCAACGTATCTTCTTCTGGAAAGATCCTCAGATCCATCCAAAATAGTACGTTCTGAGATGCTTCTCGACATTGTAACACCATAACCATATTATATTTCTGTTTTTGTAATTTTCAAGGAGATGAAGCAATTTAACAGACAGAGCAGAAAATGTAGATCATGGATTGTTAATGAATTGTTTTAGTTTGCCAATAAGCTTCCAGAACGATGAGAGGGACCATTCTTATATATGTGGATTTTATGTATTCATTTAATTTATGTATGATGTATGTATGTATTGCATGTACACAAGTACAAATGAGTGTATCTGGAATTTTATATTTGCACCTTGTAACTTTTGAAGGAGCTACTTCTTCCAATCTTAACTAAGATGAGTGAAGAGTTGGCATTTCATGTTGTATCTGAGTCCTGCAAATATCCTGCACGTGAAGACGGCCGATGTGTCTTTGAAAGATGCCTAGTCTCATTAGGATTTAGCAGAAAATTGACCAACCAAGACACAACTTTAACTGGATTTAAGTTGATTCTCTGTTTCAGGCTAATATGACAATGAATGTGAAACTTTGATGTGTAAAGTACAAGTGGGTAAGCAATAATTTATAAATGCCTTTCAGGAACTTCTTTAAGCAATGCATCCTGTGTGATTTTGTCATTAGTATGAGTGCAGCCCTGCTGCAGTTATGACAAGACCTGGTAGCAGTTTGTCTTTGAAGCAGTCCGACATGGTCCAACGAAGTCGTGTGGAGCGTACAATTGTGCTTCCATCTCCAACGAATGAAGCAGAGAAACCACGTGTCCTCAGAAGCGCTTCTTTTGCAAGTCCTGCTCGAACAGGTAGGTCTGACAGATATTACCATATGTTTAGGCATTGTAATTGTAATTGTAATTACGACAATTTATTTAACATCGTCGGTAGCAAGCTACTTATAGGATGCTTCACAAAACTGTCTACTGTCAGCATAAATGCATTGCGCCTAAGTGAAGTCTCAAACCTATGTTCTCCATGTTACAGGCCAAGTGCTGTGACCAATCGGCGACTGTGCCCCGCTAAAATTGAAAGTAGTGTTGGCTTTCATGGAGTTGAAAAGACCAGTTCTTCAAATAACTGCAAGACTTGTGTTTCATTTAAGGGGTCGTCCATTAATTATGTCAACAAATTTTAGGCAGTTTTCGACCCCTCTCCCTCTTGTCAACAACTGTCAAACATTGACGGACCCCCCTAAAAATTATGTCAACAATCCCAGAACCCCCCCCCTACAAAAAAGAAACACAATGGCTCAATACATGTAGAATAGTGTGGCCCAAACTTACACGGGGAAAATATTTTTGTTGAAACATGCTGCTCCACAAGGCTGCCCTTGTTCCACTTGACAAGAAGACCATGTGGTGAAAAAATTGAAGAGATCTGAGCATGTTTAGAGGTCGCGCCTTTTTGACACTTTTTTGTAGAGATCGCAAAAACCGCACGTCGCGTTTCAATAGCTACATATAAATTAGGATTTACACCATGAACTCCACGCACCTTCTTTCTAAATAATAATCTAGATGTCAACCCTATTTAAGTAAAAAAAAGAATAATAAGCTTACTTACAAATAAAAAAACTTGTTTTCAAGTTCTTTGTATTTAGAAAATGGTTGCTGAATTAGAGGTAGGCAATAATCTCTAAATTTTGCATGCTAACTTATAGACTAAAGTTTTCATAACAATTCGTTTAATTTACAATTGGATTGTTCACTATTGCTCCTCATACCGCTACATTTGTATGATTAAAGTATTTTTTATTTGTGAAGCACTCCTTAACTGTGAAATACAACGCATGCCTTTTCACTTTGTATAATAAACGCTTATATGTAGCAAAAACAGCAGCTGTCATGGCATCAACCAGGAGTTCTCCACAATTTTGGCTGTTAGGGATGCCTAACAAGGACATTCTTGGGTCTGGACTACCAAGAAATTGGGCTATGTTTCATCACCAAAATGAGTGATTCGGGTGTTAGCTAGCTCCGGAAGTTGTATGACGGTTACAGTCTGCTGAAGAAGAATAGACTTAAATTCAAGAGTTCTGCCGACTCAAAGAGGGACAGTTTAAGGTCGATTTAAATTAACTATTTGACATCTCACGAAAAGATGCAATGACTTTAATGACAAGTCAAGAGGACAAGCTCTTTCTAAAAATGAGAAAAAGGATCCTTCAAGTTTGTTGCCAAAATCTTGACGAACAGAGAGACTCACAAGAATTACAGCGGCACTCAAGCGGCTGTTCGAAAGTAAGGGTAAGTAGCCGACCAATTGCAACTAAGTAGTGTTGTTACAATTCAATGATTTGAAGCTTCTTGCATAGTTTCTTGAATACTCAGACCGTGTCATCAAAGAAAAAGCAGTGGAGGCATTCAGTTGACTTCTCTGGTATTTCACCTAGCACTCTGTGCCACTTGCTTTGTTTGATGAGAGAACAGTGAAAACATCAAGACCACTATGATGAAAACCTTACTTACCCCCTAATCAGCTATCCACGAAACGGCTGGACAGGTGATCCTTTGACCCCCACACTACACTGGAGGCGTATGTCACAAGGAGTTCTTTAAAACTGCTTGGTCTTCTTACTATCCAGGGTGAAGAGCAAGCCAAAACTTTCCTATCGAAGCTTTCTGCTCTCTGACCAATGGACCCTACATTCCAGTCGATAAAGGCTAATGTCAAACTTTTGATGTAGTCAATGACTGCGCAAAACGTGGAGTGGCTCTGATCTAGTCTCACAATGATGTTATCCCTACTATCTAAGGATGAGTCACAGAAACAATACTTGCTGCAACTTGACTCCAGTCATCACACAATGATTTCTTTTCTGACAAGAGCAAAATGAAAAAATCGGTTTTCGCGTTTTCCGGCACTTCAATGACGGTTATTTATGCAGACTGGAAAACTACTTTAATAATAAAAACTATATTGCATTACAAATTATTTGCATTCAATGCACTCTGACTAAGCAGTAACACTGAGGTATATATTTTATTAGGCTGTTCAAAGTTCAAAATAATAACTGCCTTGAAAGTCAAACTGATACATGTCTTTTGACGTTTCATACTATATAGTGTAAAAGTGTCCAAAAGGCGCGACCTCTAAATATAGTTCAATCTGTCCAAAATTTTGCACACAGGGTTATATTTTCGTGTGTAACAAGGGCAGCCTTGTGGAGCCAAACATTTCCAACTTTTTTTGTGTTGGGCCACCCTAATGTAGAATCATTTAAAAACAATTTTTACATTAAAAAATGCAATCTCGAATTTTAAAATATATGAGTTTAGTTTATAACCAGCTTTTTAGTAGTATTAAACATTTAGCACTTTATGCATTTTTCGCATTACTTAATGTTTTCGCTACCATTTTGAAGGGTCTGTGTTGATTCATTGGAAAAAAATTTTTGACGTCAAATTGTACCGAACCCCCTCCCCCTTGTCAACAACTGTCAAACTTTTCCAAACCCCCTCCCCCCTATTTTGTTGACATAATTAATGGACAACCCCTAACATGAGGACTGACTGAATTTTTAATTACATTGCATTTGAATAATGTTGTGTGGAGCAGAAGGTTATGACTGTTTTTATATTTCTTTTAAACCAGCTGTAACAATACTCAATGTGCCAAAAATTCGACGCCCTGAGGCCGGTGCTGCTGAAGCTGTGCCAAAAGAAAGCATGGTGAAGACTTCTCTTCCACTTCACAGCCCAGCAGTTATTCCAGGACCTACAGAGTCAGCTCAGGTATAAAAGCAGAAGTATATTTAAATTAATAATCAATTTTTCGTTTCTTCCTAACTCTCTACTCTTTATAGTGTGCACAGCTGAACTTCTTGCTAATTATTTCTGTTAATTTTTAAATGAAAGGATTTGATATGTGCAATTTACACAGATTGCTGATTTTGACAAATTTGTTTGTGTATTTTGGGTAAGAAATCGTATTTTGAAACTGTTGTTAGTTGTGACAGTTTTAAGAAAAATTGATTTGCACTTTCTTTGTTCTTGTACCATTTTGCTGTTAGTTTTCCATGTGGCTCTCATATTTCATAAGCATATTTATGCTTTACTTCTGTAGCAGAATGTGATATGACGTGTGATATTGTGTTTAAATAATTATTTTTTAATACCCTTCCTGGATATTCACCTGATTGCTGCTTGGCTTTGGCATGCCAACAGTTGATGCCTTGTGCATTAGACTCTGCCAATATAGAATTTACTAAATAATTTGAAAGCTGGGGTGAAAATAGTAGTAAATATAATTGTCAGTGCTAGGTGGTTGGACATACGAGAAACATTGCCATTTAACTTACTGGGTATATTCACTTATTAATTCAAACTGACAACACACAGTTAAGATTACTTGATATAGTAGTAACAGATGATAACACATTTAACAGAAGTTGAATTTAGCTGTATGGCAGCGTGCAAGGCGCCCATCTGTCCTACTGCTCATGCTGTCGCCTCTAGGAAGTGGAAGGCTGAGGCAACCTTGTGGGGCTAGCGGGTATTGAATCCGCGTCCTTATGCTCTTCGTGCCAGTATTTTACCATTCCACCATCTCTCCACCCCATCCTTATCCATCTAACTAGTAAGACACTTCTCATAATTAGATGCTAAGGTTATGTGAATGAACAATGATTATTGAACAATGTGAATACGATTCTTTTGTTTATTTTCAGATTGCTCCTAACCCCAGGATAGTTGATATGCAGCGGCTTATCTCAAACTACGACAACAATCCGATCGTTTTCATCTCGTCTTCCAGGTCTCCTAACAAGGAGGAACCAGTTCCCGTGCCAGAACGACCCGCACCACTTCTGCGAAGGCAAGAAAATATGTTCACTATTTTGCACATGAAAGCAATCTTGAACTTGTATGTCATTTCTCAATTAGTTCTCGTTAATAATGTACTGAGAAACAGCTGTTTGATCATTTGCTAGTTGTACTAGGGACATTTCTTTGCATAGAATTGCATAATTTTAGTGTTTAAATTGATTTTAAATTAATTTGTTAGACTTATTTCTTTCAGTCATTCATTCATTCATTCATTCTGGAGATTTATATAGTACCCCTTCAAAAAATCTACTCAGGACCGCTCCCAGCCCAGCCACGGCAAAAGAAAAAAGACTTGAGTAATTTATAAAACCCAGTTTGATTGGTCAAAGGCAGCAAACGCAGCTCTGATGGGAGGTCATTCCAGATGGAGGGGCCTGCAACCGAGAAAGCTCGGTGCTGCCTAGCAGTCAAGCGAGCCCGTGGAATTAGAATTCTTGCATAAAATTGCATAATTTTAGTGTTTAAATTGATCTTTGTTACATCTCTCTCAAGACTCTCTGTTAGATTTGTCAGTAAATGGATCATTGTAGCTTGATCTTTAGTGGTTTCTTTTCTCAGTGAGATCACCTGAACAATGCAGCATAATAGTGTTTGCCAGAACAATAGATTTACAGTTGAATGGTAATTAAATAACTAACACCATATGTTAGAAATTAAGTGTAATCCCAACTGATTAATGTTTGTATGAAAATCCCTCCTACCTTCATTAAGTGCCTGTGATGAGTTTCTTTAGAGTGGTTCTGCATAAATTTCAATTATAATTATGCTTAAGCTCATTGATGTTAAATGTATACCTACATCTGTTTAACAATTTGTGTGTTATATAGCCTGGAATGTTACACTCATCATTGCTTTAAAATAATCTGTTTTAACTGTTGATTGTTTAGGGCTGAAACAATGGTGCCAAGATCAAAAGCTACAGGTCACTCTGCAAGTACCTCACATGTTGTGTCTAGACGCCCACCTCTACCAACTTCAGCGGGTGTTGAATCATTTCGGTTTGTATCTTACTTCGGTCTCGTAACAAGTTTTGTTAAATGACTTCGATGACAATGTGTTACAGTCAGAGAAAAAAATGCCCTCTGTTTGTGTATTATCCATTGTTCTGTCCTTTATCTTTCTTTTCTCCATTCCATCAGTGGTTGATGGCCACTCTGACTTTATTGTGTTATATGCTTTTGTGAGGTACATAAAAATATGCTATGTTAAGTGTCCTGATACATACATACATAAATGTGTGTGTATGTATGTATGTATGTATGTATGTATTACTGTATGTGTGTGTAAGTATGTATGTATGTGTTTATGTTTGGGTATATCTGGGAATTTATATGGCACCTTTTAAATACCATGTGGCAGCACTTCTTACTGAAGTTATAGTTTCAAGAGAATGACATGTTCATCTGTGAAGGAATGGAATGACTTCAGCTGAAGTTTTCCACTGTGCCTTGGAAGAGCTTTCTTTGAAATGTTGACTGTGTATATCTCTGGAATGAGAATTAAGATTACTGTCTTGATATTTATGTGGTGCTTTTGAAGCTTCTTATAGTTGTTAATTATCGTTAATTAGTAACTTCTGTTTAATGCACAAGGCATCAACTGATGGTGCACCGATATAAGCCCGTTGTCAGGTCAGTATTCATAAGATCAGTCCACCAAGACATTCCTAGCGTAGCTATGGTGAATATGTAGTTTGAAAACACTAAGAATGAAATGACTTGAATGACTGGGTAGAACAGACAGATCCAGGAGAAAGGTACAGAATCTAGGTCGAACAACCAAGAAAGCTTGTTCACCAAGATTCATGTGCAGCAGTTTGCCCTACTATTTTGGCAGCAAATTTGCCCCTAGCCTCTTAACCTGGGTTCCTAATCCTTTTTTCTTGTGAAATTGGCAAACTTTAACCCACATAAGGTAACCATTTGTCATTTATGTGTTCTGCAGCTATGACCACCTCTAATGTTGACAGAAGTGTGTCATAATTGTACAGTCACCTTTCTGTACATTTACTTGCATTACTTTACATTACTTACTTTACTTTGCCTTCTATGGAATTCTTCTCTTCTGCATGTGCTTTCCCTTACACGCTTTATATGAAGCAATCATAAACCCCCTGGGGAAGGGGTTTAGGATAATGGTAACAATCTGGCGTGTAGAGGCAACGGACCCTGGGATCGCTTCCCGGTACTCTCCCTAAGGTCGACTCAGCCTTTTCATTCGCTAGGTGGCGTTGAAAAAATGAGTGATTGGACGTGATGGGCGCCTTGTATGGCTGCCAAAACAGTTTTATTCGACTCCTGTAATAACTTGTGATCATCCGTTCATACTATGAGTTGTAATCATCCGGCGTACTTGTCAGTTTGAAACATTAGCCCTTTGGAGGTGAGGTGAAGCATTGGAACGTTTGAGGTGGGGTATGACATACCCCAATATATATTTTTACTTGCAAGTCGAAATATCAACTGCATAACATTAATTGTGAGCTAAGGTATAGTTTTGTAACCAATTATCAGCTAAACTTGTGATTATTGGGAACAAATTACTGTTTTCAATCATAATTGAAATGGCCAGTGCGGTGGCATTCAAAATCAAAGCGGCCCTCTGCAATGGCATCATCGTGGCCCTGGCTTGAAACATGTAGGCCTACCGTTTGCGAACACGTGACATATTACCCGTAACAATGGATCAATTTTGCATTGATGCAAAACTATAATATATCTTATATCTACAATATATTATATTATCACCCAATTTTTTCTGCACTGAGCCGTTACTTTTTTTAATTAATTAAAATCAACATGTATACGAAAAATTATAATATCACTTTAATATGCAACAAAATAAAAAAATGTGCGTTCAAAAGTACCTTAAATTTTCCCAAAGTGTCCGTTTTTCACAATCACTAAGGTAGACAAAAATAATCAAAGCTGGTTCCACCTTTTCTGTAGAAAACGCAGCGTAGAATACCTATGGAGTGTGTCATACCCCACCTCACCTCCAAAGGTTTAAACGAAGATTATTATTATATATCATATGTTGACTGATTTTAATGGTGTTTGTTGCAGACCTGCCACTCCTCTTGCACCTGTGACTCATACAAGCACAGTGCAGTTTCCACGTGGCTCTGGTATTCGTGTCACCGTTCATGGAACGACACCTCAGGACAGCCATGCTGTCAGAGTGTCAGACGGTGTCGAAGTCAACCCAGGCACGACTCAGACCGTCACAACGAGATACTTCGGTTCTCACATGTCGTTTCTGACGCGACTGACTTCAAAGTTTAGCAAGAGGTAGGGTTCATTCATTCATTAATTTGTTCATTTGGAGCATTTATTGGTGTCTCTTGATGATATCTACTTCATTGCACTACTGGACCTGCCCTGACAAGAAAACTTTTCTCAAGTGTTGATGAAAGGTGCTTATGATAGAGGTGTGTGTATATATGGTGTTCATGGCCAAATGAGATGCAGATGACTGAGGGAAGCCAATTCAAGTCAGTGGTCCAACCAATGAAAAAGCCTGATGTTGCCTTTTACAGTTGTTGTAACTATTTCTAGCAGTAGATAGATGAAGATTGTCAGTTGTATACTCGGATTTGAATCCTGAATGCAGCTTTAAAGGCAGGAGCATTTTTATTCTAAATCACTTTACAATGTGGGTTGAATAATACCCAAGTTTAAAGTGAAGTTTGTATCCATTTAAAGTATATTGTTGGAGGTGCTCTGTACTGAGTCTTGGCAAAACTAAAAAGTCTTTAATGCAGGAAATTTCATATGCACACATTTGGATTGAGAGAAACCTCATTGATTGATTTAATAATAAGTTCATTTAAATGAATATTATAAAGTAATAATAAGTTTGCTAAATATGTGGAAAAACTCAAGTTACGTTTAAAACAACTGGGCTCGATTTTTTTGCAGCAAACTGTTAAACTTGCCGACACCTGATCAGTTTGGAAGTCGTAGTTCACGAGTCGAGCGTGAGCGTGCTAAGCCTCGAGCATTGCGTTTCACCTGGAGCATGAACACAACAAGCTCCAAAGATCCAGAGGACATCATTCAGGAGATCTGTCGCGTTCTACGTCTGAACAACTGCGACTACGAGCAGCGCGAGCGTTACCTCCTGCTCTGCATTCACGGTGATCCGAACTCGGACACTCTGATCCAGTGGGAAATGGAGGTTTGTAAACTGCCGAGACTTTCGGTCAATGGAGTTCGTTTCAAGCGGATCTGCGGCACTTCGATCGGATTCAAAAACATTGCGGCCAAAGTCGCCAACGAGCTGCGGCTCTGAAGCGCGTAACAGACTCCGAGACTTGCGATACGTTTGAGAGCTGATGTCATGGGCGCCCGCACCTAGGGGCAAGAGGGGCACTTGCCTCTCTGGAAAATTGATACCAATTTTTTTAACTACTACTTTTTGGTGTTTAACAAATTTCTTCGCACTGAAGCACAAATTTAAAACAATATCCAAACAAATTTGTTTGGATATTGTTTTAAATTTTACATTTTAAAAAGCTCTATGAAAAATACCCTTGTTCTTAATTTCCTGTTTTGCATTTTCAAGATCTTGCTAAAAAATTTAACCATGCTCTTTGTGTTCTGTCCTCTCCTATAAAAATACCTGCGGGCGCCCATGGCTGGTGTAATGTAATGTAATGCTTCCTTTGCTTGGCTTCTCCTGCTTTGAATTTGTGTAGCTTTTGCATACTTACTATTGAATTGTTGAAACTTGTTCGATTATGTCTGCTGTAGGATTTTATGCTTGGCTCGCGTGACAGGTATATGGTGAAGTGTCTGTAAGAGCGTTTTTAAGAGGCTGTGAAAATAGGCAAATATCTGCCATGGAACTTCATGGTGTCTTTGGGAATCATATCTAGAACCACCTTTTCACAAACTTTCATTATTACAGGTTATTTCATGAAAACTGGATTGAATTCTGGATCACCTCTCCACCAGAGTTATATCGGATTTTACATTGCATATGAATAGATGGATATAGTACCTATGTAATGGGAGGAGCCTGTTATATGCAGGTTTTCGCATACATACTCATATTCTTGCATGCTTACAAGTATCCATGCACACATGCATTTTGAGTTACATGTAGCATACCAGGTAGTTATCTGTATGACAAGGTGCAAGCACAGCTGGTGACGGTGTATGCATTTAAATGCTTTGGGATACTTGCTTACCATATATGCATCAAGTGAAAATGCGCTAGACATGTAAATTCGTGATTTTATGCATGCTGTACATCTTTAGTGCTGACAGGCGTGTGATGTACATTATTAAAGGTTTGCGGTACATTCGGATTGTGTGAAGTGTGAAGATAGTGTGAGACCTGTGGAAGGTTTTGCTAGGTGTGGTGAAATTGATAAGTTAACGAGTTAGTATTGTATTTATAATTAATCAACCTGTTCTCTGCATTTCTACTTGTTTTTCTGTTTGTATGGTTCTGCATGTTTGTTCTCTTTCAGGTGCAATATCCTAGTCTGCTTAGTATTCATTTGTGTTCATCTGTTCTTATATACTATTGTGTTTAATTACTGCACATGTTTAGGTGATGTGCATGTATCATTTGTGTTTCTGTCCATGTGTTTCAAACTGTTTTGTCCGCATTTGGCATTACCCTCGTCGTATCTCAGTGGTGGACGTTCTCGCTCCAACGTCTGTTAGAGTTCGCTAGCCTGTGACATATGCAATGCATATGCTTATACATTGTATACATGTCATATACATTGTATGCATGTCATATACATTGTATAAACAATGTATATGTGTATGCATTGAATATTTGTCATATACGTATGCATTGAATATGTGTCATATACGTATGCAATGAATATGACATAATGCAGTGCATCCTAGGCAGCCACAGATTGTGACTACACGGTATATAGAGGCTGACTCTTTGTCGTAGTAAATTGATCTACTGAATATTGACCTGATTACATCCAGGCTTTGGTGTGCCATTGATTGATGCCTGGAGCATTAGACTTTGATGCAATAGGAGTAACAGATTAACAAATTACATGTAACAATTAGCAGTGAAAGTTCACTGATGATGCAATTTCAATTGTCTGACTAAAGTTTGTGTTTAAGACACGGGCTGTGCTGGTGTAAATATATAATGTGCAAAACTTGTAGTTGCTGATGTCCACTTTGGGCTTAACTTGCTTCCCCTTGTCCATATTTGGATGACCCTTTCCCCTGCTCAGGGGTACTTGCAATAGTCTAATGGTTAGTGTGTTGGAGTGTCAATGCAGAGGTCGGGGTTCGATCTTGTCAGGATATAAATTTTCTTCAGTTTCTGTTCCATTTGCACCCCTATAATGAGTACACTGACCATACACTGTCGGTGCAAAGATGAGACAGTGAGGGAGGGGACTGGCTGCTACCCACCCTCATATGCTGAGGCCATAGAAAAATAGTCACTAACATAGTCACTTCATACCCATGGCTGCCTCTTAGGCTAGTTTGAGGGATGGCATCTTCTACCTCTCCCCTGTTGAATGGGGGAGAGGTAACATATTGCTGTCCATATGTAGCTGTTAAGTCCTTGGTATGCTGTCCATTAGGTTTCACTGAATCTTCAGAGATTACAGTTGTATATCTTCAGCTTTGTTGTTAGGTCTAGACTTTTTACTGACGATCATTATGCAACTGCCTAGGATTTATTTATTTAGGAATTTAAAGCATTTATATCTCGTGTCTTCCTTCTGCTGTTAAAGTTGGTCAGTTATATATACTTTGAGTTGTTGGTATTATTATGAGTTAATCTAAAAGCACTGTTAGAAATGCTGTCTGCTAATTTATTTGAAATTGTAATTTATTCATTGATGTAGTATCGCTTCATTGAATTATGCTCTGTAAGCTTTTTGTATTGGTTTTCACCTTAACTCATTTAAAGTTGCCTTTTGATTTATATAGCTCCTTTTTATAGCCTCTGAAAGGTGCTGAAGTATGGCTGTCAAACAGCAGGGCATGATTTGTGATTGGTTACAGTGGGGGCAGTGACAACCTTTGGGTGGGATTGAAATCTCTGAGAAAATGTATTATCAATGGGGAATCAACTGGACTCATTGGGTGAGTTTCCACCTTTACCGCGCTACAAATCACACCCTAATGCAACATTTCCTTAAGTGTGTTCTCCACAACCTAGGGTTCCATGAGGGCCAGACAAGGGTTGCTTGAGAAAATTGGATAAAATTGTTGTTTGAATGTGTTGTTACATTAGAAATCAGAGTACGAGGTGAAGACAAGGGCTCCATGGGAAAGTTTAATTTAAAATGATTTCCAATCTAATTATTATGGATTAAGACATATATACCTCGATCACTGTTATTAATTAAACCAATATTAGTCTAATTCTCAGGTGCTACGTATACCAGAATATGGTTTGGTTAGGTCTGGGTTCCGTCAAAACAATTTAAGATCAAAAGGGTTGCTTGGTTTAAAAGATAAGGTTTGGAAGTACTGCCCTAACAGAGCCAAAGATGTGCAACTTGAGTTGAAAGTATTTACCGGTATATGTATTATTCTGACCTTGAGTGATATTCTTTTTTTGATCTGGGATATCTTTTGATAGACAGATGCAATTGTGCCTTTCTGATGTGCTACATACGAGATTTAACTCTTATATGAAACTGCTTTCATCTTTGCTCAGAGATTTTCACTTCTTTCTGCTGAATTATAATTACCGAGATGTTCATTGTAGCGGAGTTTTTAGTATCTGTAGTTGTTGAACGTTAGATTCCGATCTCTGTAAAATTTGTCACCTAGTGATTCTTGGATGTTTTTCGGAGTACGTATTTTTATACATTTAAATTAATTTAAATTTATACATTTGAATATATTTAAAGTAATCAAGTTTGGTTTAATTCTCCAATGTTTGCCTTTTTGTTCAATTTGAAGTCTGGTTTAATTTTCCAATTTTTGCCTTTTTGTTCAATTTCTATTGCATTGTTGGTTTTTCAATTTCCTCGGAATTCTGTTCATGTGTTCAAATTCTTTGTTATTGTGCATGATTCTAATTTAAAACCCATCGATTTGTAAACTGATGTAGTTCAGCTCTCCTTTTATAGAGTATTTCAGTTTTGTCACCCGATCAGTCTTTGTTCTCTTGTGAAATTCTAGTCTTTGTTGTGCATTTTCACTGAATTGCTGTTGAAATAAATTACTAGTATTTGACAATTTTCTTCAGTAGCGTGAAGTTGAAACTGCAGACTTTTAATAAGGATTTAGAACTGTCACCCATACCATTATGCTGAAGAGTTTGTGGTCTTACTTTACCTTATGGTCAGTAACTTTGTGCATTCATGAGTCCGCCACTTGTCACTCTCGCATCATTGCACTTCGTATATTCCACATATTTCAGAAATCAAATGCCTAGCTTCACAAGTTATTATACGCCTACTGTAAGGTGAGGTGATCAGTCCTAATATTTGCAGGTTCTTAGTCACATCGCAGACTAAGTTGTGCTGAAAATTGTCTAGAAAAGGAAGAGTAGTATTCGTAATACATGTATAACGTTACAAACTAATATGTAACAAGTGGGAAAAATACTCAGCAACTGTCTGTTTGCTTGACCGCTTTGCATACAGTTCCGACCTACATGAAGTTGCATCTGTATCGAGAAGATTACAACATCCACAGTGCTTTCGAGATGTTCTTAGAAGAGACCACGACTTGAAACATACAGCATTAAATACAAATTTTTATATAGCAGTGGCAGTGCAGTAGGATATAAATATAACATTGGTACATTTTGATTTATAAGTGTTTTCTGCAACTCTCAAAATTACCAGTAGGTCATTCAAGGGTATCAAGTAAGCACTTGTGTCCATTTTGTGGGATTGTTTTCACTTCACACCGTACTGAAACATCGCTCAATTATATGTATTAGTGAAATAGGACAGCAGGCCATTTAACAATTAAGAAATGTATATTACAGTCCAGAAACATAGCCACAGAAGAGAGAGGAAATTAGAGGATGAAAAGCAGCAGTCATTTATGTATACTGTTTACCATACAAGTTATTACTTATACTGATTAAAACTTCATTGATCACATTTCAGCCAATGAACATACTTTCATGTAGGTCCAACTAAACAGTTAATCAAGGACTACTACTTAAGCCTGGCAGAACAGCTTACTGTTGAAAGTTCATTTCAGAAGCGTCTGAAAACATTACTAGTTCTTAAAATGCAAAAAAGTTACAATTTTGTCAGGAATTTCAGTATTTTTGACAGATTAAACTGAATTTCGCACACAAGTTTATCTCAGTTTTACCAAGCAACAACAGGTGCCGACATTGCTGGTTGGTTGGCGCAGCTTAGTTGTCGTCCAGGTCGGAGTCGGCATCAAAGTCATCAAGTGGTTCCATGCTCTGGAAGTCCTCTTGGTCTCTCAAAATACCTACGAAACAAGACTCAACAGTTACAGTATATAAATATAACATGAATCCCAAAAAATGTCCCGAGTACCACACAACAGCCGCATCACTGAAACTAGCATCTTTACTGGTGCTACACCATGTATTGAGTCTACATTATAAGCTATGTACATATGGTACAGAATACTGCAGGAGTTTCATAAAGCGTGTAAAAATTGTCTGGAGAGCATTTTCCACAGTGAAATTTATTGCAGTGAATGTTGTCTACAGCGACCGTATGGCCTCGACCCTGCTAAGTTTTCAATGAATTCATTGGGCGAGATCCTTCACCACTGCTGCCTGAGTGACAGAACCTCTAATGCCTTTGCCATCATGCAAAAGGTTGATAGTTGAGCACTTCAAGTAAACTATAGTCAAACTTGTTAACTCAAAGCTGCCCAAATCAACCTTACTGGAAAAGGTACTTTTTGTTAACACTTTAACAACGACAGTGTACTAAACTGACTGGGAAACCAAAGCAGCTCGTCATTAAAGTGTTAAGGAAAGTGCATGACCTCCCAATTTCAGGAATCCAAAGTCACTATTAAATATGACAACATTACAAAGTGGCCAAAGATGTTGCTGAAAGATTAAAGGATAAATTCATTAAAGAGAATCTTGCTTCTGTGTAACACACCTAGATTTAAATATAAATCCAGCAATGTGCACTTTTTATTACCTCCTATTCCTGCATACACTTCGACGAACCGCATCCCTGCCTGTGACTCGCCTCTGATGATCTTTAGAGTCGCATCAAATTCTTGGCAGTGCTCGTAGAACCATTTGAGAAGGGGCTGCTTGCTGACCACCTCCAGTTCAGCCTGTGCCTGCAATGCCATAAAAGCTAAACTTTGAACGAATAGAATACAACAGCACCTCTTTAAAATGCAGTCTGTGGTATCCACATAAAGGAGTGCCTTACGAGGAAGCTGCATTTCAAAAGGTCACTGTGTGACAATCTTGAGCAAGTCCTTTATGCACATTTACTCAGTGCAATCAATGTTCTGTCATATGGTCGTGTGCACACATCTGAACTTTGCAAGGAGGGCAATGTCAAATGCAGTTGCATTTTATATAGATGTATTGCCAAAAGTGGAGCTAAAGTTGGGAGTCATGTAACAGATCCAGTTTTATCAGAATTCGTGTCATAAAGAATTTTAGTAAGTTTAATACTAGGAGATAATGGCGAACAAAGTAAAGACCCTTGAACGAATATGCAACCCTAGCAATGTGCTTCAATGTACTTTCTAGAATCTAGAGATATAAAAAAAGTTATCAAATTGGTCTTTCCTGTCTTAACAACAGCTATGAAATGAACTTATAGAAACCTCAATAATACACGGAAATGTGTAATCTAAAAAAGTTGCAACTGTATATGGGTAAATATAAATGTCCACTTCACAAGTACAAGTAAGCCATCCATTTACAGGACTTGCTCAAGGTCACTACACACTGTCTCGCTCGGTGAGGCTTGAACCCATACCCTCCGCATTAAAAGGCAAGTGCTCTAACCAATCGGCTACTGTGCAGCACACATATACATCTAGCTATTTATATAGCACCTTCAGAAATTTTACAAAGGCACTACAAGAAAAACATTCAGTCTGTCAGTAACAGAGATATTCCTGGACCAGAGGAGAGGCCAACCGATGTTAGCAAGAAACAAACTAAAGGCTTGAGAATTACAGCACGTTAAAAACCGAGAAATTAAGACGTTGGGCTAAGTACCTCGGCATCAGTAAAGTGAGTTTTGTCCTTCTCCTGTTCTGGTTTCAAGTGACGCACTTTCTCCTCTGTAAAACGTATATCATGAACGAATAACTGGGGCGATTAAACAAGATACCTAATATTAATCCCTCATATGAACTCCGCCACTGTTCATATTCTGACATTGTAAAACGTATATAATGATCAAATAACTATTAAACATGATATTTTACTCCCTCATTTGAGTCATTATGCTCATTATAATAATTACAATTATAATATTATTCAAGTTATAATATTATAATTATAAGACTCATTTGAGTATAATACTTCCTTATTCACGTTATAATACTCATTCAGGTTTTAATACTCCCTCCCTCATTTGTGACCCAGGGAATCAACATGAGCCGGATGTCGGCAAATTACATTGCTAGGAAAACAGCAAAACATGAACTCATTTTTTTGCTTATTTTCAGATTTTAAGGAAAATGGGTAAAAAATATGTTTTTTTTTTCATTTCTGATATCTCACATTTATTTAAATTAATTGTTTCACTGTGTATTTTCAGGATTTTGTAAAGGTATTGTTTCAATTTTCTTGATTGCATATTAAAATTAATTTTAAATAATTAAAAAAAATTGGACACAATCATTCGTAACTTTGTTAAAAAGTAAGGTAGAGACAAAATTTTGGTGTCATGTAAAATACTCATATTCTAAAATTTTCAACATGTGAACCACTTCGATTCCTTGGGTCACATTTGAGTAATAATACTCATTATAATAATTATAATACTCATTCCAGTTATAATAATCCTTCATTTAAGTTATAATACACCCTCATTCGAGTTGATACTTCCTATGCACAAATAACTATTAAACACGACGCTTAACCTCCTTGCCGTTGCATTATCTCCCAGAAAAACTAGCCAAAAACGTGGCATTTATTTATGTATACATGTATTATACATGTGTAGGTATAATATTCAGATATGTATACATACATACATAGCTATATATGTATACATTTACAGATATATGCATATATATGTATAAATATATGTATACATTAACATATATATATATGTATATATATATATGTACATAGATGTATATTTATATGCATACTTTTATACATATATGCATTATATACATCTATGTAAATATATACACATATGAATTTATATGTGTATAATAATGTATATATGTGGGTGTATGTATAATGTATATATATGTATATATATATATTTGTGTATATATGTATATATATATGAATGGAATTTATATGGATATATAAATATAGGTATTTACATGTATATTTATATATGTGTTTACATATATGTACATGTATATATGTATATATATGTATATACATGTACCTGTGTTTGTATATATATGTATATAACTATATATGTATATATATATATATGTATATACACATGCATATATACATGTATGTGTATATGTATATATATGTGTATATACACATGCATATATATATGTGTATATGTGTGTATATATATGTACATGTGTATATGTGTATACAAGTATATATATATATATATATATATATATATATATATATATATATATATATATATATATGCATGTTTGTATATATACACATATATATATGAATATGTACGTGAACATGTGTGCATACATGTCTATATATATATATATATATATATGTACATATATATATGCTCTAATATATATGCATATATTATGTATATTTGTGTATATATATATATATATATATATATATATATATATATATATATATATATATAAATGTTACAACGAGTGGGACTCGGGGTTAACCGCTTTTACATGAAATTCCCGGTCCGAGTTACACTCGGGGTTAACGGCAAGGAGGTTAATACTCCCTCACAAATATTATGATTGTGGGCATGAAGAAAGCCAATATCCTGGCAAAGTGTTCAGCTTTAAGAGTAACCTGACAACCTTTCCTGAAGACTTTGTATTCAATCAATGTTTTGTAACTTTCGTCCAACATACCCAGATTCACTATTTGGCCACAGAAGTGAAAGGCAAATACATTTAGCAATCTACAAATGCACTGCACTATCGGAATATGAGATTACAATGCAAATGCACCACCATAAACAGTTCCACAATCAGAACAAGAGATTAGAATGTAAATGCACCACCCTGTAACAGTGCCACAATCGGAATAGAAGATTAGAATGCAATTAGATTCTATACCGCTGGTAATGCTGTTCTTGAGAACATATCGAGTGAAGTCAAGATTTTGCCAGACAATCAGAGTTTCAACAGTCCCATTTTCAAGGGCCTTCAGCGTATCTTCCACTCCAAAGCAGCACCTTTCGGATTCATACGTCATTATATCGAAGAACCTGCCTATAAAGTATACAAAAATATGTGTGAAGCTTCCACCAACAGACAAGTTAGATTTTAAAAATATAGCTGAAAAACATAAGTGTATTTCCAGAAACTGGATACAGCGTCTAGAGCATATCCTACAAAAGAGCTGCAAACTTCATACAATCCTTAACCCAATTGCAACTACACGATTTGAAGTTCAGGCCAACGAGATATTTCACTATAAGCCACACTTATAAAACAAAGAGGAAAAAGTTAAAGCTGATCAGTTCATCAATTTTAAGCATGAAGCATTCATCCGTTATGCTACATGATCGTTATGTTCCTTATCAACCAAGGTAGAGTGGGGATAACACTGTCTGTGCTTTGAGAAAAGGACGAGAGCACAAATTGTAAGCAAGATTGAAACATAAAGAGATTTCAATCCTCACACATTAGATTATTCAAAAACATTTTAGAAGAATCTACTGTGACATTTACTTGCCTAATTAAAAGAGGCATAAGTGACCATGGGAAGTTTTCAATAACAATAACACTAATAATAACATCTATCGTGCCTGTATCTAATGCAAAATGCATCAACGATGGCACACAAAACCAAGCTGTAATCAGGTCAAGAAGACCAGTCCACTAACACCCTATGGCGGATAAGCACGAAAAGGGAAGTCTTAAGTTGAAAATAAAATTACATAAACAACTGAGCAGAACAAACAGATACAGGAAGAGAATGCCAAAATCTAGCTCTGGCAACCAAAGAGCTCATGCAACAAGAACAGTTCTAGTTTTAGGCATGACCAAAGAAAGAAAATCTGATGACCTGGTAGAATAGTGATGTCTTGGAAATAAGGACTTATTTTAAGTACAGCAGGCCTACTGTAGTTTGTCAGTGTTCAATCTTTTGTAACCTCCAATTAGAAATGAGCCTCAATTCTGTTTATAGCAGCCATTTTTGACACCCTAACTATTCTAATCTAATCCAATGACTTCTATAACGCGTAAGACATCAGTGGTCGCTTTAAGTGAAATCGCAATAAAAAATTAAAATGCCTGAAACAAGGTCGATATCTAATGGATCAGGGAAACCTAAAACATACTGCAGCACATTTCCTCAACCATTTTATCACAATTCTTGTAATAACAAAGCGTGCTAGAACGAGACTCTGGTGTTCTAAATCAGCCTAGACATTGTAATAAAGTAACAGACCTAACAGCTTCTTCTCCTCGACACTCCTAATGTTTGATACAGCATCAGTTGCCAGTTCAATCGCCTCTTTGAAACCCTCCTCCCCACCGCTCGAAACACCAACAATCTTTATCACCTTCAATCTGAGTCTCTACAAAATAAACAGAATCAATCTCCATAAAGTTAGTGTGGCAAGTTATTTCAACAAGTACAAGCAGGGCATAGTAGTAGATTGATTACACGAAGAGCTGGTTTGAACCTCCCTCTGAGACGGTTATACTGTGTAGGATCTTAAGCAAGTCTATCACTCACAACTGCTCAGCGTCATCGATTGATCTCTGATCATTAGATAAAGATGCCTAATAAACATATATAAATAAAATACAGGTGTTTACATGACTCTAAGGAAATGCTGAGAGACCCAAGTATAAATCTGCAGAGGAATAAAACATGACCACAACTATCCGAGAAAAAGGCACAATTGTAAACTACCCAACCTATATTGGCACAATTTATCACCCCAAAATGAGAAAATGCTACAAAGCTTCTTACCCTAATGTTGCTCTTGGAGATGCTAATGCAAGAAGAGTGGCAAAAATGGTCCAAGTGCTTCTGACTAAGTCAAAAATGACTCGAACACAGCTGAAGTTATAACAATTTCAGCCTCTTGGTATGTATATCCTGTTTCGAAGTGTGTGACACTGTGTGTGGGAGTGTTTCAATCCAAATAGTGAGAAATACATGGTGCACTGGACTCCGGGAAGGACATGACAACAATATCCATTGTCCAATTCTGTTACAGACTGAGGTGCTAACAATTTCATGGTTTTGGAACACTATGTTTAGAGGTTGTGCTGATCATCTGAATTCATAATTTATAGGCCTACATGGATGACAAGGTTGGGCGAAATTTTTGGGTCCAAACCGGACACTGGTACCATGTAAACCTGTCCCTAAATCAGAGTAAGGATATTACAGGCATCTCACTGAGCCCATAAGTTACTTAAATTAGCACTTGAGCCTGTTGCAGAACTGGACAAAGAATATTATGGGCATGTGTTTCCCGAAGTTCCACACAAACTCATATTTCCTGAGTTCAAATAGCAAAGGTTAGAGAGAGAGAGAGAGAGGACTACATTCACTCTGGTTTCTGAAGCAGTTTATCAGCTGTCTTTGTTAAGAAGTCTACACTGAATACAAGAACAGAAATCACAATCACTCTGACAGGTTAATCACATCCTGCAACGGATTCATTACCCGGAAATTAGCTCTGTTAAAGGCCGATATTCTCTTCGATCAGCATCTGCTGTAAAGTATTTTGTTCCTGGTACGCATCTTATCCTCGCCCAATGTTTATTATTCACAGTTGCTGGTCCCTCCATCTGGAACCCTATACCTCATGTTCGCGACTCTCATCGTAATCGAACATTTATATAGCGCCAATCAAAAACAGAGGCAACCCGACCCAGGTCAGTGTCTTCACTGGTAAAGAGAGAAGTTTTCAGGCGCTTGCTGAATTGGTCAAAAGAAATAGAAGAGGTCAGTCCTGAGGGACTGTGGTAACCGGTTCCAGCTAATGGGACCAACAATAGTGAAACTCCTAGACTGGGTCGTAGAAGTACGTACCTGCGGGACAACCAAGTAACCGCGGGCCGAGGACCAAAGGGAGGAGCGACTGGGCAGAGAAGATACTGGGTACAATATGATCTAAGATAGTGGGGAGCAGAGCCAGCAAGACAGTTATGCATTAGGGAGCAGACCTTGAATTGGATACGCTGGCGGATGGGGAACCAGTGCAGGGAGTCACGGATTAAAGAGGAGATATGGTCAAATATCGAGTGTCCGTTGCTCCAAACTGAAGACTTACCACCTCAAGTCTACCTATGGCTCTTAATGGCTCTTCTACTTCAATTTACACTTCTAAATATTATTAGGACATTATAAAATTACAGTTGCATACTGTATTGCATAGTTGGTAACGTACCATATCCAATGCATCAAACTGACTGAGCTCCGACATGAAATCTGCGGATCCTGCAAGGATTAAGCCTTCAACATTTGACCTGTCGTTGGTGATGTACAACTGAACGGCAACGTCAGCAACTTTCTGCATATAATGATGCACTCCTTCAGTCCAGTCACTTATAATATCAGCTGAAATGTATCAAATGACATTTGATGAAATAACCTGTTCATCTCTTCCTTTAATGTTGACAGAATATCAGATCAAACAACTACACATTTCTATTACAGTAAGTCAAAAAGAGAAATGGAATCCAATTCACAAATAATGAGATTCATTTTCTATTCCATTTACTCCTGTTAATACTGAGAATCCAACTGAGACATTGTTTAATTGTGTTTTTTAAGAAATAAAACCTAGATAATTTTAACCTTGTGCCCTGTTAGGCACAGTTAACCACTAACTCTGCTGTATTCTGGAAGTGCCAGTCTAAGCCTGGATAAAGGAAGACCCAAACGCTAATCATCTTCATTATGACAGCGTTGTTAGACAGCAATTAGCTAGTCGGTGGCTTAATTCCATATTCAGGTAGTTGCCATCCCAAGCCTGGATAAACGAACATAGTGATTCTAATCACCTTGTAATGGTACAGCATCCTTAAACAGTAACTAACCAACCAAATAACCATTGGACAGTGGACATGCTAAGCTCCAATTTCCATCATCAGTTATCAAGATGATACTGGGACAGCTAAAAAGCAATTAACTGCAAAATTTACGATTTTATCAAGAAAGGCTGAAAACTTCACCACTATCTGAATGGATGACAATCACTAGAAATGCAAATGAATAGAACATTTAGAATCAGTTCCAGTGACAGATAACCTTATGCTTGACGGCATACAGATGTTTCCACATTATCAGTGTTGCAGTAGATACTGTACTTACATTACATTATGACATGGAGTTCAGTGGGACAGGCACAAATGCATACCTTGTTTTATGGGCAGTTGAACCTTTATCTTGTACAAGACCTTTTGGGTATTTCCGCACAAGTTGCCGAAGAGAGCAAGTTTGTCATCCAAAACAAGGAACCCGAATTTCATGCCGTCCGTCGAAGACTGGAACAAACATGAACAGTTTAAGTTTAGATCATAATAATTACGCGTTATTAAGCACCCCTACCTGACGAAAAGGCATCAATCGATGGCTCTTAGCAGTTGAGAGAATGACTTGCTCTAGGTCCGCCGTACACAGTACACACAGCAGAGTTAACTCGAACCCATACTCTCTGCGTTACAAAGTAAGCGACTAAGAGCTCTAACCTATCAACTACCGTGCCCAACAAATTCAAACTGCCCAAGGAATAACAATAATACAATAATCATAAAAACTTAAATTGTCAAGTCATCACACCTAAACTGTTCTAAACACTGAACAGCTTAGCTCAGGTAACCCTTGGAATTAAAGTTAGACAACATGATTGAAACTCCCTCAATCACAATGTAAGGACTTTTCGTGGCCATCCAACCGATCTAAATAGGTCCACCTTAAGAATAGGAAGAGACAAGCCTTTCAACTGCAGAAATAAGTCATTAATAATTGTAACTGCAATCGCACATTCCGACCTAACAACGAAAACCAGAATCAAACAAAATGATTTTAAAGTGCTTAGGAATGAAGCTCAAATCAGTGACACCTTATGATCATTTGATCTAATTGTAACACTGCTACAATACCATTTTAACAAATGATGGCACATTAACAAATTACAGACCTAACAATACAGGCTATATTCTTGTTAAGCAACCAGTCAATACCTCATACAGGACTTTCTTGTCACCAAGAGAGGCTGGATCGACCGGTCCAAGGTCAGCGTTCAGCTTTCCATCCTCTGTCACAATCAATCAATCAATCATACAATACAACACAGCTGTATTTGATATTGACCTACATCCATAGTTCATAAGTGCACACAACCATAGACAGAGCATCGCAATTATGGGTTAAGGACATGCCCAAGGTCCCTACACAGTAACTGCCTCGGGCTAGGCTTTTAACTCGTACTCTCCACATTGAGCACCAGTGATGGGTAATTCAAATCCCCACCAGGGCAGAAAGTTGACTAGATTTATGCTCCATCTGCAGCTTAACCAACTCAGCTACGAGTATACTGACCGTTAGGGAACAACCGGGTAGACATTTTCTACCGGGTAGCAAATCCGAGTATTTGGATGTACTATTTGCCGGATCCGGGTACGAACCGAGTACCGTTTTTTACATGTAATAAAAAAAGATCAGCATAAACATTTTTTTTTTGCCTGTAATAATGAACCAATTAGATATATATACAAATACGACAGCGACTGTAAGTCTCTATTAGTGTATTTTGTGACTTTTTGACAACCAATCTCAGCGCTAAATAGCGATTGTCACCAACTCTTTTTCCTTCTTAGTTGTGACCTACCTCAAGAACTTTCCTTATCTCTACATATAAATTGCTCAACGTCTACTAACTGTTTAAGAATTAAATTGACACAGTTCTTTGAATGTTTCTCCTTTCTTCAAACACAGTTATTTCAAACGTACACTTAATATCAAAGTTCTTATCAATTACCACTCAACGGTAACTTCTAACATACAGCTCTCTACTGCATTAAACCAACTACTACACTGTATTGTTCAAATTCACTGTCATCAGCAGTTTCTAAGTTTGGCGCGCTAACTGCACGTGTAGAGAATCTATCGTCAGCCAAAGTTTAGGCTACTTTAGGCCAAGCGCCCACGAGCCGACAGCGCAACTAAGGCCTAAGACTAAAACGCTTAACAATCGATACACATTATATATATATATATATATATATATATCAACCTAAGGAACACCTGTGCTCATTATATATGCAAAACATTAGTTCACATTACCTCCTTCCCTTTCTTTGGATTGAGCAAATTAAACTTAAAAATTTGCGAAATCATCATGTACTAAATTATGCAATAAACTTAATACTATACAATACATTAAAATAAACAATCTTATAATCTAGATAAACAATCTGCTACAACATTTAATCGTCCTTTCTTATAATTAACCTCTACATCAAAAGTTTGCAGTGCTAAAGCCCAACGCACCAGTTTAGCAGACTTAGACATAGATTCAGTCAGATAAGTTAAAGGATTGTGATCTGTAAAGATGTGTAACTTATTTAGAGCCCAAACAATAGCATAGGCTTCTTTCCACAGTTGCCCATCTCTTCTGAGTGTAACCTTTTTAAAATTAATTTTTAAAAACCCTTTTGGGGTAATTTCCCAAAACCAAAACTTTTTTCTAAAACAAAAACCCCGTTTAGCCCCCGGTAAATTTGGAAAAAATTGAAACAGTTTAAATTTAATCAAATTTAAGGCTTTTTGGCCCCCCCAACCGACAAAAGGTCCACCTTTTAAAGAATTGGAAGAGAAAGCCTTTCAATCCCCCGAAAAAGTCAAAAATTTAACTCAACCCAATTCCGCCCAAAAACGAAAACCAAATAAAACCCCCCAAAAATTTTTTAAATCCCCAAGGAATAACTTCAAAATCATAAAATTTAAAATTGAATCATTTGTTCAAAAATTGAACATTTGCTCAAAAACCTTTTTAAAAAGTTGGACAAACAAATTAAACCCCCTAACAAATTAAGGCTTTTCGGGGAACCAACCGTCAAATACCCCAAATAAAGGACCCTTTAAACCAAAAAAGGCTTAATAAGGTAATAAACGCACTTTCCACCTCCGAAACCAAATCAAAAAAAATAAAATCTTAAATAACCAAAAAACATTTTGTATTTGTTTAATTGAACCTTTAAAATCCATTTTCAAAGGGGCACAAAAAAAATTAAGCCCAAAAATCGGCAATTTTTGGGGGTTAAAGGGAACCACCCCCAATCCCTAACGGGAATTTTTGCCCGGGAGGTTTTAATCGACCCCCAAACATTAGCCCATTTGGGTAAATTCAAAATCCCCAAAAAACAAAAGTTTTTTTTGATTTTGCCCACCCTGAAAAGTTAACCAACCAAAACGAGACCAATTAGGGGTTAAAGGGGGAACAAACCCCGGGTGGGCTTTTTCTCCCCCTTTAAACCCAGTTTTTGGGAAATTTTTTCCCCCACCGGGCGAAATTTCCCGTTTTTCCATTAAAAAAAAAAAAATCAGCAAAAACGGTAACTTCTAACATACAGCTCTCTACTGCATTAAACCAACTACTACACTGTATTGTTCAAATTCACTGTCATCAGCAGTTTCTAAGTTTGGCGCGCGTTAACTGCACGTGTAGAGAATCTATCGTCAGCCAAAGTTTAGGCTACTTTAGGCCAAAGCGCCCACGAGCCGACACAGCGCAACTAAGGCCCTAAGACTAAAACAGCTTAACAATCGATACACATTATATATATATATAATATATATATATATCAACCTAAGGAACACCTGTGCTCATTATATATGCAAAACATTAGTTCACATTACCTCCTTCCCTTTCTTTGGATTGAGCAAATTAAACTTAAAAATTTGCGAAATCATCATGTACTAAATTATGCAATAAACTTAATACTATATAATACAGTAAAATAAACAATCTTATAATCTAGATAAACAATCTGCTACAACATTTAATCGTCCTTTCTTATAATTAACTTCTACATCAAAAGTTTGCAGTGCTAAAGCCCAACGCACCAGTTTAGCAGACTTAGACATAGATTCAGTCAGATAAGTTAAAGGATTGTGATCGGTAAAGATGTGAACTTTAGATCCAATGATTATCTCTTTCAACTTATTTAGAGCCCAAACAATAGCATAGGCTTCTTTCTCTACAGTTGCCCATCTCTTCTGAGTGTCAGTCAATTTCTGACTTATAAATGATACAGGGCGTTCTATTCCCTTATCATCCATCTGTGTTAAAACAGCTCCTACTGCAAAATCACTACTATCACAGTACAAATTAAAAGGTTTTCCAACATCAAAACATATAAAACAACTTTAGAGCGTACAGCATCTTTAAGTAAATTAAATGCCTGTTGATGTCTATCAGTCCAATCAATCTTATCTGGAACATGTTTGCTTGTCAAATCAGATAGAGGCTTCGCAATCTGTGCAAAATCTTTGATAAACTGTCTATAGTAACCAAAAAATCCCAGCAATTGCTTAATTTGTTTCTTCGTTTCTGGGGTTTTCAAATTAATTAAACTTTCAATTCTATCTGGATTCATTTGAATCGTTCCAGAACCAACCACATGACCGATGAACTTTACCTCACTCTTACCAAAGATACATTTCTTTAAGTTCAGAGTAATGTTATGCAGTCTCATTTGCATTAAATATGCATCTAAATGCTGTAAATGAATCTTCCAGTCATCTGAATGCACAGCAATGTCATCTACATAGGGCTCAGCAAATTCATTTATAGGCTGTAAAACCATGTTAATTGCTTTAACAAATGTTCTTCCTGAGTTGATCATTCCGAAAGGAACACGAGTAAACTCGTACAGTCCATTATGAGTAACAAAAGCAGTTTTCCATTGATCAGTTTGCTTAACAGGACAAGTCCAGTAAGCACTTCGACAATCAAAAATCGAGATCACATTTGATTTTCCAACTTTGTGCAAAACATCTTTCACAATCGCATCGGATATTTACAATCCACAGTGAATCCGAGTTAATGTATCTGTAGTCGCAGGCAAGTCTCAGAGAACCGTCTTTCTTTTTAACAATTACCAGCGGACTGGCCATTCTGCTCGAAGATGGTTTTATAATGTTGGCTTGAAGCATTTCTTTAATTTGTCGTTCAACTTCTGCTCGATAGATGAGTGGAATACGGTAAGCCATAAATTCTTTTTCACGAAATTCCGGTTTCAGTTCGATTTCATGTTCAACCAATGTACATAGTCCAGGCTTTTCAGAAAATCGATCAGAATATTTGTTCAGTACTTCCAGCAATTGTTTTTGTTGAGTCAATGTTAAATGGTTAATCTGATCAGGATCAAGATTCAGTGAATTCTTTTCATCTTGCAAGTCATTCTTCGTCAACAGTTCAACCACTGAACCAAAGTCTTCATCTTCTTCAACGATTAGTCCACAACTCATTGCTCTTGTAATGTACTTTCTGATTTTATTTGCGTGAATTATCTTTCGACAATCGTCACCCATATCAATCAAATAAGAGTACTTTGATCTTCGTTGTATGACAGTACATGGACCATGCCATCGTGAAATCAGTTTATTCGTTGAAGTCGGATATAACACAATGACTTTTTCACCCGGTTCAAATTCTTTATGTTTCGCTCTTTTGTTGTATTGATTCGTATACTGTAATTGCTTCTCTCGTGAATATGATTCTGCAAACAGTAATGCTTTTTCCATATTTGCTTTCATGTCTTTCAAGTACTTTTCTGGTTGGATTCCAATATGAGGTGGTAAATTAATTTCTCTTGTCCAACTTTCTTTTAGAATTGCCAGTGGTCCACGCGGAATCTTTCCATACACCAACATATAAGGAGCAATTCCAGTAGTTGCATTCGGTACTTCTCGTAATGCCCACACTGTAAACGGAATTACTTTATGCCATTGCCTTGGATTGTCAACAATTACATGATGGATCATTTTCTTGAATGTTTGATTCCATCTTTCTACTAATCCAGCTGCCTCTGGATGACCTGGCGTATCAAATCTTGGACTACACCCCATTAAATTCAGAAATTCTCTTGTCAGACTCGCAGTAAAATTTGTTCCTTGGTCACTTGTGATCACAGAAGGTACACCAACGTTCATGAACAACTCCATCAAAGCATCACATACAGCCTTCGCAGTTAATGATTTCAACAGAAACACTGTAGGCCATCTTGTGCAAGAATCGACAATACATAAACAGTACTTGTGACCTGCAGCAGATGCTGGCTCGATTGGTCCTACACAATCCACCGTAATTCTTCTAAACGCCACATCTTCTCTTGGAATTGGAGTGATAGGAACCCTGTCCATCACCAAACTTCTTGCCTTTAACTGACATTTCTCACATGATTTGCAAAATTTCACTATATCTCTTCTCATCTTTGGCCACGTAAAAGACAACTTTATTCGTTCTCTAGTTTTCTCTTCTCCAAGATGTCCTCCAAATACTGATTCGTGAGCCAACTCCATCACTTTCATTCGTCGCTCTTTTGGTAACACCAATTGATATATCGTTTGCTCTAATATTCGATATCTCTTGTACAGTAAGCCATTTACCACGCAGAATTCAGATTCTTTATCTGGCGCTAAATTCCACCATGCTTTCAATGATTCATCTTGTCTCTGCTGTTCTTCGAATTTCTTTGCGTCTGCAATCTGCATCTGTTGTTCTTCATCTTTCTCATTTTCTTGAAACAAATCTGCTATCTCCACATCACATTCATCATCCTCTTTCGTTTCATTTAGATTACCATTCTTGCATGCAGCCATCTCTTGTTCACTCATTTCTGCTGTTATACCGTCTTGTATTAAACTTTGTTGATCATCACTTTCGTTTTCCTCTTCACTTGAACTTTCAGTTTCACTTTCCTCTTCGACATCTACCACTTTCTTTCGCTGACTCTGCAATCTCGTCGTTACATTCGCTTGCACATCTCCTTGTATCATTTTCACTTGTGGCACGGCTTTAAGTTCTGCAATGATTTCTGGATGCAACAAGAATCTTTCTGTGCTTCCCATTTTTGCAATACTAGCACACATCAATGTCACATAAGGTGTAAGTGAACATTTGACTTTATGCGGAATTACCTCTTCTTCCACATCGTTACAACACAGCCTTACATCAACTTTCACCAACTTTGCAGGAATGGCATCTCCTGCCACGCATTGTAAGTTCACTTTTCCAATCTGCTCCACCTTCATGCCTTCCAGTAATTCTTCACTAATCACCGGAACCTCTGCTCCAGAATCAATCAGTGCTTTTACTTTTATTGGTTCTTTTCCTGCTGTTCCACGAATTTCTACCTCGACGTACTGCAATACCACTTTCTTCAATGTTGTACTTTCATCTCTTCCAGCCATTTCTTTCTGCATTCCATTGTGCAATAGAATTTCTTTCTGAATATCAGGTGAAAGGTGACATTTCATCACTGACTTTACTTCAGTTTCATTGTTCTGATGTTCTGTGGCTTGACTTTCAGAATTATCAACCACTTGAATTCGATTCACCCTCGAATGTTCTTGTTTTCCATAATTTGAGGTTGTAACAGGAACTGGACAGAATTTCATCAAATGCCTGTCTGATCCACAGTTATGACAACGTTTCACCACTGCACCTCGTTGTTCGATGCTTTCTTTTCTCTTATATGGAGTAAACGATGCATTGCCTTCTCTCGCGACAAACCTTGGTGGTGATTTGTTATATACCTGACGTTGTCTGGTCATCATCGACTCTCTATTCTCATGAACAACCGGAGAATTTGGTTTCACTTCTGCACCTCTGAACTGATTTCCTGTTTCTTGATTGCTCTTCCAATGAAAACCAAAATTTGGAGTGAACTGTTGATTTCTTTTTACATTGGGTACAAAATCAAAACTTGTCTTATTCGGAATTGCCAAACCAATTCGATTATTAACATGAATGTCTGCTAGGTCTGCCACAACACTAGCTTCGTAACAATCAGTTCCTTCCTTCGACATAAGTCCAGGCGGTTTTTCAATAACCTTTTCCACAACACCGCCGACAGCACCTTCTTCTTCTGCTTCTTCCTTAAGCCAGACTTCAGCTAGCGCTTCTAACATGTCCTCACGTGACATATCTTTCAGTTTCTCTTCTTCAAAACCAGCCTTCAACAAGCGCTGTTTTAATCTTTCAGAAGACATCTTCTTCAGTTCTGCTTGTTTTTTGACACTTAATTTCTCCATCTTACTTCTTTACTTCAGTGCTGTCCTTTCTGGAAAACACCAGTTTTCTTTTGTGTTTGAAGTATTGGGAATTATTCTTTGTTTGATAACAACCAACTTTTATACCTTTGTCGTTGAGGCTTTCGTTGTCGTAGATTTACCAATGATTTGAATGCGTATTCACCAGTCGACGTTGTTTCGAATCCCAGACGTTGTTTCGAATCCCAGACGTTGTTTCGAATCCCAGACGTTGTTTCGAATCCCAGACGTTGTTTCGAATCCCACCGCTGCCACCAAATATGTCACCAACTCTTTTCCCTTCTTAGTTGTGACCTACCTCAAGAACTTTCCTTATCTCTACATATAAATTGCTCAACGTCTACTAACTGTTTAAGAATTAAATTGACACAGTTCTTTGAATGTTTCTCCTTTCTTCAAACACAGTTATTTCAAACGTACACTTAATATCAAAGTTCTTATCAATTACCACTCAACGGTAACTTCTAACATACAGCTCTCTACTGCATTAAACCAACTACTACACTGTATTGTTCAAATTCACTGTCATCAGCAGTTTCTAAGTTTGGCGCGCTAACTGCACGTGTAGAGAATCTATCGTCAGCCAAAGTTTAGGCTACTTTAGGCCAAGCGCCCACGAGCCGACAGCGCAACTAAGGCCTAAGACTAAAACGCTTAACAATCGATACACATTATATATATATATATATATATATATCAACCTAAGGAACACCTGTGCTCATTATATATGCAAAACATTAGTTCACAGCGATTTTCGGTTAAATACTTAAATTGTTGCAGAAATTTAGTTCAGTTGTATAATTTATTTGTAAATTGTAACTATAATCTTGAGATTGATCGAATTCCAAAAATTGTAGGTATTTGCGTGGGTACTATTTGCCGAGGCGAATAGTTCCGAAAAACCCGATATCCGGCCGGGGCAAATGGCCGAAGCGATTTCCGGTTGTTCCCTACTGACCGCACTGTGGATAGATGAGATGGTGATGATTAGCCACCCGCCCTCATATGTCAAGGTTAAGAATATGAAGTCGCTAACACTTCATATCCATGGCTGTCTCAGGGCTAACTTAAGGGACTTCTCTTTTTCTTCATCTAGACAAAATATTCTGGTGGCTTCTGTACTGGCAAACTGTCACCACATGGTACAAACTTTATGGGTGAACACAAACTGGGTTATTCAATAGATTTCCTATTTTTATCAGAGAAGTCAAAGATATTGGTCACACAGAATTTTGCAATATCATCTGGACTGTGAACGGCATTTACTTCCAAATACATCCGACTCAAGCTCTCTGATCGACAGCATATGTTGCACAGCAAGATGAGGAACCAAGAGTTTGTCTTGATCACCAATTTCATAACTGAAGTATGCTTTCTTAACAAGTGCAGTCATACTGCGTCTTTGAGACGTAAGCGTATGCTTGCTACAAATGTGTATCGCGGCTTTTGCAACATTCATTAACAAGACATTTCTGCTGTAACAAATCATCCTGCAGACAATAAATGCTATTGCACTCGTACTATCTATGCCTGTGAAACATGTGCACCGAAGTAAATGTACAACCTGATATAAAATTAACGCATAGCATCTGTGTATGAGAGGTGCATTTATAGCCAGTCCAGCCAGCATCCATCGATGACTTAGCAGGCCTAGCTAAGCCCAGGCATATCTATGCATTAACATTTCCATTGCACATTGTGCAAACTTTACTGAGTGCATATACATACAATCATGCATACTTGGACTAAATAAGATACCTTACTTTGTGGACAACATATCAAGAAGACAGAAAAATGCGAGACAAAATAACAAAAAAACAGGCAATTCCACAAAAACGGTACATGCATGAGCGGAGAATTAATCATCATTATCGGACAATTATAAATTAAGAAACATTGACGTTAGTTACATGACAATTATGATGATGATGACGATGTTGATGATGATGACTACAATGAGAATATAGCGGATGCAACGATGACAATGACTAGAAAACCTGCTTTGAATTAACTTGTTTTTGGTTGGGAAATGGCTTACCCTGTTTTGCGACTTCCTTGCTTTTCCATTCCTTTATAAATTCCTCCAATTGTTTGTCAGTGGAAGATTCCCTGACAGCTAATGTTTTTCCTTCAGTTTTTGTTGTCATTCTTGCTACTAACAAACTCTTCACTTGGGCGTCAGCAATGTCTCTAAGCACTATGGGAATACTTTTTACAAGACCTAAGCTCTCCAGTTTTTTGTACAAGTACAATCGCCGGTGCCCAGTCAGTGCCCAAAGCTTTCCTTGCCATGAGACAACATGAATGGCGCTTATATCATCTGGAGTTTTTACCCCATCTAACAGTTCTTGAAAAGTTTCTGCCAATTCTTTTCCATCGCCAAACACACCAGAAATGCTGCTCTGAGAAAACAGGATTTCACCTGGTGCAAGCCTTGTTTTCTGAAATAAATAAAGTTCTACAAAAGTTTTAATTTTAGCCTAATTGCAACTGTATTCATATATCATCCTTTCGAGTAAAAGAAACCAAATAAACAAGTACTTACTGAACAAATGCTGCACTGTTATTTTCTTACAGTCATTTGAAATTTTTCAAATTGTTAAGTTTTGGTTCACTTTTTTAGTAAGTAATTGCTATACACAGGTCCAATTCTTAATCAGTCCATTCCGAAAAATACTTTGTCTGCTGCGGCAGATTGTTACAACGGTCTCTGAATGTCTACTGGATACTGAAACTTTCCCCTCCAATGATTACATGTTTGGTTTGAATGAATGCTAAATGGTGAAAGTCTCTTCTCCCATGATTTAACTTATTGGTTCGAGCGCTTGCCTTGTAACACAGAACATGTGGGTCTCAACCCTGGTTCATTCCGATTTTCATGATGAGAGGCAGGTGGGTGGTTGAACAATGAATCGTAATAATCACTCAACCTCTATTTGATATTGCCCTCGTTCCAAAGTTCAGAACAGCACATGACAATACAACAGAATTTTGAGGGGCTGAGCAAAAAATTGCAAGTTAAGGATTTGCTCAACGTCCTGGACGGTAATTGCCTCGGGCGAGGCTTGAACTCTATGCGTTACAGGCCAAGTGCTCTAACAAATAAGCCACGGTGCCACGCTTCTGAATCAATACTTACTTACTTTTAATGCTTATTGTGACTATCTGCATTAACGAAGACAACTGATATAATACAAAATAACTCTATGGAAATTCTGACTCAGTGCAATTTCTTGAATGATATTACAAAGGGTCATTAGGAAATATCAAGTCAGAACAACCTAACTTATATTTATATATATTATACTGCCCCTCTCCAACATCTCCTCATTCATGTTTGAACATCTACATTGGTACCTCTCACTGCTCGCATTCAGCTAAAGGTACTTATCTTCATCTACCGTTTTTACCTGGGTCTTGCCCCTACACACCCATGCAATTCCATATGTCAGTCCACCTCTGCCACCTCCCTTCGCCCACTCCGTTGACCGTTTTGATCTTTTTGTTCCTTGTGTGAGAAAGGTCATAGGTGTGCATGGAGTATGTGCATACATATAAAAGTGTGTATTTATATGACTATATACAGACCAATACGTATGTATGTGTGATTCTACGTTTGCATGTACGTGATGTGTGTATGTACACATCAGTGCATGTTTTGGAACATTTACAGAGCGCCGTTTATTGATTACCACTTTCTCGGTTTGCGATGTGAAGTCAACAGACTCGTCATACTCTGGAACATGGAAAGCTGTTCTAGTCAGCTTGCTTCGGTCTGTACTGGAGGGTTTATCTTTTGTGGAGTCGTCAATGCAGACCTCAGCCACTGGTGGAACATTACTGTCAACAGAATATGTTTAACCTGATTTTGCCATGTAGGTACCTAAGTATGTATAGCTGTACATATGTATGCATGCATGTATATATGTATGTGTGTGGGCATATAAGTATGTATGTGTGTAGGTATGCATGTAAATGGATGTAAGTGTATATGTATGTCTTCGTGTGTGTATGCATGTGCATACAATGTACAAACACAAATGTATGCATGGCATTGCATGTATGTATATAAGGTTGCATGTATGTTTGAATGTATGCCTGAATGTACCTATATGTATTTACACATGCAGTCATAAACATTTGTTATCGAATAACATGAGTGTTTAATTATGTTTCCATACATCTATGCATTTTATTAGTTATTTGTAATTTTGTTAAAATATAGGCTATAACAGGGCCTTCACTTTTAAGCATACATTATGAATAGTAAAATCTGTAACATGTTAAAGGTTATCAGAAATCTCTGTTGACTCAATATCGCTTTCCAAGAGTGTTGCATTCCTCTAATACTGGCTTGCTGCTACAATCTAAGTTCAAAACACTTGTGATCACAATAATTGTGAACTTAATATCAAAGCACCAAGCTGACGATAATCGATCTTAAACATCAAAGGTCTACAACGACGCAATAAATTCAGTCGGCAAGCCTATACTTATAAGGCACATATCTCAAGAAACAAGTAAACTTACATCAATTGCAATTGTAAGTGCTTATTTAAATAGCGCCTCAACAAAACTCATCAGAGGCGCTTCCAACCTGATTACAGAAGACCACGATCAAACACAATGGTCTTCAACCACTTGCGAAATAAGTCGTGGAAAGTAGCTCATATCTCAGATTGCACGGGAGGCTGTTCAATGGTCGACAAGCGGGAAATTGGCCACTGAGAGTTCTCTGGTCATGCCAGCCCCAAGCATGGATAAAAAAGAGGAGGGCAACCTCTATATAACACTAATCATGTCTGCCTACGAATCTTCCGTTTCCAGTGTTAAGCAAACTTTTGTACCAGGACAACAAAGGCAACCCGCTATTTCCCATTGAAAGCGATGCCCACTGCACTTGAAACAGCAAGAGGCATCTAGCTGAAACGCTGAGGAAAGGGAAGATGCTATTTTCCTGTTGAAAAATACCACTCAAACATCCAAAAAGGTTAACTCTGAAGAAAGACTCCTTGAATTTCTTAACATAAATCCATTGAACAATCAAAAAAACCAAATTTGGCTGACTTGAACTATCAATTTGCGATACATCTTCGATCTCCTGGGATTGATTGAGACCGTGGATCAATTTTCATACTTGCTAACCCACCATGTCAAGATTGCGGTTTCAAATGCTTTCAGCAGCATAGCTCCTCGAGTCCTCGTATTTAGAATCGTTTACCATAAAAGGCCCAACTTGCCACCAGGCTATCATCTTTCATCCTTTCGATCAATTGTTAATATTAGGTCTATTCTGGCATCTTTATGACTCCATCCTATTCCCTGACGAATATGTCATCAGCATCACCATCGTCATCATCATGTTCTACGTCTATATATAATTGTCATCATCGATATTCGTAACCACAGGTTACCAGTGCTATGGTATTTTTAAATACTTTACTGGCTGAGAAAATTCTGAAATTTAGCCTCTTGTAACAAAATATACCGAAGTGA
Organism: Aporrectodea caliginosa; assembly: GCA_020284085.1. NCBI lineage: Eukaryota > Metazoa > Annelida > Clitellata > Crassiclitellata > Lumbricidae > Aporrectodea > Aporrectodea caliginosa. The sequence goes on along the minus strand of JACEVL010000116.1, from coordinate 975,374 downwards.
GTACAAATGTTATGTACCGGCCGGCTGGATCCAGTTCTAGTTGATGGTAATCGGCCCTGAGATCTAACCTTGAGAACTTCCTCGCTCCATGCAGGTCGCTGCTGACGTCCTCAAGAGTAGAGGTTACATGCCTATCATTCATTCTGGAGATTTATATAGCGCCCCTTCAAGACATCTACTTAGGAGCGCTCCAAGCCCAGCCCAGGCAAAGGAAAAAAGGCTTGAGTGATTTATAAAACCCAGTTTTGATTGGTCAAAGAATAGCTTTATTCGCTTGTCTCATATCAACACAAATGCCTACCGCAGCCAGTTCTTTAGGCTTTACCAGCGTTACACTTAGCAACCTAAAAATGCTGGTCCCTCGATTCGTTCAATAATGCCTTTTTCAAGAAGGTTCAACGCCTCTTCCATTTTCTTGCATATGTGGAATGGTATCCTATATTGCCGTGCAGATGGTTTCACACTCTCATCAATGTGAAGTTTTACTATGAAGTTCTTCAGTTTGTAATTCCTTTGAAAACCCGCAGATGTTCGTTTTCCAACAGTTCGATTATTACCGGTTGTGATGACTATATCACCGAGGTAAGTTGAATCAAGCCTAATTCTGATGCAGTCACAAAACTTAACGATGATCCTGTATCGCCATTGGCCCCATGAAATACAGCATTCAGAACATTCTGTTTGCTACTTACTTGGGTTTCAAAGTGACCTATAATCTTTATTGGCATTGCTTATGCCTACAAATGTATTGTTGTCTGCGATCGATTGAGATTCATACACTCAGGAAACTTATTTACTTACTTACTTTAACTGATAGAATGGCAATCAGCTCAACAGAGAAACAGATGCATATGGAGGCAAAGCAATTACCTGCACACCTCCTCTTTCTTCTTCAATTTTTCCTCCCTTTCATCCTGTTCATTTAAACAGACAAATGCAGACACATACAAACATACATACATATATACACACAATCAGCTATGCACACATACAAACATATAATTACAGTGGGTATATATATATATATATACCCACTGTAATTATATGTTTGTATGTGTGCATATATGTATATATATACCCAGAGATGGGTAAGCTTAGCTAGATTTGCTAATCGATTAGAATTAGAATTAATTAGTCACTGAAATTTGCTAATCGATTAGAATTAGAAAAATCTTTGAGCTAATTGATTAGAAGTATAATTAGCATAGAATTAGCTAATCAATTAGAATAAGATTTAGACAATCGATAGAATGATACATATATATCTGCTTCATGAAATTGTCAAATTTTAATCACAGCACTGCAAGTCACTACAGAAAGTTGCTGTAGCCTTTTACAATATCTAAAGCTGCACAACTGATATATGTAAGAACAGTCCACAAACCATCAAGCAAAACCACATCAGTCAATACATGTTGCAGTTTTTGACATTGCGGTAAAACTGCATTTTAGCATATTTAATTATGACACTGAACATATCCTATATTTATGGTATTTAATTATTTCAATAATTTTCATGATAACTGTCACTATTCCAACTTTCATTTCAACACAAAGAATTCTTTTCCACAACCTAACTTCTATTTAGGCAAAGAATTATTTTTATCAATCCAACTTATGTTTACACAGCCAGATAAGTGAAACAACAAAACATGCTAAAAATACAGGTTTACCGACATTGCTACTGCATTAGCTCACTAATCACTATTGCATTTGAACTTTGCAAAATGCTAAAACTTGGAACATTTACAGTGGTTTAACTCTAGTGGTTAAACTTAATCCTAATTGGTACTATGAAGCTTTCGTTTTAGTTAACAATAACCTTTAGTTTTCATTAACGAAGGTTTTCGTTTTAGTTTTCGTTAACGAAAACAACACTACTTCTGACAGATAATCTACGTATCGTTGCATTTTATCATTTTTAAGGCATGGTTTTGGGACGCCATCAGTTGATGCCTTTCTGCATTAGACAATGGCGAGATTCAAGTTAATATATTATAATTAAATTAGGTTATTATAATTACAATGGGGTTTTCTCTAATAATATAAGTAGCAACTAGTAGAAAGGAACAAGCATTGTCTGAGACTCGAACCCAAGTCCTTTGAGTCAAATTTGACTCATTCTCGTGAGAGCGACGGACACACAGAGACAGAAAGAAAGAAAAAGAAACGGAGAAAAAGACAGAGAGAAAGAGACCAAGACTCAGACACAGATATGAATGAAGAGAGACAGACAGAGATTACTACAAACCTCAACAATTTCATCAAACTTCTTCAAGACATCAATTGAGGCTTTACGTTTCAGATTCATCTTTGACTTCAACTCCTGCTCAACGACAGCAGCAGCAACAACAACAGCATGCAACAATCGATTTTAAATAGTCAATTAAATAGTCATTCACACATCGAAAGAAAGCAGATGGATAGACAGAAGGACAGACAAGAGACAGACAGGCACTCAAATTAATAGTAAATAGAGGCCCAGATGAGTGGCGAGGGAGAGAATTGGCTATCTGTCATCATATGCTAAGGCTAATAAAATGAAATTGCTAACACTTCATACCCATTGCTGCCTCAGTGCTGGCTTAAGGATTGCTCTTCTCTTCCTTGCAATTGTAACTGAACACTTATATAGCACCACTCAGAAATCAGCAGCGCTTTCGACCTGCGTCAGTGCCTGTGTCAGCAAAGAAGACAGTTTTAAGGCGTCTCTGGAACTGGGAAGGTGAGAGTGCTAGGACATTCTTCCGTAGGTCATTTAAATTATTACAGAGAACCAACCTCTGAATCCATTTGGATCTGGGCCAAGTCCTTAGCCAGCATCGCAGCTATCTGAAGAATAACTGACTCGAGGCTGTAGGCAGGGTTCCAGCCTTGTTTCATCAGCAGCTCCAAAGAAATGGCACCTTGATCACTCACATATCTGCTCGCTATCATTGGGTACAAGAGTTGAACAAACGGTGGCTCAAACGGATATGTATCCTACGGAAAAAATAATAACAGTAATAGCATATTGTGTAATTATCCAGTAACATATGGCGTAAATTCCAACATCCAAGTAAACATGTTTACGCATATCAACTCGATTTCCTGGAAAGGGCTTGAACATTCCATACTCTTCCAATTTCTGAGGGCTTGAACATTCCATACTCTTTCAATTTCTGAGGGCTTGAACATTCCATACTCTTCCAATTTCTGAGGGCTTGAACATTCCATACTCTTCCAATTTCTGAGGGCTTGAACATTCCATACTCTTCCAATTTCTGTGACCAACTAAGAAATTTCTGAGACCACTAAGCAATTCTTTCAACAGACTAATTTCAATTAAAAAAATGTTTGTAAGCAAGCTATTCTCTGTGTGGTTCATGACCTTGCCTGACCGAAGAATCAACAATGCTTGTAACAAAATATCATCTGTGTTAGCTTGTCTCTGTTGCATAATCGAATATTGATTGACTGAAGAATGTGTTTACAAATACTTTATTTTCTCTAACTAGAAAAGCTGAACGTGACAGTTATCTGTATGAACCTTAAACGTGAAGTTGAGGAGGATGTCATCGAGGCCATGCTTCTCCTTGCGAACTTCCATATCTTGGTGTAAAGTGCCCTCTGGATCAACTCTACAATGATAAACACACAAGACAGGTCTTAGTTATTATAATTAATATCAACATTATTACCACATTGATGGCCAACCAACAAAGAACTCCGGGCAAACAACACTGAACTCTGGCCAAAATGAGTGCTTAAAATCAGTTCTTATTTCCCCAGACTTATCATTATTCAAAGAGGTCCTCTGATCATCTCTCTCTGGTCATACCTGAAACTAGAACTCTTCTAAGTAAACAAGCTTTTGGTTGCCTGACCTACTTTTAGGAACTCTCTCTCTCTGTCTGTACGTTCTCCTCAGCCGCTTGTATCATTCGTCCTCAACTTTAAGACACACCTTTTTCAAATCGTTTATCCACCACAGACTGCCTCTCTGTCTTATGGACTGATTTTCCAATATTAACCTAATTTACTGCTTGGTCATGATGAGCCATCAATTGACATTTCATGAACCAATCACCAGTGCTCTGTATGTTTGCACATTAAAATTACCCTACACAAAATATACATATTAAACAAGTTTCAGAGCAAAACACACAACTGTACAAATTGTAGGGAGAAGTTATTCCCAGAACAAATGATAGCTAAGTCCCTACTTCTTTAGTTTGATGTTCCACTCGCAGAGGTTGTCGTCGACTAATTCAAGGTCGTAGATACCTGCAATGACGACAATAGGCAAAAATTTTATTACTAGTTAACTAATTAGTAACTTCAATGGGAAAACCACTATTAATTAGTAACTTCTATAGTGCCAGTGTCTACGTATGTATCAAGATACTTAAAATAGCATAATTCAAGTTCCTCGCACAAGCGCCATGCAGTCTAGTGTAGAAAGTGCACCAAAAACCAAGCTGCAATCACATCAATATTCATAAGATCAAACTACTAAAACTGCCCAGATCTAAATTTCATGTAGACGGTCTGTACATTATGATGAAGACACCATGGAAGTCATCACATTAAACAAGAATCTTGAAAGATTTCTCTAGACACAGAGAAATATTCAATTGTAATTATGACCGTTTCTGCGTCGTCGTCAGTAGGAAGCAACTTCTACAATGCTTTACACTGTCAACTTACAGTGCAAATGCTAAGGACTACATAGCAAGTACATTTGTATCTGTCTTTTTTTCTCAAAACATAAAGGCTTTTAGCTTCCTGAATCAATAGTTGCATAAACTTTGCCGATAATAATAGTGCATATCAAATATAGAAAAAGCAAGGCAGATGTTGAATATTCTTTCTGAATGTATGCTGACTGAATATGACATCTTAATCGAGATACCGATGGATGGCTTTTGTTTTGAGGTATATTCAACACTCATTTGTCTATATCATCTTATTTGCATTAGCTTGCATTTTACAAATCGACTTATAATAATAACAATAATATTGATCGATAGCTATTGTTAAACAAACCTTGTTTGAAGCTTTCTGATCCATAGATCTGCCTCAACTCCGTCAGAAGTCGACTTGAGACCTGATTCATTGAAACCTGTGTTCAAAACGTGCAGAATAAGGCAGACAGCAAGTCATAATTGACAGAGAAAGATAGTCGTGCACACTGAGCAATGCGAGATACACACCCAAAGAAAAGAACAGGAACATCCAATCAACATACTTTCTTTCTTGTGAATAGGAACATATTCATGGAACAGTCTCACAGTGAACATTTAAACGACGTGAGCATACCAAAAGTGACTTGGAAACCAACGCAGGTCGTCGTTAAAGTGTTAAACACATAAATTTACCACCATAAACAGCTCAAGAAGCATTTCCAGCTCAATCACAAGATGCATCAATTTAGATCTACTTGACAGTCATACCTAGAGATGTTGAGAGGAACTTTGAAGGCACAATACAAATGGTGTCAGAAGGTAATGCCATCACTTATGCTTGGTCCAAACATAAGCATGTCTGGTCTAAACATAAGCACGTTTAGTCCAGACATAAGTATGTTTGGTCCAAACATAAGCAACGAAATTACATTCTTGTCAACTGAAACATCACTTTCAATGACTCTGAACCATTCAAAAGATCAATAAAAGTTGTTACACAAACTGTAAAGTAATGTAAACAGAAATTAAAGTATCAATCAATGGTTACTTCAAGTGAAACAGTGATCAAAACTCAACATTCATTCAAGAGAGGCCTGCTAGAAAAATAAATCCAGTGGGTCAATCACACCAGAAGTTGGGCTAAGGTGCATAAATTGATATTTACTTTTTGTGACAGCTTCTGTGTTTTGACAGCGAGTGGCTTATCTGTTTCACTGTCCTCTGACTCTTCAGTCGACTTGTTCTCTCTACAGCGTTAAACATTAAATTGCCTTCAATGCAAAATAATAAATTAGGGCTTCATTAACATCAGTAAAATTTTAAGCAGCTTTAAACAGTTTACATGAAGTGAGAAGAGCAGTCCCTCACACACCTGTTTTAAGCATAGCATCACCCTATTAGTCAAGAAGAGCAGTCCCATAAGCTAGCCATGAGGCAGCCACAAGTATGAAGTGTCAGTGACTTCATTATCTTAGCCTTAGCATATCAGGGCGGGTGGCCAGTCCACTTCCTTGCCGTCTCATCTTCCCACCGACAGTGTACGGCCAGTATACCTATTATAGCTGACTTGGCTATGGGGCACAGGTGGAGCAGAAATCTTGAACCAAATTTCTGCCATGGTGGGATTTGAACCCCCGACTTCTTGATAGACAGTCCAGCACACTAACCACTACAAAATCGAGCACCCATATATGAACCGGTTTTAAAGCCACAGTCATATCCTAAAGCACCTCCCACTTTCAAATTGATTATCTACCATAGGCCATCTCACTGATATTCTGGAGGATGACCTAACCTGAAGCTTCGTTTTGGTACATCATCAGCGTTACAAGCCGTGCATTTTAAGCAATCAGCTACCGTGCTTTATGTCTATATCACATCTATAGGTTGATAACATTCTAAAGTGTGTAAAGAGAGCACTCCATAACCAATTATCATTATTAGTATTATCAATCCATGGTGCTGAGCAATTGCAATTGAAGGACTTGCTCAAGGTCCCTACTCAGTAACCGTGTCAGAGGCGGAGGCTCAAACCCGTACTCTCTGCGTTACAAGGCTAGCGCTCTACCTAAGAAACTAACAACCTACTTGGGTTGGTCTTCGTCCACTTCATTGTAGAAATCATCCTCCACCAGATCTGAATCTTCATCCTCCACCAGATCTGAATCTTCATCCTCCACCAGATCTGAATCTTCGTCATCCTCCTCTGTTATATTTACGAGCATCGAGTCACCCTGCAACAGTAAATACACAACACTCAAATATACCATAGTAAAACACACTTGTAGAAATTTTCATTTCCTTCCCTTCACCTCTGAGCCGACATTGGACTAATCCCTAGGTCACTGACATGAAACCAGGGCATCGCTGCACCTGCCAACATGAGACCAGGGCATTACAGGACTTTCCAACACGAGAACATAGCATCACAGGACTTGCCAACAAAATACCAGGGCATCACAGGACTTGCCATTAAATTTGCAGTTAACAGTGGATTTAAATTAGAGTTCAGCAACTGAGCCACATATGCATAAACAGCCTGCCTTGGTCAACCAATCAATCAATTATTCAATCAATCAATATATGGTGTACCACTACCATCAGCACAACAGTCGGACCAAACACCCAGGATGCTATCGAATGATACAAATACAGCAAAAAGTGCCTCAAACATCTATGCAGTCAACAACACAAATGTCTGCTAATCTACTTGTTTGCGTGCTTACTTACCTGGATTGGTCTGTTCCTTAAGTTTGTAACGCCAGTGCACATGTTCTCAACCGATGTGCTTTAATGTTAAACTGCTAACATGATATTACATAACACTATGCATTTGCCCAAGAGACAGAGATTTCCACCTGCTTGACTCAATCCAATTCATCAGGAAGCTTAATTTTCATTTGCAAAGATTTAATAATTACAGACAAACCGATGTAAGCAAATGTAATTTATAATAAATAATTACAGAAAATAAATAAAAACCAGAGTTTGCATTGATTTTATTATTTTACACAAACTTTCAAGGTTTCAGTGATTAAACATTACCACAGGAGGTCTCAGAAACAGGTTACTATTTTTGTAGCAATGCAAAAGAAATTGTCGTTTGGTCAAAAATATTACTTCTTTGGTATTTGGATTGGTAGTCCTGGGATGCGCTGTTTCCGATTAATTGGTATAGGGCAAAATCCGGCGCAAACCGATTTCCAATTCAAGAATCAGTCATGCCCTAGAAAATAGTAATAATAATATTGATACGAACCTTACTGGCCAGGTAAGACTCGATGACCTTAATTTCCTCCGGTTGAGAAAATCCTGATATCTGGCATAACTCGCATAACAGAATGCTCATCTGTTTACAAATCTATAAGAAAGAACATGTCTTCTTCATTAAAATAAAGAAACAAATTTTAAATTTGTTGAAATCCAGTAGCAACTTGTAGCAGTAGCAACAGAAAATGATGCAGGGTCATTTTCAAGAAAGATCTTGCATACACCAAAATCCAGAAACAGCTTGTAAACCAACTTAAAAATAGGCCTGCCGTGCAATGATTGGTTGACCTTTTTGACCCAGTGCTCTGATTGGTTGAGTTATTGACCCCACACACTGATTGGTTGACCTATTAACCCTGACCCTTGAATGGTCGACCTACTGACCCTGCACCCTGACTGGCTGACCTACAGGATTCTAGAAGTCCCTCAAGTCTTTTTTCTTTAGTTCTGTCTGGGCCGGGAGGGCTCCTGAGTAGTTTCTTGAATGGGCGCTATATAAATGCTCTAAATGAATGAATGAATATAAATCGTCTTACTATTGTTATTACATGTAGTACTTTTCAATCGAACTTACGTTGTAATTGCTTGGTAGTGTATCATACAGTTTTTCGATTGCAGCTGAAACTGCAAGGTCGTCAGTCTCAGAGAACCAGATCGGAGCGGTTTGCGGATAGGTCTCCTGTTCAGACATAGTTTACATATATCACAACTGAAAATGCACCTCATTCACAGCAAACCACATTTTCATATCTGCCCTTCATTTAAACTGAAAACTCGTGGTTCTCAATACTTCCTGTTGCCCACCTTCAATAGGTGCTTCTGAACTTTGTAAGAGGAACAGTCCCTTACGCTAGCCTGAAAGGCAGCCATTGGTATGAAGTGTTAGCGACTTCATTTTCTTAGCCCCAGCATATGAAGTCGGGTGGCCAGTCCTGTTCTTTGCCATCTAATCCTCCACTGGCAGTGTTTGGGTCAGTGTACTCATCATATATCCAACTCAGTTGGCTAGACCAGTGGTTCTCAACCTTTGTTACATTGCAGCCCACTTTGAAACTGAATGTCAACGAGATCCACCCACCTCAGTGAAATCCGAAGAGAACCGGTCATTTCATGACCAAATATTCAGATTTCAGACCATAGGAGCATATAAGTAAGTTTTAAAATTTCAATAATATCAAAGAAAAATTACAGAATGTAAGAAAAAATAGTTGAAAAACTCTCACTTTTATTGTTTGTTACATCAAATCAGGATGATTAATGCAATGCCTGCACTTGCATTCTGGTCATTAGTAAGTTGGGCTGATGTTTGCCACATCTTAAATCGTTCACACCTGTTCCTGTATTTATTCTTGATTGCAGTCATAGCAGAAAAGCCAGTCTCAGAGGTAGTTGAAAATGGCAACAGCCCTGACAGCCTCAGAAAGTTGTGGATACTTCTCGGAAGCACAAAGCCAAAAGCCTGACAATCCTCTTTAAATATTGTTCTAGATCGCAGGATAGTTTTATCAGTTGATACTCATTTTCCACAGATAGTGAAAATTTTGCACTATATGCTTCAAATGGGTTTCGCACCCAGTCATATTTTTCTGCGAGTTCACTTGGCTTTATGCCGGCATTCGCTAAAACCTCACAACAAATAATACACCGAGGATTTGGTTTGTCATCCGTGCCTGATGCAACGAAACCGAATTTTAGATAACGTTCAGTATATTTACGACTAGGACCTTGCCCTCGTGGTTTCTTTGCGCCCGATTGCATGCTGTCGTCCGCAGAAGAGGAACTGCTATCAGAATTCTGCTCAAGAGGACGACGATATCTTCTCAAATATTTATCCATTTGGAAGACGATATTTCCTTGATTTGTTATTGTATTATAGCTGCTCTAGCAGCAAACTATAACAGACGTATAAAATCCAAAAGATAACTCTATAACCGTACGGTAACGGGAAACAAGTGAAACATCGGATTTAAAATGGCCGCCCTCAGAATCCATAAAAATAGTCTGTCCGTATTATAGCGCTACACGAATCCGCCACTGATTGTACTGCCAGTGCCAGTCCCAAGCCTGGAAAAGAAGGAGGGCGACCCTAATGATCATCACACAGTGTCGTTAAACTGAAACTACTACTATAGCGCTACACCTTAAACACTGTGAATTACGCTCACAATTGTGCGATTTCCGAGGAAAATTGGTGACCAACTGGGACGTTTTTGCGACCCCAGGTTGAGTCACTGTAGGGTGAAGGTTTCAATGTAGGCCTATTAGGGTGTCAATTCTTGAAGAGCTGGAAGTTGAAGAGCTGAAAATAAAGCCGGTATTTCTGACGCTGCTTTGAAAGACATATAAATTAGTTTTAACAGCAACTTTGTATTTCATCCTTCATCATCAATCTAACAAAGAATTTATATTTGTACAGTTTCTACAAAGAATTCAGTTACGTTTTTGGCGTCTTAGAGAGGCTACTACGAGTGGCACAGAAATTGTCGTTTATTTCACCAGAAAATTATCATAGCCTACTTTTAATTCTCACCGTAAACTCAGCGCGAATTGCAACGGGAGGCTCCCCTGCTTTTCCGAAAAAATTACATTTCACTTCGTCAACTGAGGCAGAGATGATCTGGAAACGTTCATTTCTTTCGGAAAAAAGATTTTGTAAGAACGTTGTGTCCTCTTTGCAACGAGCCATATAAGCCATTGTAGGCAGAGATTCGTTAATAAACTAAAAATGAACGAATTAAGATCGCTTTCAAAGCAGACGAGAACATAAGACGCCACTTCCGGTAGAGGTTGCGAGATTATTTAAGTAAGTAAGTATTGCAAGCGTTTCCTATCTCGCCGTATCCGTCGTAAGCGTAATAATTTAACTTTAAATTAAAGTGCTGCTCCTTCTACCAAAGATGTTACAGTTCTTTCTTCGATCGCCAACTTTCTGCGGCTATTGGGAGGTCCATATATAATAGTGTAGCCTAGTAGGCTAGTAACATCAGTGGCGTGAAGAGCAGTAGGTAGCGTGATCGCTTCCCGAAGTTCCCCGAACCCTCTCAAAAGGTTCTCTCAGCGAGATGGCGCGTTCGTGAAAATGAGATATAGCCTTTGTATAGGACGTGATGGGCGCCTTGCATGGCTGCCGTACAGAGGCGGATCCAGGGAGGAGGCCAATCCGGCAACCCCCCCCCCATTTGAAATTTACACAGGACGTGCCTCCACCCCCATCGCCAAGTAGACTATGTTCACTCCGTGATCTTGTGAAGAAAAGAAAATAAGGATTAGGCTATATAAATGACAAATATTATAATTTTATTTATTTGTACAACTAAATAGTTTCTCTCAAGTGTTATCTCTCAAATTTCAAAATATCAAATTTTAAAATGATGTGTCGAACATTAATTTTAGTAAAACTTGCCTACATCATTATGGATTCCCGATAAGGTAGTTGAATCCTTCTTGCATGCTTGGTTTGTGTTAACTATTTCAGCTGAGTCCTGGTAAGCAATTCGTTTACCTTAAGGCTTATTGCGTTCTTGAAAATTGAATGTATTTTCTAGGTTTTATATTAATTTCAATTATAAATGTCTGGTTTCCTACTACTGTCTGCAGTCAAACTCAAACACGACTCAAGCAACATCTTAGCTACAAGTGACATCTGATTCCTATAAGTTTTGAAATAATAGCTCGAGCAATTTGTTCACATGACAGCCTAAAATGCAACCATGGCAGTTTGGAAATTTAAAAAAAATTAAGTGGGGAGGGGCCCCAGACCCCTCCCCTGCTGGGCGCTGTGCGCCTAAACGATCGTCATTCGGATGCCCAATAGCCCCCCCTCATAAACTTTCTGGATTCGTCCCTGCTCCCGTATGCAGTTAAATTTGACTCCTGTAATAACGTGTGATCATCCATTCATACTGATTTGTAATCATCCTGCATTGTGTCAGTTTGAAATTAAACGAAGATTAGCCTATTATTAGGCCTAAAGTCCATGGTTAGCCTACAAGTATTACAAAAATAATTTTCATCAACTCCGCAGAATAATTGTAATAATGTTTTATAACACTTTATTTTCAACTCATTCCGATACGGGGGGCCCGATAGCGCATTGGATAACATCTGGCGTAGAGAGCCAGAGGTACCGAGTTCGAGCCCCGTAGGGCGGATAGGCCTATGCTTTGTAGGCTGCTATTAGCGCCGTGTATTGCAGGCTGTCTGTTCTGTTGGTAGTTAACTAGTTAAGATTGTTTCAATTGCATAACATGTAATTATGATGTAAATGTACAGCGCAGTGCGTTTGTCAGGCGCTTAATTAAAGAAAAGATATTATATTACTATTTTTATTATATTCATTCAAACCAACAATTAATGTGCCTAAATCATAGGCCTTAGGCCTATAGGCCTACTAGGGACCTGCGAAGCTTCGATATTCGTATCACAAAAGATTCGGACGGCAGTAGGCTATACGCTATTCGATTCGATTCGAAACTTAGCCTACGTACGCCATGATTCAAAACATTGACCCTTTGATTTTTTTAATATTTGTGTTATTTTAGTTCTGTTAATTAATCTAATTTTTCGTTTCACTGATTTAAACTGCAGAGAAATTATCAGGTCTACATTATGTAGGCCTGATAATTTCTCTGCAGTTTTAGGCTACATTGATATAGGTCCTGTTGAACAGTGTTTAATCTAGACGTCTCTGGGGGTAAAGTTCCCCCAGGATCGAGTTCCCCCAGAAAAATGAAAGACTTGTAATTTTGTACAGAAAGAGTGTGAAATTTAGGGATAATCCCCCCCAGGATTTATGGCGCCCCCTCAAATTTTTATTGGAAAACTCTCGTTACTACCCCTCGAAAATTTTTCCTCTGGTCATCAACTTTTGAAATATCTTGGGTACCCCCCCGAGAACCCTCGATTCCCCCCGCCCCCGACAGCAAGGGGACTAGATTAAACACTGCCTATTGAATCATTGATTGCTGTGTTACAGTGCTAGCCTACGCCTGTGCAATCAAGTAGGCCTACACACTACGTGAATATCAATTTGGTACCGACTGATTCGATTCGAGATTCGATTCGAATTCGAACCATTACCACAGAATCGATTCGACGGAAAACTTGTGATTCGCAGGTCGAATGTAGCCTATACATAATTATAACGCGGTGGCTGCGTGTGGATTTCCAAAGGTTGTGCGAAGCAGCACCGTGCCCCTCCCGCCCCCCCCCCGTAAGGCGGCATTTTGCCTTTGTTGTGAATGATAATAGTTAGTAGGCCTAGGAGACTTAGCCATTAGTAGCCTAGTGCCCTATAGCTAGTACAGAGCACAGTTGCAGATGAAGCAGATTAGCTACTGTTCAATCATTCCTTCGCGTTCGGCCGTTTCCCGTCCAAATGGAAGCACGCAATAGGGCCTAGTCAAGCCACTCTTTAAGAAAGCTGTAACCGCGATCGAGGAATCGTCACCTGCGAACTTCAGACCGGTCTCAAATCTAACGTTCGTATCAAAAGTACTTGAGCGTATCGCCAACCATCACATGACAGAGTACCTGTCTGAATCTCGCCTTCTGCCTCGGTTTCAATCGGCCTACATACAGGCCCATGCCAGAAGTAGGCCATTCCACCGAGACTGCACTCCTTAAATTAAGTGTTCTGGAAGTAGTCAATGCCATAGATTCAGGCAAACTGGCGTTTCTATCACTAGGCCTACTTGATTTGGGTTTACGTTGAATTGAGCGCGCACATTTCGCCGACCTTCATTTCAGCGACCTCAATAATATTCGCCGCCGCGAAACACAGCGCCTACACAATTCGCCGCCGCGAAACACAGCGCCTACACAATTCGCCGCCATTCATTTCAGCGACTCTTATGATAACAATGTAAAAGTTTATTTTAATGAGGAACAATAATTATTGGTCATTGTATGTCACATGATTGTGTGTACCTGAAACGAACCGACCGATAAACATTGCCGATTGCGGTGGAAGGTTGTTCACCGTGTTTTCTAAAGACGACACTAACCCTAACCCTGACCCTAACCGACCCTCACGATGCCTAATCTGACCCTAAACGAACCTCACGATGCCTAATCTGACCCTAAACGACCCTCACGACGCCTAATTTGACCCTAAACGACCCTCAAGTTGTCCGCCATATCAAAATTCCACGGGAAGACAACACTGTGAATAGTCGTTCGTACATACATACACGCGCTGAAATGAATGGCGGCGAATTGTGTAGGCGCTATGTTTTGCGGCGGCGAATTGAGGTCGCTGAAATGAAGGTCGGCGAAATGTGCGCGCTCAATTCAACGGATACCCTTGATTTGTCGGCTGCATTTGACAGTCGACTATGACATCTTAATACCCCGTCTCTCGCTGTCGTTTGGAATCAAGGACAGAGCGCTCAAAATCCTACATAATAGGGGGCACGTACACAATCCGTCCAGTTGGCAGGGAGGAGACGCCACCGATAGGCAGGTCAACTGCGGTGTTCCACGGGGATCAGTGCTCGGTCCTCTTTGTATTTGGCCTACTGCATATACGGCTGGGCGCTGTAGAAGTTTCGAGTTTACGATTACGATTACGATTACGATTACGGCCGATGTGGAAAGCAGGGGCGCAACCACGGTCAAGAAGTTGGGGGACCTACTAGAATGTCTGTGTGGGGGAAGCTGCGATTGCCGAAGGCAAGAAGCCCCTAAGACTAAAGGGTATGATGCCAAATGGAGTACATTTTGGGCTTTAATTTACCTCAAATGTGTGAAGGATGATTTCGATTTAAAAGTACCTAAACCATCTAGATCAGCAGGGGTGGACTGGGCCGCCGGGACACCGGGAAGATTCCCGGTGGGCCGCCAGGACCGGTGATATAATAATTTAATCAATTTAGTACAGATGATACAGGTTTTTTACAAAAAATTGCGGCATCGGTTAACCGGTTTTTAGTTTCGGTTAACCGGTTTGTAAATTAACTGAAAAAGAGCAATGCATACTTACTTACCTACAGTGCTCCGTACAGCCAGCGGCCGCCATGTTAGATAAGAATTTACATCTTCCATTCTACTTCCGGCGTCTTCCACTGAGTTTGTTTTGATAAAATTTCTTTTAAATTTGTTAGTTAGTAATAAGTAATATTAATTAAATAAGATATGTTACGGTTATGAGTGATATAAATCCGAAACGTAAATGTAAAGGTGGTGCGGAGAAAGTAAGAGATAAGAAACTAAAGATTCTTGGTAAAGATGGAGCTAAATGCCGAAATCTAGTCGATTTATTTAAAGCCACTCCAATTCAAACTGAAGACACCAGCTCTCAACAAACACCTTCTGCAAGTAAACAACCCGACAAATTTTGCAAAAAATGTCCTGTTTGCTGCTTTTCTGTACTACATAAATACAGTTTCTATGGGCAAGCATACAAGCATCTCTTTAGTGCATATAAACTTTTATTGACTCTGTCGTCTACCCAAGTAGCTTGTGAGAGATCTTTCTCTAAATTGAAATACATTAAGAATCGCTTGCGAAGCTCATTGTCATCTACACACCTTGAAGCTTTTATGCTTATGTCAACAGAAACCGATGTTTTAAGTGAACTGAATAATGACACAATTATAGATCATGTAGCCGAAATGGCACCCGGCTTAAAGAAGTTGCTAATACTATAAACAGCAATAATACCATCACAGTGAGTCCGAATAAATTGATTTATAACTTGAGTTGACGCATTCTTAATATTTTATATATAATTATAAATTATATATGCGATTTATCGTTTTTTGTTATTGCATAATGTAATTTGTAAAGTGACCCATGACTTTGGAGGTCACTGGCCCTCGGGTATGCATGAAAAAAATGCACAAAGAAAATAAAAGTCATGAAGTTAGTGCCGCCCACGCCACCGATGTCATTAGCCAGGCTACCGCAGAAAGCTGGCGACGAGAAAGAACCGTAACATCTTTGGGAAGCGAGCAGCATCTCTTTACTTTAAAGTTACCATTACATGATGATGATTACCATTTAAATACCTCTGCAACCTTCGCAGATGTGAAATGTAATTTTTTCGGAAAAGCAGGGGAGCCTCCCGTTGCAATCCGCGCTGAGTTTACGGTGAGAATTAAAAGTAGGCTATGATAATTTTCTGGTGAAATAAACGACAATTTCTGTGCCACTCGTAGTAGCCTCTCTAAGACGCCAAAAACGTAACTGAATTCTTTGTAGAAACTGTACAAATATAAATTCTTTGTTAGATTGATGATGAAGGATGAAATACAAAGTTGCTGTTAAAACTAATTTATATGTCTTTCAAAGCAGCGTCAGAAATACCGGCTTTATTTTCAGCTCTTCAGCTTCCAGCTCTTCAAGAATTGACACCCTAATAGGCCTACATTGAAACCTTCACCCTACAGTGACTCAACCTGGGGTCGCAAAAACGTCCCAGTTGGTCACCAATTTTCCTCGGAAATCGCACAATTGTGAGCGTAATTCACAGTGATTAAGGTGTAGCGCTATAGTAGTAGTTTCAGTTTAACGACACTGTGTGATTACGAGGATTAAAATGGCCGCCCTCAGAATCCATATAAATAGACTGTTCTAATAGCGCTACATGATTCCGCCACTGATTGTACTCTGTCAGTGCCAGTCCCAAGCCAAACCTGGAAAAGAAGGCGGGCGACCCTAATGATCCTCGTAATCACACAGTGTCGTTAAACTGAAACTACTACTATAGCGCTACACCTTAATCACTGTGAATTACGCTCACAATTGTGCGATTTCCGAGGAAAATTGGTGACCAACTGGGACGTTTTTGCGACCCCCCAGGTTGAGAGTCACTGTAGGGTGAAGGTTTCAATGTAGGCCTATTAGGGTGTCAATTCTTGAAGAGCTGGAAGCTGAAGAGCTGAAAATAAAGCCGGTATTTCTGACGCTGCTTTGAAAGACATATAAATTAGTTTTAACAGCAACTTTGTATTTCATCCTTCATCATCAATCTAACAAAGAATTTATATTTGTACAGTTTCTACAAAGAATTCAGTTACGTTTTTGGCGTCTTAGAGAGGCTACTACGAGTGGCACAGAAATTGTCGTTTATTTCACCAGAAAATTATCATAGCCTACTTTTAATTCTCACCGTAAACTCAGCGCGGATTGCAACGGGAGGCTCCCCTGCTTTTCCGAAAAAATTACATTTCACTTCGTCAACTGAGGCAGAGATGATCTGGAAACGTTCATTTCTTTCGGAAAAAAGATTTTGTAAGAACGTTGTGTCCTCTTTGCAACGAGCTATATAAGCCATTGTAGGCAGAGATTCGTTAATAAACTAAAAATGAACGAATTAAGATCGCTTTCAAAGCAGACGAGAACATAAGACGCCACTTCCGGTAGAGGTTGCGAGATTATTTAAGTAAGTAAGTATTGCAAGCGTTTCCTATCTCGCCGTATCCGTCGTAAGCGTAATAATTTAACTTTAAATTAAAGTGCTGCTCCTTCTACCAAAGATGTTACAGTTCTTTCTTCGATCGCCAACTTTCTGCGGCTATTGGGAGGTCCATATATAGTGTAGCCTAGTAGGCTAGTAACATCAGTGGCGTGAAGAGCAGTATACAGTACGCGTAGATCGCTTCGCGAAGTTCCCCGAACCCTCTCAAAAGGTTCTCTCAGCGAGATGGCGCGTTCGTGAAAATGAGATATATATCCTTTGTATAGGACGTGATGGGCGCCTTGCATGGCTGCCGTACAGAGGCGGATCCAGGGAGGAGGCCAATCCGGCGACCCCATTTGAAATTTACACAGGACGTGCCTCCACCCCCATCGCCAAGTAGACTATGTTCACTCCGTGATCTTGTGAAGAAAAGAAAATAAGGATTAGGCTATATAAATGACAAATATTATAATTTTATTTATTTGTACAACTAAATAGTTTCTCTCAAGTGTTATCTCTCAAATTTCAAAATATCAAATTTTAAAATGATGTGTCGAACATTAATTTTAGTAAAACTTGCCTACATCATTATGGATTCCCGATAAGGTAGTTGAATCCTTCTTGCATGCTTGGTTTGTGTTAACTATTTCAGCTGAGTCCTGGTAAGCAATTCGTTTACCTTAAGGCTTATTGCGTTCTTGAAAATTGAATGTATTTTCTAGGTTTTATATTAATTTCAATTATAAATGTCTGGTTTCCTACTACAGTACTGTCTGCAGTCAAACTCAAACACGACTCAAGCAACATCTTAGCTACAAGTGACATCTGATTCCTATAAGTTTTGAAATAATAGCTCGAGCAATTTGTTCACATGACAGCCTAAAATGCAACCATGGCAGTTTGGAAATTTAAAAAAAATTAAGTGGGGAGGGGCCCCAGACCCCTCCCCTGCTGGGCGCTGTGCGCCTAAACGATCGTCATTCGGATGCCCAATAGCCCCCCCTCATAAACTTTCTGGATTCGTCCCTGCTCCCGTATGCAGTTAAATTTGACTCCTGTAATAACGTGTGATCATCCATTCATACTGATTTGTAATCATCCTGCATTGTGTCAGTTTGAAATTAAACGAAGATTAGCCTATTATTAGGCCTAAAGTCCATGGTTAGCCTACAAGTATTACAAAAATAATTTTCATCAACTCTGCAGAATAATTGTAATAATGTTTTATAACACTTTATTTTCAACTCATTCCGATACGGGGGGCCCGATAGCGCATTGGATAACATCTGGCGTAGAGAGCCAGAGGTACCGAGTTCGAGCCCCGTAGGGCGGATAGGCCTATGCTTTGTAGGCTGCTATTAGCGCCGTGTATTGCAGGCTGTCTGTTCTGTTGGTAGTTAACTAGTTAAGATTGTTTCAATTGCATAACATGTAGGCTAATAATTATTATGATGTAAATGTACAGCGCAGTGCGTTTGTCAGGCGCTTAATTAAAGAAAAGATATTATATTACTATTTTTATTATATTCATTCAAACCAACAATTAATGTGCCTAAATCATAGGCCTTAGGCCTATAGGCCTACTAGGGACCTGCGAAGCTTCGATATTCGTATCACAAAAGATTCGGACGGCAGTAGGCTATACGCTATTCGATTCGATTCGAAACTTAGCCTACGTACGCCATGATTCAAAACATTGACCCTTTGATTTTTTTAATATTTGTGTTATTTTAGTTCTGTTAATTAATCTAATTTTTCGTTTCACTGATTTAAACTGCAGAGAAATTATCAGGTCTACATTATGTAGGCCTGATAATTTCTCTGCAGTTTTAGGCTACATTGATATAGGTCCTGTTGAACAGTGTTTAATCTAGACGTCTCTGGGGGTAAAGTTCCCCCAGGATCGAGTTCCCCCAGAAAAATGAAAGACTTGTAATTTTGTACAGAAAGAGTGTGAAATTTAGGGATAATCCCCCCCAGGATTTATGGCGCCCCCTCAAATTTTTATTGGAAAACTCTCGTTACTACCCCTCGAAAATTTTTCCTCTGGTCATCAACTTTTGAAATATCTTGGGTACCCCCGAGAACCCTCGATTCCCCCCGCCCCCGACAGCAAGGGGGACTAGATTAAACACTGCCTATATATTGAATCATTGATTGCTGTGTTACAGTGCTAGCCTACGCCTGTGCAATCAAGTAGGCCTACACACTACGTGAATATCAATTTGGTACCGACTGATTCGATTCGAGATTCGATTCGAATTCGAACCATTACCACAGAATCGATTCGACGGAAAACTTGTGATTCGCAGGTCGAATGTAGCCTATACATAATTATAACGCGGTGGCTGCGTGTGGATTTCCAAAGGTTGTGCGAAGCAGCACCGTGCCCCTCCCGCCCCCCCCCCGTAAGGCGGCATTTTGCCTTTGTTGTGAATGATAATAGTTAGTAGGCCTAGGAGACTTAGCCATTAGTAGCCTAGTGCCCTATAGCTAGTACAGAGCACAGTTGCAGATGAAGCAGATTAGCTACTGTTCAATCATTCCTTCGCGTTCGGCCGTTTCCCGTCCAAATGGAAGCACGCAATAGGGCCTAGTCAAGCCACTCTTTAAGAAAGCTGTAACCGCGATCGAGGAATCGTCACCTGCGAACTTCAGACCGGTCTCAAATCTAACGTTCGTATCAAAAGTACTTGAGCGTATCGCCAACCATCACATGACAGAGTACCTGTCTGAATCTCGCCTTCTGCCTCGGTTTCAATCGGCCTACATACAGGCCCATGCCAGAAGTAGGCCATTCCACCGAGACTGCACTCCTTAAATTAAGTGTTCTGGAAGTAGTCAATGCCATAGATTCAGGCAAACTGGCGTTTCTATCACTAGGCCTACTTGATTTGGGTTTACGTTGAATTGAGCGCGCACATTTCGCCGACCTTCATTTCAGCGACCTCAATAATATTCGCCGCCGCGAAACACAGCGCCTACACAATTCGCCGCCGCGAAACACAGCGCCTACACAATTCGCCGCCATTCATTTCAGCGACTCTTATGATAACAATGTAAAAGTTTATTTTAATGAGGAACAATAATTATTGGTCATTGTATGTCACATGATTGTGTGTACCTGAAACGAACCGACCGATAAACATTGCCGATTGCGGTGGAAGGTTGTTCACCGTGTTTTCTAAAGACGACACTAACCCTAACCCTGACCCTAACCGACCCTCACGATGCCTAATCTGACCCTAAACGACCCTCACGATGCCTAATCTGACCCTAAACGACCCTCACGACGCCTAATTTGACCCTAAACGACCCTCAAGTTGTCCGCCATATCAAAATTCCACGGGAAGACAACACTGTGAATACTCGTTCGTACATACATACACGCGCTGAAATGAATGGCGGCGAATTGTGTAGGCGCTATGTTTTGCGGCGGCGAATTGAGGTCGCTGAAATGAAGGTCGGCGAAATGTGCGCGCTCAATTCAACGGATACCCTTGATTTGTCGGCTGCATTTGACACAGTCGACTATGACATCTTAATACCCCGTCTCTCGCTGTCGTTTGGAATCAAGGACAGAGCGCTCAAAATCCTACATAATAGGGGGCACGTACACAATCCGTCCAGTTGGCAGGGAGGAGACGCCACCGATAGGCAGGTCAACTGCGGTGTTCCACGGGGATCAGTGCTCGGTCCTCTTTGTATTTGGCCTACTGCATATACGGCTGGGCGCTGTAGAAGTTTCGAGTTTACGATTACGATTACGATTACGGCCGATGTGGAAAGCAGGGGCGCAACCACGGTCAAGAAGTTGGGGGACCTACTAGAATGTCTGTGTGGGGGAAGCTGCGATTGCCGAAGGCAAGAAGCCCCTAAGACTAAAGGGTATGATGCCAAATGGAGTACATTTTGGGCTTTAATTTACCTCAAATGTGTGAAGGATGATTTCGATTTAAAAGTACCTAAACCATCTAGATCAGCAGGGGTGGACTGGGCCGCCGGGACACCGGGAAGATTCCCGGTGGGCCGCCAGGACCGGTGATATAATAATTTAATCAATTTAGTACAGATGATACAGGTTTTTTTACAAAAAATTGCGGCATCGGTTAACCGGTTTTTAGTTTCGGTTAACCGGTTTGTAAATTAACTGAAAAAGAGCAATGCATACTTACTTACCTACAGTGCTCCGTACAGCCAGCGGCCGCCATGTTAGATAAGAATTTACATCTTCCATTCTACTTCCGGCGTCTTCCACTGAGTTTGTTTTGATAAAATTTCTTTTAAATTTGTTAGTTAGTAATAAGTAATATTAATTAAATAAGATATGTTACGGTTATGAGTGATATAAATCCGAAACGCGGAGAAAGTAAGAGATAAGAAACTAAAGATTCTTGGTAAAGATGGAGCTAAATGCCGAAATCTAGTCGATTTATTTAAAGCCACTCCAATTCAAACTGAAGACACCAGCTCTCAACAAACACCTTCTGCAAGTAAACAACCCGACAAATTTTGCAAAAAATGTCCTGTTTGCTGCTTTTCTGTACTACATAAATACAGTTTCTATGGGCAAGCATACAAGCATCTCTTTAGTGCATATAAACTTTTATTGACTCTGTCGTCTACCCAAGTAGCTTGTGAGAGATCTTTCTCTAAATTGAAATACATTAAGAATCGCTTGCGAAGCTCATTGTCATCTACACACCTTGAAGCTTTTATGCTTATGTCAACAGAAACCGATGTTTTAAGTGAACTGAATAATGACACAATTATAGATCATGTAGCCGAAATGGCACCCGGCTTAAAGAAGTTGCTAATACTATAAACAGCAATAATACCATCACAGTGAGTCCGAATAAATTGATTTATAACTTGAGTTGACGCATTCTTAATATTTTATATATAATTATAAATTATATATGCGATTTATCGTTTTTTGTTATTGCATAATGTAATTTGTAAAGTGACCCATGACTTTGGAGGTCACTGGCCCTCGGGTATGCATGAAAAAATGCACAAAGAAAATAAAAGTCATGAAGTTAGGGCCGCTTTTTGTTTTTTTCCCGGGCCGCTTGAACTCCCCAGTCCACCCCTGTAGATCAGTGAAAAAATATGACTTTATTATATGAATAAACTGGACGTGACAAGGGTTTAAGAGTAGAATATAAGCACTAGAACAGTGTTTGTCAAAACTAGGAAAATCGGCAGGTAGGAAGCCTGAACGGGTCAATTTTCTCAGAATACCGTTAAGGCGTTTATGTTCCCCTACAGTGGCAAATCCCCACCAAACGGGCATAGGCGTAGCTACATGGAGGCACGAGGAGGCAGTTGCCTCCTCTTGCTTTTTTTTATACTGGAATTTCTATTGACCAATGACACCAAAGACCAGGTTTTGTCAATAGTCTGTGAAGTTGCCTCCTCTTGAATTTAGGTCTGGCTACGTCCCTGCAAACAGCGGAGGCATAAAGTAGCCGTGCGAGGGTAGTAGCTCTAACAACGTCAACGAGAAGTTGACCATGGTGACCTTGGGCGACCAAAACACGTAGCGCGAACATGGATTGTCGGGCTTTGCAGCATATTTTGTCAATATGTGCTCCGAAGCCAATCCGATAAGAGATGGTGACACCAAAAATAACGATCTCCTGGACCCGCTCGATTGCAGGGATGAGAGGAGGGAGGGCAATAGGCTTGGACCTCGGTCGTTTGACAACCATTTCTCCGGTCTTAGCATGGTTTAATTAATTTTAAGATTGCTAATGGATGCCCACTTATACATGTAGATATGGTCAAGTTCAGAAAGAGTTCTGTCAATGCCGGAAGCAGGGACCAGCAAGTATAGATATCGTCGGCGTATTGAGGGAGACGGTTTCCACTGTATTTAGGTTTAAGGCTAGAAATGGCTATGACAAAATCAGTAGGCCCAAGGCCAGAGCCTTGTAGGCTACTATACTGGCATTAATGGTACAGAGGGGAGAGATTGCGGAAGGCAAGAAGCTCATATATAACGACAAGGGGGTATGGGGCGCGTCGCAAGTTGCCCCATCGGGGTCTGGGGCGGAGCCCCAGAAGCCGACGCAATTTTTAGCATTTGATACCAAATGGAGCGCATTTTGGGCTCTTGTTTGCCTCAAAATTTTCAAAAGTTGGGGGGACCGTCCCAACCTGTTCGAAAGTGGGGGGGGACGCGTCCCACGGGTCCCATAGGGTGGTTGCGCCTATGGTGGAAAGGATTATAGAAGTAGGCCTTCGTGGTCTTTTCCACCACTGCTGTGCAGTATGCAGACGATACGTACACAATACAACTGACAATACAACTGATCTTTGATATCGTCCTTCTTACTAAGGTTGCCCCAAGCTCCGAAGTGCCACACGCCACGGCGGCGCAGAAGCAATTATATTGCGGAGCAATTGTGAATTGTGCGCGAACGACTTGCTCAAGGTCCCTACGCGGTGGCTTGAGGTGGATTCGAACCTCCAACCTGCAAGGCACCGAACATACCCCTACACCACCGCGCCCCTTCTGTGAACCATCACAAACTGCTGAACTAAAACACAGCGTGCTGCTGTGTATCGAACGCATTTAAGGGTGGATGACATCCAATCGTGTCAAACTCAATCCATCAAAGTCCGAGTTCCTATCTGCAATCTCTCCTCCGTTTCAGCTCCAAGCTTGACTAATATAATTTCCGCTTCTTATAGCCTTAAATACAATCAAATCAAGCGTTTTGAACTCATCCTAAATTCATTTGCCGAAACTGTCACCAAAACTACCGAGCATTAGTGTGTCATTCGGACTCATTTCTCTCCCTACACAACTACATTCGATGAAAAACTTCGAGCGCATTCATTTCAAAGTTCTTTCGCTAACCTATAATTCTCTGCAGTAGGCCATACTACAATCTAATGACTTCCGTACGCCATTATAAGAATGTTCGAGATAGCAATCAATGGTCGCTTCAAGTTAAACTGTTATCAAAGTCATATCATAGTATTAGCGAAACCAGGTCGAAATTAATACGATAACGGAGAAATCAGAAGTCAAGCTATAGAAGATTAGCAAGCTATAACAGATGAGTTTTAAGTTTAGCTGTGAATGAGATTAGAGAACTGACAGAAAGCACAGAAGTGGACAGTGGATTCAAAAACCCTAAACCAGTCACTAAGAACACCTGGGAGCCTAGCACGACTTGGAGCAAATATCAGGTGGCCGTTGATCGAGTGAATTATTTGCTGGCACGGAGCAAGATGAGCAAGGAGCGAAGATAGTCGTCTAGTATAGGCCTAACATTTATTTTATAATAGGCCTACTGTAATTGAAGACTTAGGGCATGCAATTCCCAAAGATAGACATTAAATTAAATTTTATGAAAGCGTCCAGATTCGGGGGCCACAAAATGGCCTTTACGTTTAAGACTTTACCTGAGGGACCTGCGTAGGCGTATACCTGATTTAGGATTAGTATGAATAATAGGCAGTTGCGCAACGGGACGAAAGGACAAAGCCGATTAGAGGGGAACTTTGGTCAGTCGTTGAACGTCAGAGCGAGCTGAACGCAATTAATTCGGTAAGACGGTTGGAGGAATTGAAGGAGGGAGTACGTGTGTCTGAAGAGGAGGCAGTAGCGTAGAAGGGGGTGCAGTGGTGTGACCGCTCCCCCTGCAGTTTCTAACCATTTTGGCAAAATGTGGGGCCTTTTCTCAGATTACCGGTATTTATGGCCCAAAACATATCGGTATCGACGGTATGCAAGTCAAACTGGACCTAAGAGTGGCGTACCGATCTGTTTTCGCGATAAGAAAATTTCTGATAGGTCTACGTTTAACTGTTTTCCCAAGTTTTGCTGTTCTGTCTATGTTGACGTATGCCTATGTAAGTATGGAGGAAGCGTTACATTTTTTTATGATAAGCAATGGAAAAAGTTAAATAAAACTCTGAAAAGAAGAAGCGGTCCGGACTCTGCAATGAATATAATTAATTCAAATTATTTATTTAGGTAAGTGGGGCCTTTTTCATGTCCTCGCTCCCTTTGGTGCTAAAACCTGGCTGCGCCACTGAGAGGAGAAAGTTAGAAAATGCATGGAGAAGAAGTTCTTTTCACCTTTTCGTGAGGACAAATACTTCGCAAGAGAGGACGCCCTTTCATGCTACCTATAGTCAAATCTAAACTGTTTAAAATAGTTCTCTTTGTTAATCCATGCATCTTTAGTTATATTTAGTTGTCCATGTGTGACTTTAATCACTTTTATAATCTCTGCACCTGTTATAGTCTATTTAAACATTGTATGTTATAGCTGTATAGCCTACAATGTAATGCGTGTGCGCTTGTCAGATGCAAATAAAGGCTACTAACGTAATTGTAGTTGTAATTGAAGATTTATATAGCGCCACTCATCGATTCTGAGGCGCTCCGAACCCAAGTCAGCTCTCTAAGCAAATGAAAATAGTCTTCAGGCGTTTCCAAAAGAGCAGAAGAGAAGGACTGATACTCTAGAAATGAAGTTGCGATTGTCGTTGTCCGGCAGAAAGAAATCATGGTCCCGAGAACGGAGCGCATGTCCACAAGAGGGGTGATGTGGGGGAAGAACCGATGGAGCACATGGTGTTCTGTGTTCATCGTTACGTACAGAGCTAAATAAGCGATCGTCAGCTTCCACTGCTATCTCCGCCGCGCTGGGTGATTGAGGTGGTATATAATTATATTGTCCGCGTCTCAACCTCTTCATCAGCTTCTTGATCCGGTCCCGCGCCCCTGCGATAGTGTAGCACCACCAGGCCGGGGAGGCATACATTAGATGGGCAATGGTAGTAATTTATGTCACTTCCTGTAAAGCGCTTGGTAGGAGGCCGTGAGACCAGAGCACGCACAGGGCGTACATGGAGGATGAGCATGATGTCATTACGTTCTCCACATTTGTTGTCATCCGCAGATCCGATCTTGTGGTCACCCCCAAGACACGCATCGATCGTTTCTACTCGGGCAGCCTCAGGTATACAATGGGTTGGATGACTGTACGAGGTTTCCTTTTCCAGAAGATGACTATCTCTCGTGTCTTAGATGTATTCAGTCGCAGGTTGTTCTTTTTATCCCAGTCAGATATACCAAGCAGATATCGTAGCGACCAGGGAGTGTAGAGACCGAGGTACATAAGGTCTGAAGGTATGAAGGAGCTACCCCGAGCAGAGAGTTGCGCATAAGTGTTAGAATTTTGAACTGGATGTGCTGGGGCACAAGAAGCCAGTGGAGAGTTTCCCGAATGAAGGCAGATAATTATGTGAGCATACTTCGGAAGACCGCCAATAAGGCGGGCAGAAGCGTTGGGTATTGACTGAAGCTTGGTGAGGTTTAGTGAAGAGAGACCAGCATAGATGGAATTGCCGAAGTCCTAGTACAAATCAGTGCATGGATGAGAGTGTTTACTGCCTGAGGAGAGAGTGAGTGACGGATAGTGCGAAGTTGGCGTAGATGATAAAGGCATGTTCGAGATATGCGATTGACATGGTCTGAAAATCACATAACTGGATCCTGTGTACCGCCCAGATCACGAACTGAGACAGAGTAGTGGACGTCTGGGAACCTAGCGTGGAGAAATTCCATGTCAATATTGGCTAGTTAAAGCCCAAGGTTTTAGGTTTGGCGGTTTCCCTCGTAGAATGAAGTGACCAACGACTGTAGGCGGTTCAAGTAAGCATCTGTCGGCCAATGGGCGTTGATTTCATTTTGGTTGACACATCTTACAAGCATAGGCTGCTGAATTTAATTGTATGCATATATCCTAGGCAACATCGTCCGCTTTGTGGAATGGAGACGTAAGGCGCAGGGACGGTCGGTCGATCGGTGGTAGCCCCCACCCTAGGCCCTTCACCCTCCCTCTGGCCCTCTAGCGGTCGGACGGATGGATGGAGATGCATCGCTAGGGCAGACTAGACCCGACAGGGCATACCCCGTACAGGCCCTACCTCGATCAATTGACCACTTGTATATATATAACCGAGCTGTGGGTCGAATAATTTGTGTATACGAAAGCCAGCTAAGCTGGCTAGAGGTCATACCTGTACTTCTAGAATGTATACAAGTTGTTCCAATTATCCAAATTTACCCCCCATCCACTCATATTACTATGGAGTTCATTGCTATGAAGATACTTACAGGGTTGAGAAACAAGTCTGTAGTTTCTATATGCGATTAGATTGCCATGAACAAATACGAACTTACTATTGTGGTAGATGGCGATCAAGAGGAAGCCATACGGGCATTTTTTGCTCACAACAACTGGAATTTTGAAAAAATTGGTAATTATGAAGACGATGCGTATATATATATATATATATATATATATATATATATACTGAAATTGTATAAATTGTTTTGTGTGGTGAACCCTATACAAGTAGGCCCTATTGTTCTTCAGGTAGCGCTATACGTGCGCAAATAAGATTGAAATAAGATTTAAAAATATTAAATTAAATTGCATTTATTATCCTTGCAAATATTTAGCTCAAACCATGGTATAGAAATACATAGTAATAATAACATCAGCAATGTTAGTATAATGACAACTGATGTGAACAGCAGTAACAGCAGTAATGATAATAAATGGCCAATTAAAAATGTAATTATTAAAATTACCATGATTATTATTATTACGATATGTAATAAGACAATAAACATATGCATAACCCAGCTAAGCTGTCGTTCAAGTCAAGTCGAAAGAGCTAATTGTATGTTGATGACATTATAAATATATCTCCAACCAATCGAAACTGCCTTTGTTCCATATGCAGAGTTGGAACCACCAAAGAAAAGAAAATCTTGTATGCATGCCGCTTCGAAGGAGGTCTTGGTCGCGTCCAATGGAAATAGTACAGAGTCACAAATTGAGGCTCAAAACAGTCATGACATTCAAGTGTCAGCTGATCATTTGCAGCTGCAGGGTGAAAATCATCAATCGGAAGGCGCCTGTCCTCTTTGCTTTCTCTCTCCGTGCGTGGGTTCTGCATCTCCAGGTTGGCTTGGCGGAGGACAAGCAGCGCATGCAGCTAACAGTCCAATACGAAGAGTAATTTATGGTAAATATTGGAAGATCATTTGCAACTTGGGTGGGTGGACGAGCCCATTATATCTGGCCAAGAAACTAACGGAATCGAACGGTGTACTTCATATGCGGGAAATAATGCCAGATTGCGTAGTGCGAAAAGTGAGATCGTTGTATCCGAATCCAACAGGCACGCCTTACATGGGCCACAAGTGGGAGTAACATTGATACTTTGGATAATTCGCAGGACTTTGTTTAGACAGAGAGATTTTTATTGTACACTTACTTTCTGACATAAAGCAGAATTTTATCGATTGTGAGCTGCTTATGTACACCTGTCATAGCCTTGGTAATAGCATTGGTAGTTATTATTAGACCTAAGCTTATCCACAAGTTCACAACAGCTATGATTCAATGTAACATAACATTCCCCCATTTTAAATTTATATAGCGCCTCTTCAAGATTCCTACTCAGAGGTGGATTTAAACCTGAATTGCCCTCAATTGCTCGGCGCCACACGAAAACCACGTTACGGAGACTAGGTTTTTCATAAGTGCTATGCCAAATCAATTTTGCAATGGCCACAGTCCCTTGTCCGTTCAATCTTCTTTTTTTCTTGCTTGGATTAGGACCTCGTTGAGGGGGGGTAAGCCACAGATTCATTTTGATACAGATTGGAGCATCTTGTTACAGATCGGATGCCCTTCGTGGCATCAACCACAGTTTTCCGCTGTGGACCTAGTCTTGGTGATGAACACATGCCCGCTAGGCAGAGGGTCATCAGGCTTATTTAAATTGGGTCATGTGCTCCCATGTCACAATGCTGTTATTGGATATTTGCAGCTTTTAGTTGTCAAGCAAAATGCCACTCTTTTTCTACAGTGTGCCCTACTAGCCTTGCCGCTGTTGGTCCGCGACTGCTTATTCGTCAGATATAACCCTGCTTATTTCGCAGTTGACCTCTATTTCTGTGGCTCTCGTACATCCTGTCGAATCCCACTGCCTCGTGACGCTGTGAACATGTGGACGCGTGTGATAGCAGTCAGCTCTGCCACACATCAGCTCTGCCACACATCTCTCTGTCCTATGCCAGGCCAAAATCCGGGGAGGTCAAGCAGAGTAGACAGCAGAATACTAAGGTGGTTATGTGTAATGACGGTTGATGGTTATGTAGCACTGATATGTTTGATTTTAGTGTATCATACAATATTGTCACAGCTCTTACGGTCTTGATCGCCATCTACCACAATAGTAAGTTCGTATTTGTTCATGGCAATCTAATCGCATATAGAAACTACAGACTTGTTTCTCAACCCTGTAAGTATCTTCATAGCAATGAACTCCATAGTAATATGAGTGGATGGGGGGTAAATTTGGATAATTGGAACAACTTGTATACATTCTAGAAGTACAGGTATGACCTCTAGCCAGCTTAGCTGGCTTTCGTATACACAAATTATTCGACCCACAGCTCGGTTATATATATACAAGTGGTCAATTGATCGAGGTAGGGCCTGTACGGGGTATGCCCTGTCGGGTCTAGTCTGCCCTAGCGATGCATCTCCATCCATCCGTCCGACCGCTAGAGGGCCAGAGGGAGGGTGAAGGGCCTAGGGTGGGGGCTACCACCGATCGACCGACCGTCCCTGCGCCTTACGTCTCCATTCCACAAAGCGGACGATGTTGCCTAGGCTATGCATACAATTAAATTCAGCAGCCTATGCTTGTAAGATGTGTCAACCAAAATGAAATCAACGCCCATTGGCCGACAGATGCTTACTTGAACCGCCTACAGTCGTTGGTCACTTCATTCTACGAGGGAAACCGCCAAACCTAAAACCTTGGGCTTTAAGCTCAACCGCCAAGCCAGATGAATTGGGTTTTATCTGAATTAAGGCGAAGACGGTTATTAGACATCCAAAGGTCCAGCGCCGAGTTGGCCTCAAGGACCCTCGCGACCAGTGAAGGAGCTGCTCTGGCTGTGCTGGGGCCGAGACCCCTTGAGAGTGAGTATGTTTGATAGGTCAGCGGTATAGAGTATGTGAAGGAGTGGTGCCAGAACCGAACCTCGAGGTAAGCCATATGGAATAAAGGTCCAGGCAGAGCGATGACAGACAGAGAGCGGTCAGAGAGAAAATAGTAGAACGTATATATAGACTTACAATATTTTCCATTAATTCGTCGTCGTTAGTGTAAATTATTGACTACTTTACAAGTATAAGATGCTTTCTGGTTATGTTAATAATTATCTGAATAATATAGGCCTATTTTGTATAGCCTGAAATGTTTTTTGAAGACTAGATAGTATTCACTTACACTCGTATAATTATGAAGATATGGAATAGACTATTGTAGGCACTAGAAGTTTCGAGCGTTGGTGTTTCCTTTGTACGAACATTTAAGAAAGGTCTCTCGTTTAGAGTTAGGGCTAATTCGAAGATAATTGGCATAATATTATAGACTGTGTCAAATATTGTGTTGACTGTTAGACCTACTTTAAACATATATTTCCGTTATGCCACGGTCACATGTGGAAGTTTGTATGCTTGTGTGAGATTGGGCATTGGCTAATACACAGTTTCGTGTATTTTGGCGGCCTATGTTTGAGGTATTCTGCCCTCACTTCCGGTCTATCCAGGCTTTGAACCGGAAGTACCACAGGTCACGGCGCGAGAGGAAGGACGAGGCCGTCAAATAGACATCAGCCCCCAGTTACACTGCAATCTGGGTTCGAATCCTGTTATACGGCGAATTCTGGTTTTGGCGAAGCTTCTAATCTTTCTAGACGGGTCATGACGTCGCCCTCTCCCGACTGCAGAGTGCCTACTTGCGATTGAATATATAACTGGCGCTGTAGAAACTCAGCATGTATCACAACCAACCGGTCATACATTAAGCCCACGACAGAACCGGTGTAGTAGGCTGAATAGACTCCCGCTTTAAACACTCCGGAGTCTATTTATCCCAGGATATTGACTCGTGGAGTTAATTCTTACTAGGAATAATTGACCGGTGTAGTGTATTGTTACTAGGGCTAAAACACTCCTGTTGGTGAATAGACACTCCAGTGGAGTTGATTCTTCGTAGGACAAATTGAATTCAATTCCGAAGCGTAGCTTGTATGGGAGCCAATCCCGAAGCGTAGCTGGTATGACAGCCAGACCAAATTTCAAATGACCTCATATAGCCATACATTTCTCTCAAAGCCTAAGAGAGTTACATTTGGGGGGAACGCCCATTTGGCTTTGCATAACAATGTGGCTTACGCTAGGGCTGGGAAGGCGACCCAGCCTTTCCAAATCGCAATGAACCCTAACGCGCTAGCCCTAATTCTAAACCTCTTGCTATAGCTCGCTAATGTGTCTTCTACTGGCAGAATATTCATTGAGATTTGAGCAGTCTTCCAACTACATGTCAGATCAGCCTTCCATGCACTAGGCTAACCCTAACCCGCTGGCCCTAATTCTAAGCTTCTTCAGTGTGATTTTCGTTAACGATAACGATAACGAAAATGTTCGTTAACGAAAATAAAATGACTTCGTTAACGATAACTATAACTATAACTAAAAAAATATCATTAACTATAACTATAACTATAACGAAAATAACACTAACGAAAATTCATCTTTATTTTCGTTAATACAAAAAATAAAAATAGGAAGTGCAATATGGACGATTCGACATAAATGAGAACAAAAAAATCGAAATTTTTATTGTGAAATTTATCAGTTACTTTGGAAACTCGTGTATTCATGAAGCTGACTGTACCCATGCTTCAAAGGTTTTCATAGCTCTGAGTAAATTGTGAAACAGCGTATTAATACGCACAATTTTGCTTATAGACTTAATTATTGTAACTAAGTAGTAACTAAAATTAACTAAAATAAAAATCCATTAACTATAACTATAACTATAACTAAAAAATAATACTAACTATAACTATAACTATAACTAAAATAAAAAATCATTAACTATAACTATAACTATAACTAAAATAAAATCTGTAAGGAAAATCACACTGAGCTTCTTACTATAGCTCGCTAGCTCGTATCTTGTACTTGCAGAATATTCATTGCGATTTGGAAAGGCTGGGTCGCCTTCCCAGCCCTAGCGTAAGCCACATTGTTATGCAAAGCCAAATGGGCGTCTCCCTAAATGTAACTCTCTTAGGCTTTGAGTTATGCGTGGCTATATGAGGTCATTTGAAACGGGGTCTGGCTGTCATACCAGCTAGGCTTCGAAACTGGCTCCCATACCAGCTACGCTTCGAAACTGGCTCCCATACCAGGTATACACTTCGGAACTGGCTCCCATACCAGCTACGCTTCGGAACTGGCTCCCATACCAGCTACGCTTCGGAATTGGCTTCCATACCAGCTACGCTTCGGAATTGGCTCCTATATCAGCTAAAAGTTAACTACTACCGTGTCATTTTTTAACCATGTTTGGGCATAATGTAGACTCATTCAATTTCACATACGGAATATTAATCGAATCAGATATAGGCCTATTAATTTTTACCTTCAACTGTATGATCTCACTAGCTGATGCATTGATTTCCATTAGGCTCAACTACTGTACCACACTTCTAATTGATATCATAATCGAAATCTACATAAACTCCATTGGTCCTGAAATCGCTTGCCAGAGCTGTAACCAAGTCTCCAATGTATAAGGATACTGCACGCGTCCAAATTGCATTCATAGCACCGGCTGCCCATTGAGCAAAGAACCCATTTCACTATCTACCTTACAATTCACACTGTGCTGCATTTTGAATAGACGACATACCTCGGTTTTATGCTCACACCCTTGTACAAATAGACATCGAACTCGATTAAAGCCTTTAGTCACTAATGATGAGCCCCGCACCCGCGCATTGCTGAACTCTCACTTGGGCTTTGTAGGTCGCTGCCAATTGCTTAATGTCATTGAAGTCTGAACTTAAACACTTCACTCTTTCAACTTGCATACCCACCGTAGCCTGACTCCGGTGGATTATGATTTTTATTGTGATTTTATGTGATTATAGCTTAACATTTATTGAACAATTTTTATTATGCAGGTCAGACACATACATGTACGTGTCATTTGGAGGAATAGGCAACGTTACCGTTGCTCCTTTGGCTTTTCTGTCAAATGCCCGATAGTTTCTTGCGAACTGGACTATTGCGACTCGCTTTTATTGGCGTTTTAATCAATCAATCATTTTATAATGTTGTAACCAACCAATCGCTTTACAGTTACATACCGGTAGTTGCAAATCACATAGACATTAGGAGATGGCCACAAAGAAACGCCCTGAAGGGATCACTGATCCAGTTAAGTAAGGACACCTATGTGCAAGTTAAACAAAAAGATGCAACGGCCGAGAAATGCTTACTAAGTATGAGAGTAGATAATTTTGATTAGCCTACTTGATAAAATATTAACTAAAATAATTAGGTAAATCAAAATCTTAGCTAAATTTGGAAATCAAATGAATCATTGGAGAAGATAAACTTCTGTAATAATCTGCACTATGTTTGTGAAATTTTATTTACTGTAGTTTTGTTATTCATTTTGTTTTGTTTCTGGGAACAATAAATTGATTTAATTGATTAATTAATTGATTGGAGAAGAACATCTGCGGGCAGTATGTGATCGATTTGCAATACCAGCCACTATATGAATCACCCTTTTTGCAGTAGGCCTATTATCAGACTATGCAATCTAGTGGTGTAGGTAGATGCCCATATCAGATTACAGTATGCTAGGTGTGGATACACAAATGAATAATATAACTTCATGCGAATAGAGGGCGGTAAGAGGTATGCAGTACGTGCTATGATCCCAGTATTTTTAGAAATCTTTAGGATATACATTTTATGTGGTCCTTCCATGTTAGATGTTGGTCTACATAGACTCCCAGAAATTTTGTGGACTCAACTCTGGAGAGGGGAGATCCATTAGTGGTTAGTATAGGATATGGCGAGGGACAACGTTTCCTGTGAGACCTGAATAAGATATAATTCGTTTTATGAAGGTTAAGTTTTAGTTTATTGGTACAGCACGAATTTGCTGCCTGTGTGAGCTCATTGTTTACTATTTGAAATAGAGTTTCCTGAGAACTGCAAATAGAAGACATGCATGTCATCTGCAAACAATATAAAATACAATTCTGAAGAAACATTAGGAGGTCATTTATATAAATTAGAAATAGCAGGGGGCCTAAGTTTGACCCTTGTGGTAGGCATACACCAAATTTGATAGCTTTTAGAGCAGAGAGGGACCCATTGCAATAGACGCATTGCGAACGGTAGGCCTATTCTAAATAACTTTTAAACAATTGGAATTGGTTGCTTCGTATACCATATCTTCCCAATTTACTTAGTAGAATCCCATGATCCACCGTGTCGAAGGCCTTAGCCAAGTCAAAAAAGATACCTAACGAGTATTCGTTTCTTTCGATGGCGGTATAAATTCTATCTTGAATGTTTAATAGAGACATAGAGCGAGAATGGTCAGCTTGAAAGCCATGTTGGAAGGGAATATGACATTTTTTAATTGAGAGAGCCATTGATTCCCTCATACATAATTTTTAGAAGAATTTAGAGAAATAGGGGAGAATGGAGATGGGCCTGTAGCTAGTAAAATTATCTCTGGAACCCCGTTTAAAAATAGGCACTATTTTAGCAATTTTTAAAGCTTGAGGAATGATACCATAGGTGAAGGAGCAATTTATGATATCTGCCAGTGGTTGAGCAACGCTAGCTAGATGCTTATTGGCGATGCAGGGGTCCAGATATCTATTATCATCTATCCCTTTGATATGCGTTGGACGGATTGAATGAGCTAGATTCAAAATTTCCTCGGATCCCCCGAAGAAATTTTGATGGAGTCCAAAGGAGTCCGAGAGACGGGTTTTTAGGAATGTTGTGGAGGTTGAGGAATTAGGTATTTCATCAGCATGAGACTTAGAAATGTTGGTAAGATAGTCCTTAAATTTGTTTGCAATTATATCGGCATTATCAGTCTTAGTTTCATCGATTACTAATCTCTCAATGGAAGATTCTAAACTTCCTATTGTTACTCTTGACGTAATCAGCCTCCAGGTCTGCCTTAAGTCATTATTGCATTTGCTAAATTCTACTGCATAGTAGTTTCGTTCAGCTTTTATTGTCACGGTTTTAAATTTATTTCGATACATTGTGAATTTGTTTTTATTGCCCAACGTAGGATTTTTTACTTAGGCCTATCTTAGATAGAGAGTGACAGCGTAATATGTAAGTCGGGTAATTCCCGCGGTAGTGGTTGTCAACGTAGGGATACTATCGCGGGGGTAATAATGTGTGGTTGAAACACAAGGTCGGTATTTTCCAGTGGTAACGGTTTAACATTACCCACTGCATCACTATCACCTGATGATTTTACGTTAATGGGATATTAATTCCACTATAACTATTGCACTGCATCAATGAAAATGCTTGGATATTCTACGTCTTTCAGACTCCCGGAGTTCCGCTTCACCAACTGAGAAAAAGCATCTGGCAGACAACCAAAACAAATACACTTTAATCTTATAACACCCACACGACCAACTGCTACGAAGCACGCAGTAGGGGTATAAGCTATACCCAAAACATTCAATCTACATTATACGTTAGTGTGAAGACAGCTTGTAGAAGAAAATTGAGAAAGGTGACAGAGAGCATTTCCTCAGAGGAATCAGACGGCCAGAGTGATGTAACGTTTTCAGACTTGCTTGAGGCGATCACAAGGTAATTATGAACTTTCCCGTATTTAACCGGCAGAAATAATCCTAAATATTGCGGACGGCAGCACCAGGCCATCTTGACACTCCTTAAACTACCTAGGATATAAAAAGGCAAGGGCTGTAAATGCCCTTTGGTATTGCTTGCTGGGTAAAGTATCCGCTAGGCATCTGCTGTCGAGTTAAAAATACGGTGCTTTTATATGAGGAAGTGTTTTGCATCTGAAAGAGAAGAGAGAATGGTCCTAAAGATAACACAATGGAGATTCGAAGCGGTATGCTCCACTGCGCACGATAGACGCAGGCTCCTCGACATTCCGACGGCTCCTTGTCCCTCGTCGTGGTACCTCGAGGCTTGCCACAGTTAATTGTTTGACATGTATGCCGTATGGTCGACACACAAGCTGGGCTAAGTCTATTTCTGCCATTAATTCATGTATTTCAGACGCTCTCATTGGTTAATGCACATATGCACAGCGCTCGTGAATAAGCTGGTGCCCTGCGCTTGGCTTTCGAGTGGCGCTTCAGAAGTTTGGAGATTACGATTACGATTACGATATGGGTTGATGCAAGATCTAACGCTCATTGACACTACTGATGCTATAACAGTTATTGTCTTACTATTATAAAACGCTGAAACTGTAACCAACCCAATTAGGCATTCATGTGTGATCGTGTGACCCAATTAGGCATTCATCTGTGATCGTGTGACCCAATTAGGCATTCATCTGTGATCGTGTGACCCAATTAGGCATTCATCTGTGATCGTGTGACCCAATTAGTTATTCATGTGTGATCGTATGATCGCTGTGTATGATGTTCAAACATAACCGTGTATCTTCGATCTCCAATCACTCGAGTTTTAATACTCAGTTATATTATGACGTACTTCAAACGAGTGTGACAAATGGAATCGTTTCCTTGGTTTCAATAAAGAAATGACATCTGAAACACTGTTGCTCTCAACCCTTCTGTGACGTCATTATTTAATCCAGAGATTTTAATAATAAAAAGTAATATTATTATTATTATTATTATTTATTATTATTATTATTATTATTATTATTATTATTATTATTATTATTATTATTATTATTATTATTATTATTATTATTATTATTATTATTATTAATATTATTATTATTATTATTATTATTATTATTATTATTACTACTACTACTACTACTACTACTACTACTACTACTACTACTACTACTACTACTACTACTACCACTACCACTACCACTACCACTACCACTACCACTACCACTACCACTACCACTACCACTACCACTACCACTACCACTACCACTACCACTACTACTACTACTACTACTACTACTACTACTACTACTACTACTACTACTACTACTACTACTACTACTACTACTACTACTACTGCTGAGCAGTCGTCGGGAGCCTCTGAGTAGAAATCTCGAAGGGGCGCTATAACAAGTGCTCATACATACATACATACATACATACATACATACATACATACTACTACTACTACTACTACTACTACTACTACTACTACTACTACTACTACTACTACTACTACTACTACTACTACTACTAGCCTACTACTACTACTACTACTACTACTACTACTACTACTACTACTACTACTACTACTACTACTACTACTACTACTACTACTACTACTACTACTACTACTACTACTACTACTACTACTACTACTACTACTACTACTACTACTACTACTACTACTACTACTACTACTACTACAAAAATTTTCAATGCTCGCAAAGTAACGCAAAAATGCGAATTTTAGGCGCAGTTAGCCAATAGTTTCTAGTATGAAAGGCTATAATATTATAATGGGTCATGGTTGCTGATTTGTTATACATGTAGTTCCCGCTTTGTAACACGGAGAATATGGGCTCGAGCCGGCTTCTCTGAGACGGTTACTGTGTTGAGACCTTCAGCAAGTCCTTCGCTCACAATTGCTCAGCGTCATCGATTGATTCTTAGTCGTTAGATAGTGGCGCTTAATAAATGCAAAATAGTAACAATAGCAGGCGGGCCTGTAGGCTTATACATAATTCTCCATAATGTCGACAGCATAGGCCTACACGTCTGTTGATCGTCGCTATAGGCCTATGCATGGCTTCTGGTTGAGTAGTGTTTGCAATGGAGGACTAGGGGCCTACTTAGTTTTATTACAGTTGTGGTTCTGCCTTTGTTTTATCAGCGTGATCATCGAAGCCTTTGAATAGTTAATTGTTTAATTAACTAGCGTGTCGCCGTTGACTGCACAGAAACCAACGTTGCGTGATGTCGCTGATCAGGCCTTTCTCAATTTCCAGATCAGCGAACACCAATCAATATCAACGGAACGTACTGTAGAGATATCGCAGGCGTTGTCTTATGTTTAGGTTCTGTCTTTGTGAATTGTTTTAGTGCTACGTTTGTTTATGCATCGACAGGTATTATGCTTTGCTGTCTTGCTAAGCCAACTTATGAACTTATGATGCCTGGATACAGAAGGAGGCGAATCTAATCTTATGCGTAGGCCTACACATTAATGTAGTCTATAGTATGCCTAGTAGCCTTATTATTATTGTTATTCATTTTTAATTTTTTAACCTCAAGTATCTATTATCCTTCAGGATTATTATTATTAATTATTAATATAATAAATGGTATGGCAAGTTAAATGAGTTATGAGGTTAGAATTAAGATAGAATAAGTATAAGTAAGCTTAGCCTAATTTGAGGCTAAGAACGGTATTAGGCTAATACTTAATTATGCCTAAGTTATAATTGGTATAAGCTTTAAACACCGGCCAATGGATATGTATGCCTAGAATGTACAATTTGCACATCGATATATTTTATTTATGTAGGCCTATACATGTATGAGGCGCCGTATGACAGGGTGGCCGACTGGCTTGAGCGCTTGGCCTGTAACGCGGAGAATATAGGCTCGAGCGTCCACTATTTATGTATGTCAGTTTGAAATGTTTGTTGAACGGAGTCAACTGCTGTAATCAGCCTTTGCTACGTCGGTCTGTGTTCAGAGAACGATATTGATGACACATGATGTTTTGTTCATCCTCAAATCAATAGAATGAAGAGCTCAACGACAGTCATGATCTTCATTATCATTCAGACCATTTCAACCGGAACGGATGGTATTCCGTTGGAACCCAGAAATGTGACAATAGAGGGCACCTTCAACTACTCCATCTCAAGTTCGTCGTCAAACGCAACAACTGCAGTAGCAACCACATCGTCGTCGTCGTCGTCCTCACCGAAGTTTCCGTTTCTTCTGAGTCCGGACTACTTGATCCGCCTGCGCCGTAACAATCGGACGGACGTGTTTTACGCCTACTTCCATTCGGTGGAAGAGGAGGAAGAAGGAACGAACCTGGATTCGAACCCTCTACCTATGCGACGAGAGTCAGGCAATGGAGCGTCTCTAGCCAACAAAGAATACGACGACAAAGGTATTTAGGACCTACACAAGGGACTGCACAATTGCATAGGTTGCACTTTTGTAAAGTACTTAACAGGCGCTATATTAAGTGTTTAGTTGAATACGTACTTAGGCCTAGGACCCTAAGTGTATTGATTCAGTGTTTAGAAAGTACAAATAGGCATGCAGATAGACCTACGTAAATAAGAGTTTATTTGTCTTCTAGTTAGGCCTACAAAAGCCCTACATCTTATTTTAATGACGAACAACGTTCCTTGTATTCAACCGCAGTGTTGCGACTATTTCGACACTACCTTCAGTTTAAACAATTTAATAGTTATAGGTCTATGTCAGTACGGATCTTAAGGAATTTTCACATTTTTGACAAAAAGATCTCCAAAAATATTGTCCAACCGCGGCACCCTACAGCGGGTTCATGGTAGAGGGTCTACCCCTGGTTGCCGTAGCACCCAGGTTAAGAAACACTGCATCATAACAAGTCTTAAGTCTATAGTAGTAAGATTTCGACCAGTAAGGGCATGCAGGGATCATGTCTAATTAGATCAACCGAAAAT
The DNA here is from genome assembly GCA_020284085.1 of Aporrectodea caliginosa. NCBI lineage: Eukaryota > Metazoa > Annelida > Clitellata > Crassiclitellata > Lumbricidae > Aporrectodea > Aporrectodea caliginosa. Next base: position 935,231 of record JACEVL010000116.1, on the reverse strand, counting down.
CGGAGTTTGAAGGATCTTCAGCTTGTATGTATGTATGTATGTATGTATGTGTATGTATGTATGTATGTATGTATGTATGTATGTATGTATGTATGTATGTATGTATGTATGTATGTATGTATGTATGTATGTATGTATGTATGTATGAGCACTTGTTATAGCGCCCCTTCAAGATTTCTACTCAAAGGCGCTCCCGACTACAGCGCGGACACTGAATCGAAGTTTCACGCCGAAGCGAATGAGCAATTGCGAGTGAAGGACTTGCCCAGGTTCCCTACGCGGTTGCTTGAGGTGGATTCGAATCCGCAACCCTCCGGCCGATTGATTAGAGCACTCCTCTTATAAAGCGGAAAGTTAATGTTCCGGCCTCTTCTGAGACGGTTACTGTGACCGATTGACGTGGCGTTTTGCCTGTTGATCCTCTCAGATAGGCCCTAATATAAATTATACATTGGTAGCTCTACACAATAAAGGCAAAATGATAATTTTATATGAATTATATATTAATTTTAACGTTAAGGGGTCCTTTTGCCCAATGCTACCCTAATTGTCCCATTGTGCGTTTGCAAGTGGTGTAATAAAGAATCTACTTACTTACTTACTAACTTAATTATTATAATAGTTAAGATGCGTGTCTGGTTAGCCGAAGGAGGCGAGTATAGCAAACGCAGTCTGGCATTGTTTATTGTGTTGCATTTATTGCCCATGTGTGTCTGACTGTGTATTGTGTTTAGGTGCGATGTATTTCGCCATAGTCATCGTCCTTTTGTACGGCATTAGCATCGCTCTTCTGATCGCTTCAACGGTCCGTAGCAGCCGCACTGACGATGAACTGAAGACCTTCATGCGTTCCTTCGCCAGAGTCAACCGTGAGAAACGGAGAGAAGACAAACAGAAAGTACACCGTTTTCTGCAACTACACGAACCACAGGGACCGCTTGCCGTCCTACCGGAAGCTCAGATCGAAGCCTCTTTGATCCTATTACGACCACGCAATTCCTCTAACCAGGCTGACCTGGGATTGGACGATGAAGCTGGTTGGAGAAGACGTCATGAGAATCCGTCTGTAACGGTCTCGAGATGCTTTTCAGCGCAGCAACCCTTATGCGAAACAGCTTCCTTATACGATACGGTGCCGTTTATTGATGATTAACTTTAAGAATAATTATTCAACATAGAAGCTTACGATTACTATTGTTATATGGGCTTCAGGTTCACTGCAACAAATTCGCAGTAGATCTGTGCAACTTCCGCAACAACGACGTCATAATTAGGACATTTGAAACCCATATGACAATCGTAATCGTAATTATATCGCACCTCTATAGGAAAACTACTCAAAAGGGTTTCCGACCGGATAACATATTATTAAGTCCACGATCAACTAGAATAGTCTGCAATCGCCAGCGAAATAAGGCCATAGAAAGGGAGATGGAAGCAGATTAAGGACAAGAAGCTTGCGTCGCAGGATGCCTTGTGAGTCCATTCCAGAATAAAGGACCAATCCACGGCCTACTAACATGTTGCACTGTCGGTGGTACAGCCATGACACCTTGTGTTGTTAAGATATTGTTGTCGCCGGAGCATGGTTCAGTGGTCATGTAAACAAGCGTAAATGGGAGACTCATCATTTTCAGTCGCTTTGGCATCGGTGCAGAACCTTGACAATAATATATTGTGACACTGATTTGCTGACGTATAGGCTACGCTATCTTGCTAAAGCGGTTATGATTCGCAGATTGTGTGTCCGTGTCCCTTTTAAAGACAATTGTGGGATTCATAATGGGATGTTTATATGTAAAAAAAATGCACGTTTATGCCACGTTCTTTAGCGACATTTTAAGACTCAAACCGCAAAGTTCACCGATTTTCAGCACAAAACCTTAAGTCCAGCCATATGGAAAAGCATTAGGTCTTTAATGTTGTTGGTTGTAACAGTGGCATAGAAGATTAGGATAAGAAGATAAATCGGGAAACGATTTTCAATGCATAATTATTATTTTAGTGTTGATGTAAGAAATAGCAAGTGGGAGATTGAAAAATTTATAGGCTAAGAAATATTTATATTTACATCAGATGTAAATGAGAGCAGCCTAAGATACTTTGAGAATAGGGTTTTCAAGATGTGCTTTTAGCTTTAAACTAAAAAGGTTTGACGAGGTTAATTGAAATTGTAACTGACGAAACACAGAAAATCTTCAATTATGACTTATTATATTTCAAGACCCATTAGCTTGTAAAAAGCTTTGACGACGTTACTTGAAATTGTAACTCGAAACAAAGAAAATCTTCATCAATAACCACGTCGGTGCAGTCAGAGGATTCGTCATAAAGTCTACCTAACCACAACAGACATGAAATGTATTGTAAACGTAATGGTCACAAAAACCAAAAATTATGTTACAAGGATTTTAATATAGTTTTTAACAAAGTCTGCATTTTCGCGGCTGACTGCAATTTCTTCCGAGCCTAACTTTATCATTTGAAATAAGAACACTAGAATGTTTTATTTGAAGTCCAGATTTCACTTAGCCTGTAAACAAAAACAATCCTAATCCCAGAAGAAATACTTTGATGTGGTTTTAACACAGTTTTCTGAACCACTTAAAACTAGAGCTGGTACTGATTCAAAAAAAATTAACCAATCAATCTCCAAAATTTAACTTCGATTGATTGATTACATTCGATTAATTTGGTATCTCTTACGTAAAGCGTGAAACTGTTTAAAATGTAATCACTGAGTCAGCTACTACTTTGTTTCTACAAAAAACTTCAATCATTTTACATGCAAAAGTTCAAACTGTCAAACTGAAAAATGCAGCCAGTAGGCCTAGTTACTAGCTGCAAATAAATTATCTTCTATCATTCCACACGTTAAACTTAAAATTGCAAATAGTCAGTAAGTTTATCTTAGCCATTGTTCGCCATATTATTCTTTACTTCGGAAATTGACTGTTGGAGATCATGAAATAACTAAAAAATTAAATTAATCGAACACGCTGAAATCAATCAGTCAAACATTTTTAACGATTAATCGATTAATTAATAGTTAAAATAGGCAGCCCTACTTAAAACCCTTGTTATGTTATGTTATGATGTCTACAACGCAATTTTATAATTAAGAAGCACAATATTAAAACGATCATCCTGCAACGAATTTTATGGGCTCAACAGCGACCACCAAGAAAATAGTTAGTATGTTTTAAAGTGTCACAGTGCTAAACTACTAAACGTGGGTTAGTTGTTCGCATAGAAATTCGTGTCTGCTTAGTTCAGGCAGCTGATTTTCTACTGTACTTGAATGCCAGTTTCACATCGCCGATCAGTTGAATTGCAAACTGAATGATTTGGGCGACGGACAGAACACTGCCTCCAAGGATCAGTCCAAACGCGCCGCCAGTTTCGCAGACCAGGTCGAGAATGCTGTATGCAGGAAACGTCTGGATGTCAGTGTAGGTTAGCTGAGAGTAAAAGACCTCCAAGTAGACGAGCTCTCTGTCCAGCCTAGACATCGTCAGCTTCCTTCCTTTGAATTTCTGCTGCTGCAGTGTGTGGTTGAGGAACAGCTGAGACAGGCGACTTGCCGAAATCGAGTAGGGATACTTGTGCTGAATGCACTGAATAGGGCAGTCGCATTTTCTTGACTCTCCGGATGAAATGAAATACTTCGTCATGTTTAACGCACATTCTGCGTATTGTTCCGGATTGCAGACTGGACCTGGAACTATAAATGAAAAGCAAATAGCAACGTCAACCTAATTTTCTCACAAATGTCAACATAGGCACAATAGAAATTTCATATTTTATGAAACAATCAATCCTCAGTTTAAATCCACGCTCAACAGGGTTACCTTGCAGCTGAACAGGTCTACATCCGCATTTATCCAAAATGAATTGCCCTTCGCAGGAGGTCATGCATTTCATGAAAGTATAGTTTTGATCGTCACGACAGTATCCGTAAGGAGCAGGCAACTGAGAAATCTGTAACAAGTAAAAATTATAAAATTAGAATGCTAATTTGATTTTTTTTACTTAAAAAAGATAAAATGTCGCAATTTTGTAGCTAGCTAAGCATCAAGAACTTATTACAAAGAATGTTGTTTGTTGTTTTATTGTTACCTCAGATATACATCAAGATACGGCGTCAAGGAGAATCTATGTTCACTTTCTTTCAATCATAGGGCCTAACTATTATAGGTTTTGTATTTCAGAAGTGAAACAATTCCAAGTGCTTTCATTCGTAGACTGCTTTAAATTCAATTTTCACGAAATTTTCACGATCTGGTTTTAGTTAAGGACTGAAGCAGTAGGCTTAATATAGTCATGAATGAATACGAGCTAAACTATAAACAAGCAGCTTTCTTATGCAAATCTATCAGAAGTTTTAAAAACTTAAGTCTAACAGTTTCTGGCAGCAAACAAAGGATTTTGAACATAATAGATGTTAATACGTCTCTGACCATCGTTTTGCTCAAATGCAAGAGTCCTCAATTCAAAGAAAGGATATCTAAAAGCGAGCGTGAACCTGTTTTACTGATTTCATCTTAATTCTGCCAATCTAGACGCATGCATCTTCAAAGAACACACGTTCTTTTTGTCTTTAGACTCGAGACACAATTACACAGCTGGAGACAATTGCGAAAAGCTAATGCTTATATTAATTAATAGGCCCCTATTAGACCACGTCATGAACGATGCTCACTGCTACTTATTTAATGCCAATATTAATAAGACATTGCATTACATTGAGTAATATTACATATGACTGCCATGACTTTTTGAACTCTTGTAGACCTACAGCACCCTTTCCTTTATAGTCCAGCCATTAAACAACAATTATTCATGGAGGTTCAACAAAATTTATAGAAAAGGTTACTCTATGGGTTTCACCTCTTTGATATGTCTACGTCAAAAGAAATTTTTTTTCTCCAAAATATGACATGGGCAACTATGTGAAAATGGGTCAAATCCAAGATGGATGCCGTCAAATTCAGATCAGTCACCTGAAAATAAATAGTGGGTACAAGAGCTGAACAATATTTCACATCTGGCAACCAATGCGCCCCTTTGGTTCCAGATAGTACATGGGTAGACGAGTCCAAAAAGCCCGGGAAACAAATTTTCACGGCCCTCTAGCGGCTGTGGCAGACATTTGACAAAATGGCCGACCAGAAATACATATTGTTCAATATCTAAGCTTCTCCTTCTCTTAGAATCGTGATTTTGGTGTCTAAACATACATATTTAGGGGCAAGGATTCCAATTAAACTAATTGCAAACACATATCTGCACGAAATTGGCAGCCATTTTCCAAAATGGCCGACCGAAATGAAACTTTGTCAATATCTCAGATTCTAATTCACTTATAATCGTGATCTTGGTGTCCAAATATACATATTTAGGAGCAAGGATTCCAATAGAGCTAATTACAAGCACTTCAAACGTCTAAACCCTCTTACATTCGCCAGCTATTCACCATCCAACCGCCTGGGTCTACTCGCTCATCATCATACCTTTCTCTATCCCGGCCTCCAGTCTCATCCTCTCTAAAATTCTGCAACCGCTCTTAGTCTATGCTGCAACAGCTCTTTGGAACAGACTCCCAAAAGACCTCCGCCAGTTTGCTCATCATCCTATCTCGCCTCTTAACTCATTCATTCATTCATTCTGGAGATTTATATAGCGCCCCTTCAAGAAATCTACTCAGAAGCGCTCCCAGTCCAGCCACGGCAAAAGTAAAAAGACTTAAGTGATTTATAAAACCCAGTTTGACTGGTCAAAGGTAGCAAGCGCAGCTCCGATGGCAGGTCATTCCAGATGGAGGGGCCTGCAACCGAGAAAGCTCGGCGCTGCCTAGCAGTCAAGCGAGCCCGCGGAACTAGGAGTTGCCCCGTCGTCGCGGAGCGAAGCGCCCGACGCGCTACAACGTCGGACACTGGGCGGCAGAGGTTGCGCAGGTAAGATGGAGCACAGCCAAGGATGCTGCGTGAAACCAAAGAAGCAATACGGTATGAGATCCGTTGGGCCACAGGCAGCCAGTGTAACACATCGCGCATGTAGGCAGAGACAGAGCCGAATTTGGGAATTCGCCCAATAAGCCGAGCAGCTGAGCGCAGAACTCGCTCTAGTCGCCCCAGAACCCCAAGCGGGAGGCCAACGAGGATCGAACAACAAACTCTCCTCCGCTTGCACTCTTCTCTTCTGCTTTCCACTCACGACTGAAAACCGAACTCTTCAAGATATCCTATCCTGATTCAACTCCTGCGCCAACACACGACCACCATCATCACCGATTGCCACCGTAGTACCATGCTGTCTCCTCGGCTTGACCTCCCCGGATTTTGACCTGGCACCGAAACGAACAGAGGAGTTTTGGCTATTGCGGACTTGATTTGATATAGCGCCGGTGATTAAGCTGGTCTCCCTGACGTGGCTTTTGTGGGCGCTGAGAAATTTTCGAAGATTTACATTACATTACATTACCTATCTACACGAAATTGGCAGCCATTTTCCAAAATTTAGGTCGGCCATTTTGGAAAATGGCTGCCAATTTCGTGTAGATAAGTGTTTGCAATTAGCTCTATTGGAATCCTTGCTCCTAAATATGTATGTTTAGACAACAAAATCACTATTCTAAGAGAAGGAGAAGCTGAGATATTGAACAATATGTATTTCGGTCGGCCATTTTGTAAAATGGCTGCCACAGCCGCTAGAGGACCGTAAAAATTTGTGTCATGGGCTTTTTGGACTCGTCTACCCATGTACTATCTGGAACCAAAGGGGCGCATTGGTTGCCAGATGTGAAATATTTTTCAGCTCTCGTACCTCACTATTTATTTTCAGGTGACTGATCTGAATTTTGACGGCGGCCATCTTGGATTTGACCCATTTTTCACATAGTTGTCCATGTCATATTTTGGAAAACTTTTTTTCTTTTAACGTAGACATATGAAAGAGGTGAAACCCATTGAGAAACCTTTTCTAAACAATTTTTTGAACCTCAACTATTTAATGACCAGACTATTAGCCTCGGCGCGGATACGCGGCTATACAAATCGTCCTATTATTATTATTTTCTTTTTTCCCCAGGTACATATGATCCTCATTATTATTATTATTATTATTATTATTATTATTATTATTATTATTATTATTATTATTATTATTATTATTATTATTATTATTAATATTAATATTAACTGCTAAAGTTAATATTATTATTATTATTATTATTATTATTATTATTATTATTATTATTATTATTATTATTATTATTATTATTATTATTATTATTATTATTATTACAATACGTCATGCTAGATCTACATTACCTTAAATGTCTCGTAAGGAAACAATGGCGCTAAATAAAAAAACTAATAATTGAAAACCACTTACATTTTTGAATGTGAACGACACGGATGTGAAAGTTCCTGGAGATACTCTAAATCCCACTGATTGGATATTTGGCATTTCGTTTGGATCATGCATCATCATCTAAAGATAGATGTATTACTATAAGCCAAGCATTGCGAATGTAATGTAATGTAATGTAATGTAATGTAATGTAATGTAATGTAATGTAATGTAATTAGCAACTTCTATTGCGCCGGTGTCTAATGCACAAGGCATCAACCGATGGCGCATCAAAACAATCCGTAATCAGGTCAACATCCAGAAGATCAGTCCGTAAGAGACAGAAAGGCAGCCTAAGGTAGATTAAGCAATTTGAAAGAGGTAAGTTTTCAGCCGAGAACGAAACGACACAAGCGACTGAGCACAACGCACAGATACAGGAAGAGAGTTCCAAAAGGCAGGCCCAGCAACCGAAAAGCTCGTTCAATGCGAAGCATTGAGGATACAGCCACACAGAACATTTGAAATTACCACAACGTGAAAGGTCTATTATAGATATCTAGACACGCACACGCACACGCACGCACACGCACACACACACACATATATATATAATTTCGGCACGTATGCATAGTACATACGCGCGTACATATATGCATGCGTGCGTGAATAGTGTATATGCGTACATCTCCATACATAGTTACCTACGTGCATAAATACATACATACCTGCATACATGCATGCATTGATGCATGCATTGAGTGCATGCAAGCATGCATCCATACATATATGCATACATACATACATACATACATACATTCATGCATGCATAGGCCTACATACGAACATACACACATAATTAAGTAAGTAAGTAATAAGTTTATCCTTTATTCAACGAACTGCTAACCGCACTTTGGGTGAACGTGAAAGTTTTTAGAAATCGTGAATGAAGCAATCTGTATGACTGCATACATACATACATACATACATACATACATACATACATACATACATACATACATACATACATACATACTTACATGCATACTTACATACATACATACATACATACATAGTTTTACATACATGCATACATACATACATACATACATACATAGTTTTACATACATGCATATATACATACATACTAGACTGGTCCAAACTTACATGGGGAAATATATTTTTCAAAATATGCTGCTCCACAAGGCTGCCCCTGTTACACTTGACTAGAAGACTCTGTGTTGAAAAAATTGAAGAGATCTGAGCATGTTTAGAGGTCGCTAGGTTTTGACACTTTTTGAGGATATTGCAAAAATTGTGCATCTGACGCGTTAATCGCTTCATTGTGAATTAAAATTAGCACCCATGAACATTAAGCACCATCTTTCTAAATTACATGGGGAAATATATGTTTTTCAAAATATGCTGCTCCACAAGGCTGCCCCTGTTACACTTGACTAGAAGACTCTGTGTTGAAAAAATTGAAGAGATCTGAGCATGTTTAGAGGTCGCTAGGTTTTGACACTTTTTGTAGAAATTGCAAAAATTGCGCATCTGACGCGTTAATAGCTTCATTATGAATTAAAATAAGCACCCATGAACACCAAGCACCAACTTTCTAAATCATGATCAATATGCCAACTGTATTTAAGTAACTAAAAAGAATAATAAGCTTATTTACAAATAAAACACTTATTTCAAGTTCTTTCTGATAGATAAACGGTTGTTGGCTTATAACTAATTTTAAATTTTGCATGCCACCTTTTCATCACAATTCGTTTCATATCCTACAATTGTATTGTTCAATATTGCTCTGTATGCTGCTAATTTAGCGTGATTCGAGTACTTTTTTCGTCTGTGAAGCCAGCCTTGAATATGAAATAAGCTTACAGCACATGTTTTTTCACTTTCTGCAATAAAAGCTCGTACGTTACAAAACGGCAGCTATGGTGAAACTGGCATCAACAAGGAGTTCCTCACAATGTTGTCTGTTAGGGATGCCTGACAAACACTTTCTTGGGTCTGGACTCCCAAAAAATTGGGCAATCCTGAGGAATTTCATATTTCATTACCAGAATAGACTATAGCATTTGGTGAGGCCACGAAAGCAACAATAGTCGCTGCGTTGGTAATTCGGGAGGAGGCTAGAATCCCCGCACAGTGTGTGGATTCGGGTGTTCGCAAACTGTGGAAGTTGTATGAACACAAATTTGTGCTGATTCAAGGAGTTACAGTTTGAGTTCGATTTAATTAACTCTTTCAGTCATCATCTCCGCTATTTCTTCGAAGCGTGTCACTGAAGACATCGAGGCTGCTCTGGTAATACAATCTTATTTATCCACCTAATCCGCTATCCATGTAGCGTCTGGACAGGAAATCCTTCGACCACCAGACTCCACTGGAAGAGTATGTCACAAGGAGATCTTTAAAACTGCTTGATCTTTTTACCATCCAGGGTCAAGAACAACCCACAGCCTTCCTATCAAAGTCCTTTACTCCCTGACCACTGGACCCTACTTCCCAATCGATGAAGGCAAATGTCAAACTGTTGATGGTCGTCAATGACTGCGCAGAATGTGGAGTGGCTCTGATCCATTCTTACAATGATATACTAAGGATGAGTCACAGAAACAATACTTGCTGCAACTTGTCTCCAGTCATCGGACAAAATGTTCTGTTCCAACAAAGGCAAAATGAAATAATAGTAGGTTGCGGGTTTTCCAGCACTTCAATGACGGGATTTATGCAGACTGGATTACTTCTTTTTTAATTATCCAAAATTATATTTTATTACAAACATAATGCAGCCTGACTAAGCAGTAACACTGCAGTATATATTTCTAAATTGAGCTGTTTATTTTTCAAAATAATAACTGACTTGAAAATAATTTATAACCGATTTGAAAAAAATCAAAATTATACATGTTTTTTCGACAAGTTCATACTATAATATGATTATGGCAAAAAGTCGAAAAACATAGCGACCTCTAAACATAATCAAATCTTTCCAAAATTTTGCATACAGACTCATGTTTTCATGTGTAACAAGGGCAGCCTTGTGGAGCAATGTATTTCCAACTTTTAATTTTTTGGACCAGTCTAATACATACATACATACATAGTTTTACATACATACATACATACATACATACATACGTACATACATATATACATACTTACATGCATACTTACATACATACATACATACATAGTTTTACATACATACATACATACATACTTACATGCATACTTACATACATACATACATACATACATAGTTTTACATACATACATACATACTTACATGCAAACTTAACCAACCAAACCATAAATTTTTTATTGTTTCCAACAGAAGCAAAGCATACAATCATCATAACATCATAAACATCAGTATATTCTTTATTAACCAATTGTGAATTGAACTTTAGTGTAAACACTCTTAAAAAGTATAGTTTTTAGGTAAGTAAGTAAGTTTTTCGCGCCGTATGTGGCAGCGGTCAGTCGCATATGTAGAGTTCGTGTACATACATACATACACTCACATACATACATACATACTTACATGCATACTTACATACACACACGCATACATACATACATAGACCTACTCTTGCATTTTGCCTTTCCGTCTTAAATATGGGCAGTGAAAGGTAGATTGTATGAACCGCAGAGACAAATGTACACGAGTCATATATTATACATTGCGTGTTTTCAGCTACGGTACAAAGTGAAATAACTCACCCTAAATCCAGCAGCCGGAGACATTGTGATTAAACTGTCGGATTGATTGGTCCACAGCACAAGACGTAGTCCATGAGTGGCTCCCGGTTCAGACGTTACGTAATTCGCCTTGCCTTTAATAATTACAGAGTCATTGATTAAGACTTGTTAGGTAATTGCCATAATAATGATTGCCTTCATTGCCTTGTTTTAGTATTCATGAATAAACATGATGCCATTACCCAAAGGTAAGGTAAATGGGATGGCATGTATAGGCTATGTAGTGAGCTTAATTGCTGTTCAGTCTAATTGACGCTCTGTGTCTTTCCTTCTTTGTATCGGTCTTGGTTCATTCATTCAATAAGAGGATTTATATAAGGCCTCTCAAAAATACCTAATCAGAGGCGATCTCAGCCCAACTCCGGCGATAAAGAACCGTTTTCAGATGCTTATAAAAGGTGTATGCAGAGTTCCTAGCTAAAAGAACTCGCAGATCTGAAGGAAGGTTTGGTACTTGTCGGTTTTACGACCCCCAAAATTCTTCATATATTATCTCATTTAAAATTCTTCATATTCTACGTTATTTTAATTCTTTGTTACGTCAGAGCTTATCTATTACGTCATAAACCTGAACTTTTCGTCATTAGAAAACATGGACGACACTAACCCTAACCCTGACCCTAACCGACCCTCACGGCGCGTAACAACGAGGCATAACCTCAACATAACCGATATGGACTATAAAACTTGAAGTCGTGAGGGTCGGTTAGGGTCAGGGTTAGGGTTAGTGTCGTCATTAGAAGACAGATATTAACTGTCGCGAACACATTCCTGTAGGCCTACAGAGGTCTCGTCTAGTTATAATTAAAGGATCTATTTTGGGGGTCGTAAAACCGACAAGTACCGAAGGTTTTTCTACGTGCCGGTATCACGAAATGGGGGATACTCTATTTCGTGACACCGGCCCAACCACTGAAAAGTCACGACGTTGCGTCTTTGAAGTTGTTTCTTTTTTGTTGTTTCTGCCTCTTTCGAGCAGTACAGCTGTAGATAAATAAAGGTCGTTATTGTTATCCTAAAGTCAATGCTTCTACAGAATTAAGGTCGTCATGGCTCCAGGTACAAATATCGTAAGCATAGGCACTATCATTATGGTAACTATAGGAACCGACTTCGTCACAAACAGAGGCGCAATGACGTCAGCGGAACACACACACACACACACACACACACACACACACACACACACACACACACACACACACACACACACACACACACACACACACACACACACACACACACACACACACACACACACACACACACACACACACACACACACACTGTGTCTGTGCAGTAAATGAATTTGCATCCGCCGCTTATTGGTACGTCTGAAAGCGATAGGTAATTATGATTTGTAACTAACTATAGACAACTGCAGTCAAGACGCTGAATGCCTACCAGTATTGTTTTGCGTTCTCCGTCTGTCTTTAATGCTTTTCAACTGAGGCTATACTATAATAAGGCGGCAGTCTGCTTACTTGGGTTGAAAGAGAAACACAATCCGAAATCAGTAATTGTTCTTTGCAGAGCCTCGGTTGAATTACAAGGCGCATTGTTGAACTGACACTGAAGACAACAGTATTTTTTTGCAACAAAACAGTAAAAAGTAATTAAAACGCTTTCTATATCAACTTGTACAAAATGGTTCTAGACGATAGCCTAACTACGTGAGTTCAGGCAGACGCAATAGGCCACGCAGATATAAAAAACTGACACTGAAAACTCTTACATTTATATGCAATCAAAATATAAATAATAAAATATCTATAAAGTGACCTCGTCGTTATCATCGTCATCATCAACATCGTCGTCGTCATCATCATCTTCTTCTTTAAGTTCTCTGCCCTTCGGCAGGTTCCAACTTCCAATGACGCCACTCTTCTCTGTGCTGTGCTTTTCCTTTAATTCTCTGTATCCGTCGGCCATCCATCCCAGCATCATCTGCCTCGGTCTTCCCCTCCCTCTTTTCCCTACCATTCTCCCTTCTATGATTTCTTTCAGGAGGGAGTCTCCTCTTAATAATCATCATCATCATCTACTACTATTATTAATATAAGCCGTAGGCCTAAGCATTATGTGGGAAGCTATGATGCTTGACAATAGTCACAAAACATGCATGTTAACAATAAAATTTAGCTAAAAGGTAGAAAAACTTCCCGAAAGGGAAAAAAGAAGGTTAAACAATTATAATGTGCACGAAATAATATCGCTTCACCTCTAGCAAAATCTCCTCGTTTTGCGGAGCGAAGCCTAAGTAAAACTGTCCCCAGTCAACGTTCCATTCCGCAGACCCGAACCTTTTGTAGTCCGGATGGAAGTCAACGTCTGGAAATGGCGGCCAAACCTCGGCAGCCACTTGCGCAATACCAGGATCTGGAGCACAGTAAATATGATAATTTCTCAGTTCTTAATTTATGTCTTCCCTGCAGCTCAACGAAATGCATAGTGGCCAAAAATAGAATATTTCGAAATTGCGAACGGTTATTCAGAGATTGCCTTTGCCATCGCGGGCCCTTCTTTATAGAACGACCTTCCCCATGAATCCGCAGTGAGAATTTAGTTGGGGTCCCAACCTCATCCCTCCGTTGCTTGAAGACTTTCTTATTCCCTCGGGGATGTCACGCTGAGAGCGCCTTTGAATACCTGTACTGCGCCTGTACTGTAAGAGGCTCTTTATAAATTCTCAGATACGATACGATATTGCATTACAGTTCGTCCGATTAGAGGTATACATTGTATTGTATCTATCAATTTGTATATTATTACATACAGGCTAGAGATTGAGTACTCAGCGAGATGTTACACTCGCTGTGCAATAAAATATGACAGGGAAAGAAGTTCCAAGCAGTATCGATAGCCATCATTGTCCCAGTAGGCTACATAAAGAAAACGAGAAAAGAGAATGTAGTAATTATCAAGAAATTGGCTTCCAAAGCAAACCGAGTAAATTGTAAACTCCGAAACTACAGCAGCGACTGCGGAGATGTGGCAAAGAAGTGGTGGATAAAGAGCCGGTATCACGAAATAGAGTATCCGTCCTAAGACTATCAGGGGGGATGAATGCATTTATCCCCCCGGATGGAATAAACCGGTTTAGAGTATCCGGGGGATAAACCATTCAATCCCCCATCGCCATACGCATCACGATAGCCTCGACGACAATCCAGTCAAAATCACCAAAAACAAAGTAAATTAATTTCAGGTCGACGTACAAATTAAAGATACGCAACTTAAAATATTTTATGTGTAGGCCTACAATAAATCCAAACAGTACGAGTGAATACACTTAGAAACCGCCAAAAATGCAAACTAAACCGAATACTCCATTTCGCTAAGGGATATACTCATGTATGGGGGAATAGGCCTACTCTATTTTCGTGACACCGGCGGGTGTTAGAATAGTAAGCGGTATACGATAGACCAATTCTTGTTTATTTGACAGCTGGCGGTAAAGTACTTCGAAAGGAATCGTAACCGTAAACTCCTAATCGCAGGGCACCGGTTTATTCACGAGCGCTGAAGTTTGAGGCGCCGAATCCTGTATAGCCAGTGTACCACTTAATTGATTTGATTTTATAAGGCAGACTTTCGATAGCGTACGTGTGGCATCGGGGATTATGACAGATAATGAGGCATTATAATTGAGTACCGGAGGAGTTGGAAGTAGAGCTAGGGGATCTATACAGCAGGTCTGAAAGTGCGGTCACAGTAGATGGAGAACTAGTCGGGGTCCCACCTTCATCCCTTCGTTGCTTGAAGACTTATTTATTCCCTCGGGCTGTCACGCTGAGAGCGCCTCTGAATAGCTAGCACTGTAAGAGGCGCTTTACAAATTCTCAGATACGATACGATACGATACGATACGATACGATACGATAACGGAGTGGTTCAGCTTACGGTAAGGGTAAACAGGGTTGTGGCCTGTCGCCTCATCGTCGGCACAAACCTGACGGGAGAGAGATCAAGAAGAGCAGAAGAATAAAACTACAGTTCCAAGCATTGAGTACATTACAACTTGTTTCACATGACGCGTCTAGCAAAGACTGCCAGCGGTGACTCTTCTAGCTGACTGTGCTTTGTTTTGATAACAGATGTAATATTTTCGTTTTCGTAATGACACATCATCATAATAGGCTAGCGCAGAGTAGATATCTTGAAGAGGGCTATATAAATTCTCAGAATGAATGAATGAATGAATGGAAATTAAAAATTGCTAACCTGTATCCTTTTAAATTTACAAAATGAAGCTTACCTGGCTAAGATTACACTAAGACACGTTAATATAATTATATCTACCAAGAGCATTGACAGCTTTTCTGCTCGCGAACGTTTCAGGACAAACTGTCACCGTTGGAAAGCGCAGGGATGTGTTGTAAGCGAACTGGTAGCTGACAGTGGTTGGCCAACTTAAGTAATACGAAATTTTCTGGTAAATCTGGAAACCCATGAAGCCGACACCGAACAGTAGAAGCATCGTCCATACAACTTTCCGAATAACGGATCCAAAAGTATCACATTTTTTCGCCAATTTATAGACGCCGACGATCTCAAATTCGTCTGAAAACTGGTAAAGTCTCATTGCTATCATTCTTCGTGCGATCCTAAAGAAACTGTATTTCGTTCGATCACTTGTATTTATCCCAGACTCCATTCCGATGTCTCTGATTGAAGCCTGACTCAGATTTCCTTGACTCTGACTATTGCTCGCAGTTGCAGTGGAACATTGGGGATCAGACTCAAAATTGGTAACAGTGTTCCTGGGGTTAGGGGTCGCTCCTTCAGCCTGACTAAAGTCACCATCATTCTTCGTCGAGGTGGTGCTGTTAACCTCATCCACTTCCAGGATATCCTCGCCGAAGTATGGTTCACTAGCCATGTATTCTGGCGTAAATGGCAGACTCATCGTTTTCAGTCGCTTTGGTAGAGTGCAGAGCCTTTCATATGTGACTGGAATGAACTCCTTTTCCTGATAAAGCGTCTTGAACCTGAAGGAACTGCTCGCCTTTCTTATAGGCTTTTAAGGCAGATGGTAATATTAAGTCATGAAATTTTATAGTCGACTGAAGTATGCTTTTGTATTTGGAAGTGGGTTTATTGATCGCTCTTTAAGTGCTATGACTTCAACGGTCTTCGCCTGTATCATTATATCGTCTTTTCCTTTTCCATCTCCTTCTCCTCCTTTTCTCCAACTCCTTCTTCTTCTTCTTCTCCTCATTCTTCTTCTTCCTCCTTCTCCTTCTCCTCCTTCTCCGTCTCCTTCTTCTCCTTCCCCTTCTTTTCTCCTCCTTCTTCTTTTTCTTCTCCTTCTTCTTCTCCTCATTCTTCTCTTCCTTCTCCTCCTTCTCTTTTTTCCTTCTTTTCCTTATCCGTCTTCTCCTCCTTCTCCTCCTTCACTTCGTTCTATTTCTCCTTCTCCCTTCTTCTCTCTCCCTTCTCCTCCTTTTTCTCCTTCTCCTCCTTCACCTAATTCTCCTCCTTCACTTCCTTCTCCTTCTTCTCCTTCTCCTTTATCCTCATTTTTCTCCTCCTCCTCCTCCTCCTTCTTCTTCTCCTTCTCATTCTCTTCCTTCTCTTTCTCTTCCTTCTCCTCTTTTCCACTCTCCTCCTTGTTCTTCCTCTTCGCATTCTTCTTCTTCAGTCTCGGTTGCTTCAGATCAGAACAGTTTTGACTCGAATGTTCATTGCGTTTTGTGAGCGTACAAGAAATGCAGTTTCACCTCCTTCTCCTCCTTCTCCTCCTTCACTTCCTTTTCCTTCTCCTTCTCCTTCTCCTTTCTCCCCTTTCCTTCTCCTTCTCCTTCTCCTTCTCCTCCTTTTTCTCCTTCTCCTTCATTTCCTTCTCTTCCTTTTCCTTTTCCTTTTCCTTTTCCTTCTCCTTATCCTTCTCCTTTCTCCCCTTCTTCTCCTTTTCTCCTTCTCCTTCATCTCCTTCTCCTTCTCTTCCTTTTCCTTCTCCTTCTCCTTCTCCTTCTCCTTTCTCCTTCTCCTCCTTGTTCTCCTTCTCCTTCATCTCCTTCTCTTCCTTTTCCTTCTCCTTCTCCTTCTCCTTTCTCCCCTTCTCCTTCTTTTTCTCCTTCTCCTTCACTTCCTTCTCCTTCTCCCTTCTTTTTTCTCCCTTCTCCTCCTTTTTCTCCTTCTCCTTCATCTCCTTCTCCTTCTCTTTCCATCTCCTTCTCTTCATTCCCCTTCTCTTCCTTCTCCTTCTTCTTCCTTCTTCTTCTCTTCCTTCACCTCCTTCTTCTTTCTCCTCCTTCTATTCATGCTTTGGCCTTAAAGCCGAATAAGATTTCTATGGCAAATGTTAAGCGACTGCGATTGGAGGGATGGGTGGCGCTTCGGCGTGTGAACACCGACTCGCGCTTCTGAGTAGTTTCCTTGAAGGGAGCTATATAAATTCCCGAATGAATGAATGAATGACTGCACTATGTTGCTTTTAGAAAGTTTGAGTTTATGCAGCGCTATTTGAGGGCAAAATGTCAAAGATATATTTTCCCCTGTAGGTATATGTATTAGCACATATATTATGTATTGGTTGCTATGATATGCAATACCCTGCTTGCAACAAAATATCCATCAATGAACTCCCTGTCAAAGCTCCAAATGAAGATAATGTTTTCTTATAGTACGGAAGACTCAAAATGCAATTTCACTTGTTTTCTTTTCACTCAATGGGCAACTGAACTTTTAAAGCTGTGGGCCTGGGTGAAACAATGAAGACTTTCTCAGGTTCTGGATTGGGCCGGGAAGTATGAGCCATGGGAGAATAATGTCTACAGGATACCTTGCGACGATGGTCTTTGATGCAGCGGTGTAAATTAAGTTCAGGGTTAGAATACACGTAGACGTCGATTGTTAAAGCTTTGTTAATTTATCGTTAGCGTCTGGACGCTATTTTTCGATTAAATATGCGATCGGCTATTTCAAGTTATAACGAGTAATGCGAAATCATGTGATTTTTATCCATCTAGTTTAACTTACGGAAATCTTGAATATATATATGTAACTATGTAACTATGTTTGAGCCACAGGCTAAAAAGTCAAATCTTGCGACGACTCATTCGATCACTTACAATCATTCAATCGTCATGAAACTTGGCAGATAGACTCGCCCTCGCAGACACTTCATTCTGTAAACATTTCAGCTCCCCCAAATAAGGCTAGCTTATAGAATCGGGGACTCAACTTTTCGAATCGAGGAATCAACTTTTCCGAAACGCAGCGTTGTCATTGGCCAGCGTTGTCATTGGCCGCAACAAAAACGGGCGCGCTGCCTGATTAAACGCACGCTATGTCGTAAAATGAACGCGGACTATATATTTGTAGAGGTAACTGCTTCATAAGACGCATTATAGGATACTAGATGGATATAGTAAAAACTTTGTTTTACGGGCTGTATTTTATTATCCATCTAGTTTAACTTACGGAAATCTTGCTTGCTTGCTTGAGCCACAGGCTAAAAAGTCAAATCTTGCGACGACTAATTCGATCACTTACAATCATTCAATCGTCCTGAAACTTGGCAGATAGACTCGCCCTCGCAGACACTTCATTCTATACAAATTTCAGCTCCCCCAAAAAGGCAAGCTTATAGAATCGGGGACTAAACTTTTCGAATCGGGGAATCCTTTTTCCGATACGCAGCGTTGCCATTGGCCGCAACAAAAACGGGCGCGCTGCCTGATTAAACGCACGCTATGACGTAAAATGAACGCGGACTATATATTTGTAGAGGTAACTGCTTCGTAAGACGCATTATAGGATACTAGATGGATATAGTAAAAACTTTGTTTTTACGGGCTGTATTTTATTATTCAAATGTGAAGATTCAAATGTTTTTGAATTTCGCTTTTCGTAATGCAGTTTAAAGTCTGCAGGCTGATCTTATTGGGCCTACTACTAATGGGGGACTCTGTAAAAATGGCTGCTATAGGTGGCGCCAGGATGGGATGTCGTTTGGCTACTCTAGGTAACATTGTGTGCTCTGTTGTGCGGTAGGTTTATTTCATAGACATCTTACATTTAATATATGATGTCTATGGTTTATTTACGCTAAAGTGACTTTACGGAAGTACTGCTTAGACCACATCACATATTGGCGACGCCTATCGCCGCTTAAAGGAACTGCTCACAGAGTCCCCCATTGACACAAGCCAGCCTGCGTTTTTATTAAACGACTGAAAGATCGGCGTATGCACTTACTGTTCTCATATTTACATGTAGCCTACTTCGAATACTTGTCTTTCTTTCTCTTCGAACAACAATCTGCGCCTGACCTATCTTAGAAAACTTAACTTAATTTGTACATTTGAGCTTCCGTAGGGAAGCAAGGTTCATTTCTTATCACATTGAATGGAAGAAACATTGCGCAGAACGTTAAAATAAAGAAGTACGTATTCAAACAAATGTATAGCCTACCGCACTTTGGTGTATATAAAAGTTTTATCGTGAATAAATCATCCTTATAATAAAGGTTTTACGGGCCACGATATCTGCTGGTGGAATTGTTCTAATGTATTGCGCGAAGTCGAATGGTATAGTTAGTCAGTTTAATGGGAGGTAACAGTTAGTGTTGAACAAACGGGACTGATTAGGCCTACACTGACAACGCTGTATTGTCTTAAGTGCGTGGTTAAGGCCTCTGTCGAAACGTAATTTAAAAAGTGGCATTGTTTGCCGCTGCGTATTTTGTAAGAACATCGGATGCGCGCATTTTCTATGCAGTCATGTCTTTTCATAAAGACTCACAGGAGACATAACTAAATATTGCTACACTTCAATTCACTAATTGGCATGCATTTGAACCTAATGTTATGCCTTTTCTTAATCAACAAAGAGCCTAAACGTTACATGGCAGTAAACGCTACATGGCAGTTGATGTGCGTTTGTGCTCTCACGACGATATCCGACCTGTATGGCTTCCATAAAATATCTAAACACCCATACCTATTGAATTCCATTGAATGGCGTAGAGAGCGAGAGGTACTGAGTTCGAGTCCCGTAGACGGACATGCTTTGTAGGCTGCTATTAGCGCCGTGTATTGCAGGCTGTCTGTTCTGTTAGTGTTTGTGTTTCAATTGCATAACATGTTAATGTACAGCGCAATGCGTTTGTGAGGCACTTGATTGAAGAAAAGATATTATTATTATTATTATTATTATTATTATTATTATTATTATTATTATTATTATTATTATTATTATTATTATTATTATTATTATTATTATTATTATTATTATTATTATTATTATTATTATTATTATTATTATTATTATTATTATTAGGCCTTTGTTTGGCCGTGGCTGGCGTGGGAGCGCCTCTGAGTAGGTTTCTTGAAGAGGCGCTATATAAATATCCGGAATGAATGAATGAATGAATGAATGAATGGTAGGTTTCTTAGGGCGCTTTGTGAATATTCACACACGTACATCCTGACTCGATTGGTGTCTATTCAAGACCGGTCGCTAAGCGACGGAACAACAACTGTAGAGAAGCAAGAATTGTAAAGCTTAAGCTTGAGCGCCTTCAATGCTCAATTGTAAGGATAAGATGATAGCAATTTGTCTTCTTGACTTGTCTCTTGCTTTTGATACTCATATAATGTACCGTTACACAGTTACATCCTACTTGGTTGGACATGCCAGCTGGAGACATGACAGCAATTTCAGTCTGGAAGGATGAATTGATATACCATAAACTGCGATTAACCAAATTCTTCATCGCTGAGCTGTCTCCCTGTCTCTAAGCTTCAACTCTCCTCGACGAATACAGTCTGCACTACACCGATTTTGTATGGACCATTGTTGTTGTGTATACAATCTTGTTATTTGAGGACAAGTGGATCGACTGTGGCACAGTGCAGTATAGGACCACATTGTCGATGTCTTTCTGCAAAACTCATTTCGGTGGAGAACTCTTTCTCTTCACCTCGCTACCGATAACGCCTGCAACCGGCAGGGCTCGAACCGAGCACACCGGAAGAAGAAGAAGGTAGCACCGTGTAATTTAAACGAAACATGACCAATACTTTTATGACAACTGGACTTGGACTTCCACTTGTCATCCCCGTACAAACCCTTTCTGATACGACGCGGCGCTCGTGAATAAACTGTTGCCTTGCACTTAGCTTTCAGGGCACGTCTCAAAAGCGCATTATTTAACACAGTTTTAGTTTATAGTTGGGATATACTTAGTCTGAAAGTAGGAGGCGTTTGTATACTGCTTTAGTATCATGTATTATAGTACACTTCGCATTCATAGCGCGACATTGCTATATAGGGATTTTAAGACAATTATGTAATGTGTTTTAATATCAGGATTTAATTTAATCGCATAAATTCAGTGCAGCTTCCTGTAATAGGCAGTTATTCAGTTCGTGTGTTGCTTCGGAATAACACTTATAATAATAATAATAATCTTTTCTTTATTGAAGCGCTTGACAAACGCACTGCGCTGTACATTTACATGTTATGCAATTTAAATCTTAACTACTAACAGAACAGACAGCCTGCAATACAACGGCGCTAATAGCAGCCTACAAAGCATATCCGCCCTACGGCTCGAACTCGGTACCTCTCGCTCTCCATGCCAGCGTGCTATCCAATGCGCTATCGGGCCCCCTTGCAAAAGCGAACAATTTGCATTTGCGTGTAAAGGCCTTCCAAGGCTCAAAATCCTGGAAGTATCTATTGCCAGTTTTATGACAACAGGACTTGGAGCTCCACTTGGGATCACTGCAGGGACAACCCATCTGACAAGGCACAGCGCTCGTAAATAAACTGGTGCCCTTCATTTAGCTTTTAAGTAACGCTATAGATTACGATCACGCTAGCGATTACGAATTGAAGACAAGAAAGGCTATGCGGCCTGTCTTCATAATTGGTCGTCCTGTCTTTGAACACTCTTTGCCCAGTCTTGTAGGATGATACATTGCGCTTGTCACAACATAAGTTCTGCCAGCTCTGGATTAAGAAGACACATTCACATTTCACACCAGTTGTAGCTTTCAAGCCGACAGGGTAAGGTTTCCTGCAGTATCCATGTTCCCGCAATAAATCCTTCAAGACTTGGCAGTCGTCTAGCTTGGTGACCCTAATATTCATGGCACAGCTTAGACAAATGTGTGGGGAGGGAATTCTCTCACGTTCCCTCCCCAGGGTTATTGTGTTTGCATATCCATTATATGTAATATATAAATATGTATATTTTCACTGTCATCTTTCTGTAATGGCCTTTGGCATTGTAATTGAAATTGGAAATTTATATGCTGTCACTCCAATAGCAAAAAGAGATCCTATATGATTTTAACCCTAGGGCTACCAAGCTTTTTTTGTAACACGGACTACCAAGGGGGGTGGTTACCACCCCCTGGATTTCGTGTTTGGTTTTACATATCATAACTTGTAATATAGCATTGGATTCAGCATTCATTTCTGCACAGAATGGTATATTTAGTTGTACATTATGTGAATGCACCTCGAAATTACATCACTTTTAACAACGGAACCCATTAATTAGCAATATTGTATATTATTGCGTACATTTTGTACTTTTTGGATAAACAAATATAAGATTATGTGTGTTTTGAAACTAATCTATGTATAAAAGATACACAAAATCATCCCTACACATGTTTATATAGTATAAATGTACATCCATACATATATATCCATACATATATATCGGTTTACGTTGTAATGCTGTATTCAGCCATTTTCACACAGATTACGCGTATTATTATTTATTTTGATCACTTCCGGTATTCAATAGACAAAGATGTAGGTATGCAAATGAAGCCCTACATTCCCTCTAAAGAATGGTATCTTTGTTTCTCTTCCAGGAAGACAAATGAATACACTAAAGACAAAAACTAAGGGGGAGTCCTTCCATTCAGCCATTTTTCACGCATATTACGCGCGTATTATTATTTATTTTGAGCACTTCCGGTTGTCTCAGGTCAACTCAGTGACTTATAGAAATATAGCCCCACATTCCCTCTATAGAATGGTAAAATTTGTGTCTCTTAATATTAAATGACGGATAAGATATAGTCGAAAATCTAGGGGGGTGGTATCCACCCTCCTAGTGCCTCGGGTATATTGGGTATAACTTTTGAACGGTGTGAGATATCATCTCACATTTTACCTCAAAACGTGTGTAAATGAACCCCTACAGCTACCTAAAGGTCAAATTTTTATTCCATACGGAAAAAGTTTGAGATGAAAAAAACCTAGGGGGGTGGGTAACCACCCCCCTTGGTAGCCCGAGGGTTAAATGGCATCAAGAACTAAAATATTACATCACTTAGCAAAGCATGCATGTCAAATTAGAAGACTGTCAGAGGCATGACAAGTTGAGAACCTTTCGTCGATGCCCGATTTATTGACATTGATGCAACACGAATATTACTTGCCAAATATAGCAGATATACTTTTAAATAGCCTACTCTTGGATATAATTAGTGTACTAGAACTATTTAGCTTATTATACTATTATCAGCAACTTCACTAAGTACAGCTGTAACATGCATATTGAAAAAGCAAATTAAACAATATTCCTATCCAATCTACGTTGTGTTCATAAAATTTAAAGCAAAAGCGTAACCTAGAACACACTATGCATAGAGCCATGTCACTGTTTGACCACACTTGCTTGTAAAGTTTAGTGTGACATATTAAACTCCCTATTCACAGCTTTTTCTTGCTTAGCTTTTGCATAAAGCTGCCACTTTCCCTTCATGTTCTTTTGTTGACACCACTTCTCGAAGTATGCGCGGTATTGCTCGGTTCCTTCGTTGTTAAGTTTTCTGCTGTACATTCGAACAACTCGTTCGCAATAGACGGTCGGCAACAGTTCAGATACCTACAGATATTGACATTTAAATACGTACCGTATAGGTGACCGTGTCTGAGAAAACCCTTACGACTTCAGAAAAGTAGAGTTGTTGTTATCATAATAATATTAACAATAATAATAATAATAATACTATCTTTTCTTTATTGAAGCGTCTGACAAACGCACTGCGCTGTACATTTACATGGCGTGACAATTAAACAATTCACAAGAACACAAATGACAGAAGACATAAATCTTAACTACTAACAGAACAGACAGCCTGCAATACACGGCGCTAATAGCAGCCTACAAAGCATGTCTGCCTACGGGAACGATCTCGGTACCTCTCGCTCTCTATGCCAGTGTGTTATCCAATGCGTTATCGCCCCCTCCCCGATAATAACCAATCAGCAGCAGCTACAGCTCCGGCGTATAATGACTTGATTTCGACTTTGGTTTAAGTTACGAGACCTTGTGCATTAGGCCTATAATACTCCTCCGCTTTACATCTGGCTAATTAATTAATACCTAGCAGTCTTAGATTAATTAAGCGCTGTTAATGTGCAGTTTACGCAAATAAAGCAATGTATTGTGATTCCGTGACGGACGGAGGATATCTTAGACGCTGTATATGACCTTGGATAAAAGGAATGGAGTAAATAAGGATGGACCATGCAGGGTATTGGTGGAATATGTAAAGTGAGATCACTTTGAATGGAGCCATGCTATTGGCTGCGATGTGCAACCTCAATAGCCTGTACGTGCTATTCTGCCAACGATAAAGGCAAGTAGATGACAGTACAGGGTCGCTGTCAGCTGAATACCTCTTTGGTGAAGTGCCTAGCAGCAGACGTGTGCAAGATCAATTAAGTGCAAGTGCTGATGCCGGTCGTGAGGAAAGCAAACCGAAGTGAACAAGCCTGCTTTCATCTGAACACTAAATTTATTATAAATATAGATTATTACCTTGCAAAACTGCGTCTTCGTTAAAGGGCAACTTAAACATATAAACGTAGGAAGGCCTACCTCGTCTCGTTCTATACGGATAGCTGTATCTGGATCAGACTTCAGGTAGAAGTAAACTTTATTCACAGGATTGTCTTTACCGCCATATGAAAACTCAAGGATCTGTATATATTTTAAAGCCAACCACGACAAATATTATAATAAACAACTGAAAACATGGACAGCTTATTTCAACTTACAAATTGCCTTATAACGTTAAACTTTACTTACATCTACAAGGAAAATCTCAAACTGAGATTTGTCCTTTTATTTAATTGGTCCTGGCATTGTTTTTGTTTACGCATACAGGCGTTCTTTAGCATCTAGTCTGAATGGTAGCAACGCCAGAAAAAGCGAGACAGACAGAAAAACAGACACAAGCTTGCAAGACTATACGAAATTTTACATCGTTTAGATTAAATTATTGTCGTGTAACTGCAAACGTAATAAGGTTTGCATAAGAGCTTAACGGCTTACCATAAAAGTGGATTGCAAGTTTAGAGATTTGTACTTGCGTTTATAAGGAACTCTTCACGATTCAGTTTCCTGCCATCAATTTCCAATTGGCTTATCTCGTCTTCAGCCTTGCGCTCTTCATCTCTAAGCTTGCACTTGTAAAAATACAAATCCAAGTAGACTATTGTAACTGAAGAACTTACGAATTATGAATTCGCTTAGACAACTGAGTTCATGAGCGCTTATACTTGCGACCGGTAGGATTTGCAAAACAGTGTGCTTTTCGCGCGCTGCACTAAAACAGGCCGACTAGTTTAACCATAACCATAAGTTTTATTGCTTCACGTATGACAGATTGACAAAACAATCGAGAGCAGAGATATTGGTTGATCGAAAGCAAAGGGAATGGGAAAGATACCATAAAGGGACGAAAGTCCCGATGACAGGGTTGTATTGTATTGTAATTGACCACTTGTTATAGCGCCCCTACCAGATTGCCCACTCAGAGGCGCTCCCGACTACTGCGCGGACGATGAATCGGAGTTTCACGCCGAAGCGCATGAGCAATTGCGAGTGAAGGACTTGCCCAGGGTCCCTACGCGGCAGCTTTGAGGTGGATTCGAACCCGCAACCCTCCAGCTGCAAGGCACCGAACATACCCCTATACCACCGCGCCCCAGTTGTATTGTGTTGTGTTGTATTGTATTGTATTGTACTCCACGTTTATATTGCGACCGAGCCACCCGCAGTAAAGATCCGAGAAATTAATCTCTGATAAACCGACCGACCTGGAATCGAACCCGGGCCGCCGGCGTGGTGAGCGGGCTACCAACCCACTTGGCCACTTAGGATCTCTGAGAGCTTGCACTGTGTACCTTTGAAGGAAGGCATCTGGTTATGCATTATAATTTCCAAAAATAGTGGTAGGCTACTTAACTAGTTAACTATAATTAAGAACTGAACAAAGTGAATGTCTTTATCAAGCAATATCCACACACAATATGTACACACATGGAAGGTATATTTTCATTTAGATACTGCAACAAGTTTTGACTAGTAATGGTCATTATCGTTGTAGGAAATAAATTATTCCTCTTCAAGAGAAAACTCCTCAGAGTTCATGGAAACAAAACCAACATTGTTTGGCGACTTACACGCAGGAACTCTAACCTGATGTTGGCAATCAAAACTCTTGTTGGTTTTGACTCAATGTGTGTAAGACCGTTGTGACTTTTACAATTTTCTGACTATTATTTGCTTGGGCAGAAATTGCTGCTCTTAATAAAATTTGCCACCATTTAGGCTACCGAGTACTTCTCACAGGTGATTCTAAGGCACTACAGTTAGTTATAGATAATGCCAGCCACTTAAGAACCTATCCACGAGCATATTCTAATAGCACACCCAGAAGATGACTATTCATATTTCATAATGACAGGCGCATGATTTGTGCTATTAATAATTCAATAGGTTTGTTTCTAATGCTTACTAAGCACTTACCTTTTGTTCAGCGACAGGTAAGCCTATGGCTTCACCGATGAATTTGTAAATTTGTCGATTCTCAATATTATCCAGAATCTGTATTGCTTGTTGAATACCGGAAGGCTGACTAGCAGTTGAGCTTTCCCCTTTGTTGCCTTGTTCATTGCAGGGTTGGTCCATGTAACGAATAAGATCGAATATGTTATCCGTCAGCTGGCAGTATGCATCCGGATCGCGGATGTAGTCTGAAATCTTTTTTACCTCCCTAGATTTATTAGCACAACATATAAGATCTATCACAAATCTATACATCTCAAATCATCAGCATTTTTGATGTAACTAATGTGTGAGCATTGCAGATAATTGCAAAATTCAACATTTGCCCACGATCGATAATCGGATTTGTAGATTTCGCGAATGTAATAAGCGCTTAAAATAATAACCAAATAAAATGAAAGTATTGAACAACGCAGGCCTATGAGTTATGCAAATTATCTCTGATTACCGGTCATGCGATTTTTAGGCTATAGCATTCGTTATCGTAACATTGTTAACCATAACCATAAATGTTACTTTGCTTCTTGTAGTACAAAATAACATAGGTTAAGTTCAAGACATTCGTTGATTGACAGGAAGCAACGGGAGAGAGACCCTGAAGGGACCATGCACATAGAAATGATAGCAACTGGCTATCTAATATAATTACCAAGAGTATAATGGTCTTAACTAGTTAACTAAAAATCAAAATATAAAACACATAGTGTACCGGTATGCACAAGCACAATAGAGGTCAATATGCACTCAATATATGCCCATAATACATGCTTACTAGGTAGGGAGTAAGAAAGGAAATAGGGGAAGAGTCAGGGATCAACAGCTAGTAAGTGATCGCGGAGTTTCCGTTAAAATATAGGGATACAAGGAGAATTACCAACGTCTACGGGAGGATTATGCATTTATTTAAACATGAACTTTGATGTCTGCTGTAGGCCTATTCTAATATGTTCAATATGCCATCAGTGGTGAAGGTCTTGGCTGAAGTACCACCTATAGGGCGCTACGCGAGGTGGACAGGCTCAGCAGGAACCCTGAAAAGCTGGCAAACGTGGGCGGCATCGCCGCCTCTGATACCACAAGATAGTGGATATCAGAGCCAGTCCTAAGCCTGAAACTCTCTTTAAGGGAGAAGTGCGAAGGTCGAACGGATGGGTGCAGATACTCCGTTCGTAAAGAAAAAGTACGTATGAAATCCAATGCAAACATTGGACTCCAACGGACCTCGGCCCACGGATCTGATGCAAGCGTTGGACACCTACGGGCCTTCGGCCCATGGATCCTCATGATGATAATGATGACGGGAGGATTATTCCAGGCCTTCGTACCGGCACTTTGAATCGAGAATTTCCGTGTGTTGGTTCTAGTTGCAACTCCTCTATAATTAGCGGATGATCTAACGTTATAGGGATTTGATTGAGATATCAAGCTAAACAAATCCGCAAAGCCTCAGGAAAACGATTATGCATTTATTTAAACATGAACTCTGATGTCTGCTGTAGGCCTATTCTAATATGTTCAATTTGTAGAATATTCAATTTATGTAACATTGATTGACTTTATTTACCCAAAATCATTCTGGCCGCGCTTTTTGTAATGAAGTTAACATACCCAGACGAGATTCATAATTTGAGGTCCAGACTACATGACAATGTGAAAGATTTGGGTGATATAGACTTAGTCTAATTCGGGTCTGTAGTAGGTAGACAATGCGGGCCAAAACGTCCTTTTTTTGCAACTTTTTAAGAAATGTTTTCGATATGCACTTTCTATGTTAAAAATTGGTCCACATATACTCCCAGGAATTTGACCAAATTTACCAGTCTTATAAGATTACATTGTATTCTCCATATGAATTGCTTCTTTTACTTCTGGAATATGATTACGATGTGAGCAGAATAATACGTAATTGGTTTTATCGTAATTGGTTATGGTTATGGTTATTCGCGTTCAGGGATAACTAATTAACACTGAACCTATTGATCACATTCCTAACTTCTTGATTCATTAGTTGAACAAGTTTTTCATATGATTTTTGAGAAGTAAAGCTGTTGGTATTGTCGGCGAAAAGTACAAAACGCAAAATAGGGGAAACATTTTGTAGGTCATTCATAAAAAGTAAGAAAAGAAGGGGTATAAGAATTAATCATTGTGATACTCCAAATTTGATTATTTAGATAAAGAGCCATTATACAAGACTTGTTGCTTTCTATTATCAAGATAATTCCTACATCAATCCAGTGCAATTCCTCGCTCGACAATATTTTGCAATTTGTTAATCAGTATGTCGTGATAAACTGTATCAAACGCTTTTGCAATGTCGATAAATATAGGCCTACCTAATCAAATTCACCACGATCAATAACAGATTAGGCCCTATATGTTGTCCTGAATATTTAAGAGTGACATTGACATTGAGTGTCCAGGTTGAAACCGAGTTGTGAATTATGTTAACTGTTCCTTTTATTACATTACACTGCATTTCTGGGTATCTCAATTGTTAGATAGTATATTGAAACTCGTGAAGTGTTTTGGTCAAATTCCACTTGCTTCAGGCGGTATTTCAATCAGTCCAATTGAAAGACATTTAATATATAGTCATTGGGATCTGTTACTGCAATTCAGTTCCTTTAATGTATACCATAGATTTCAAGAATGCTTCATACAATCAGCGAAATATTTAGAAACTTTCAAACATTGGTCCGCTCACTCATTTGTTCCTTTAATCTTGAAATGCTCATTCACCTTTTCTAATGCCTCCATATACCTGAAATAAAATTTTCATTTGTAATATAATTATTTGGCTTCAACTTATTCAATACAGCGCATTTTGAATAATAACGTAAGCATTTTCTGGTTTGATAATTAACTGCTGTATCTGTTTTTATGTTCAAGAGATGCATTCGTTGTCAAACACAAGCTTATAGTTCGAAAGGAGCAGGAATAAGCTTACATTTAATATACAGCCTATACCATGGAGTACTACAATAAAATATAAAACTCAGCAGATCTATGGTTCACTGGATATTCGTTATAAGACGCTTCAACTTTACGCGAATATTGATATGACGCAGTCAAGACATGGATCCCAAAATTATTGCATCCATAGATTCAGAAAATAACCTCGTTGTAACACCGTCTCGTTGTAAGGCGGCTCTTGTTATGGTTTCCACTCATTACGCGGTTCGCTATATCAAATCAAAGTCCGCAATTGCCAAAGTCCTCTGTTCAATCGTGTGCCAGGTCAAAATCCGGGGAGGTCAAGCCGAGGAGACAGCATGGTGCTACGGTGATAATCGGGGATGATGGTGGTCGTGTGGTGGCGCAGGAGTAGAATCAGGATAGGATATCTTGAAGAGTTCGGTCTTCAGTCGTGAGTGGAAAGCAGAAATTTGAAATGGAGAGTGCAAGCGGAGGAAAGGTTGAGTTAAGAGGCGAGATAGAAGGATGAGCATCATGAGCAAACTGGCGCAAGTCTTTTAGGAGTCCGTTCCAAAGAGCTGGTGCAGCATAGACTAAGTAACGGTTGCAGATTTCAGAGAGGATGAGACTGGAGGCCGAGATAGTGAAAGGTATGATGATGAGCAAGTAGACCCGGGCAGTTGAACGGTGAATAGCTGGCGAATGTAAGAGGGTTTAGACGTTTGAAGGGCGTTGTAGGTAAGAGATACAATTTTGTAATTGATGCTCTGGGGGACTTTTAGTCAATGAAGTGATTTGAGAACAGTGGTTATGTGGTTGTGTTTGGGAGTTTTGATGACTGCGCGGGCGAAAGTATTATGAACTGTTTGCAGGCATTTCATTTGAGAAGAGTCGATGTTGTAAAAAGAGTGGGCTACAGTTTGGAATGAACAGTTGTAAGTTGAAATGGCTATCGTGCACGCGGTCTTGTAGTCAAGTCGACCGTGGGCGCAATCGTCGACGGTCACGAATGTGTATATAGCAGGTGCGAGATAGCTGGGTGATGTGGTCGATGAAGGCAAAATTGCGAACGAGAGATGAGTATAGGTTCGGGAGTAGTGAGATCTGTTGGACAAAATAATGTCGGGAGGAGAGGCTAGTTTGTTTAATTGATCGCGGAGGCCAGTAATGAGGAATTCTGCTTTGAAGGGTTAAGGGTTATATAGTGGTCATCCAGGCTGAAATCTGGGTGATGGTGTTGCGTAAGTGATTTAGCGCATCCGGAAGGGAGTGAGGGGAGAAAGATTATGAAGAGTTATGCGTCGGCGGCATAGAGGTAGCAGAGTACGAGGGAATGAGTTTGCTGAGTGGGGAGGTGTAAAGAATGAACAGCAGAGGACAAGGAATAGAACCTTCAGGCAAACCGTAGGTGAGGGACTGAGAGTGTACGGATTATAGATGCGAGACCAGCGGCATTGACAGTGAAAGAGCGTCAGGAAAGGTATGAGATATAAACCATTAGATGGTGTTAGACTGTAAGTTTACCTAATATTAAAACTAGCACGTAAGTTGTTATAATTTTGTAACTTAATAAAATTTCACTTTTTTCATATGCAATTTTTCATTTCTTAGCCTGTCAGCGCTGTACGCACTTGCGTAAGTGCGTAACGCTAGCGGCGCCCCAGCCCTCAGATATAGCTGTTTTTATATCAATTGTGTTTGAAACAATAAACAAAACTGTTTACAAATGGCGGGAAGAACGTGAGTTTTGCAATGCCGTCATAAATAAGTAAGGTTTATATAAGATAAACACTAGAAAAATAGGCATTTGCAGTAATAGTTTAATGGGTCAAAAATGACCCCAATCCGTCCTTCTAGGTATTCGCTGTTCTAACTCCTATACCTGACCAGCTATTAATAAGATTTTCTTCTATGCCTTTGCGACCACAATGCCATAGATATCATAAAATATTTTACTTTAATGTTTACTGGGTGCTACATGGCACGCTCGCAAAAATGACCCATGCCGTCCTTCTAGTGTTAAAATAATTACTGTTGCATACTATATGCAGGATAAGGTGGAAAGCATGTACTTAATACATACTTCTGACCTTGCCTCGCTTCTTGCTTCCTATGCCGTTATGTCCCACCTAGATGTCCAGGCCTACTTGCACGCTCTGTCTCGCTCTTGCCTATAATAATTATAGACAGGAGCGTGGCAGAGCAGTGCAAGTAGGCCTAAATATTATTCGCGAGCTCTGTTGCTCTGTACTAAGTGCTATAGGGGCTCTAGATCCCTCCGCTTACAAGATCCCCTACGTGTCCATTTTCCCCCTACCTCCACTATACAGAATCGCGCTTTCTCGTTGGTGGGTTTCTCGACCTGGAATGGCCTCCATTTGGAGGTTCGCCTCTTTTCCAGAACCTTATCTCCATGTTCTTTTCTCGCCTTAAGACTATTCTGTTTGGCCGTGCTGGAGTTGGGAGCGCCTCTGAGTAGTTTCCATGAAGGGGCGTTCTATAAATGTTCCATATGAATGAATGAATTCTTGACTAAAGTTTCCAAGGACATTTATCCCTATGATATATAACCAAGGCAGAGGAGGGGACAAACCCAACTCCGCAACGTGAGCACAGGAAAGAGCCTACCTCGACTCACCCCAGTGAGGTCTTCTGGATGGATAGACCGTAACCGGCTGCCGGCTAACCTGTCTTTACTATCTTGTCCCCATAGCTTAGCATAATTATATCATTGTCTCTGTACAGTGTTTTGTTGACATGGTGGCGTCGCTAAACAAACGCTGCCAATCTGATGAGGCAGATATGCACCAATCATCATCGATATGACGGCGTCGTAAAATAAACGAGTTAGTATGCCCAGGAGACGAGTACATGGGAACTGGACAGACGCTGGATTGTTGATTTGCTAATATTTATTTGATTTCAAGGCTAAACTGTGGAATTAATAATTTATCGCCTCGAATTAGAAGAAACCTGTTTCGTATTGCTTTTGTCTTTGTAAAGTAGGAGCAACAACTTGACACACAACAGCGAAACACTGTTCATTACTAGAATAGGGAGATAGTCCTATAGAATAATACGTACTGAACGTTTCTGCAGGATAGCCTACATGTACAGTGTATGTGATCTCTTTAAACTGGATCAGCGGCGCCGCCAGGATTTTAATTGTGTACGCACAATAGGCAGGAGAGCACACGTAGGCCGGGGCCCGGGGAAGAAAGTATGCGGGGGTAGGATGAACGAGCGCCGATAGGGGAGGGGTTTGGAGAGGGGATGTGCCTCCTCCCCACTTGAAACTTTTTTAATTTCCACACTGTAATGGTAGCATTTTGAGCAGTCATCTGAAAAAATTGCTCTATAATTTTAGTGCTGGTAGGAACCAGCTGTCACTCTTAGGCGTCGTAGCTAAGATGTAGTTTGAGTCGTGTTTGAGTTTGACTGCGGACAATAATAGCAAACCAGACATTTATTGAAATTAATATAAAAACTAGAAAATACGTTCAATTTAATTTTCAAGAACGCCATAAGCCTTTAAGTAAGCATACTGCTGACCAGACACAATTAGCAGAAATAGTTTGCAGATGGTACACAAACCAAGAAGGATTCAACTACCGAATCGTGAAGCCACGTGGTAATGATGTAGTTTTACTAAATGTAAATCTTCGAAAATTTCTCAGCGCCCACAAAAGTCACGTCAGGGAGACTAGCCTATAGTTATCGGAACTACATGTATATCAAATCAAGTCGGCAATTGCCAGAGTCCTCTGTTCAATCCGGTGCCAGGTCAAAATCCGGGGAGGTCAAGCCGAGGATACAGCATGGTGCTACGGTGGTAATCGGGGATGATGGTGGTCGTGTGGTGGCGCAGGAGTAGAATCAGGATAGGATATCTTGAAGAGTTCGGTCTTCAGTCGTGAGTGGAAAGCAGAAATGGAGAGTGCAAGCGGAGGAAAGGTTGAGTTAAGAGGCGAGATAGAAGGATGAGCAAACTGGCGCAGGTCTTTTAGGAGTCCGTTCCAAAGAGTTGGTGCAGCATAGACTAAGGAACGATTTCAGAGAGGATGAGACTGGAGGCCGAGATAGTGAAAGGTATGATGAGCAAGTATAGACCCGGGCAGTTGGACGGTGAATAGCTGGCGAATGTAAGAGGGTTTATACGTTTGAAGGGCGTTGTAGGTAAGAGATACAATTTTGTAATTGATGCTCTGAGGGACCTTTAGCCAATGAAGTGATTTGAGAACAGAGGTTATAGTGGTGGTGTTTGGGCAAACGAAAGAAAAGACTAAGTCTTAGTAACAGTCACTTCTATAGCGCCATTCTTTATTAGTAAAAGAAGTCAAAGGTACGGCTTTAAGCAGTCCAATCGTACAACTTAGCTACAAACAAGTCTCCATTTATAGACGAGCATATACAATTCGTATACGCTGTATATACATATATCCTATATCCACATATACATACAGTCATACATATATATATATATAATATATTATGTATCATTTGCATTTATGTATCATTTGTATCTTCATATCAAAAGCCAAGAACCGTTTGTATGTCTCTGGAAAAGTTTCCATTATAATGCTTGATGCAAAGTTTTTATCATTCGTAATAAAAAATTCGACATTTCTAAAGCGCTACTCTTAAGTAACAGCAGACCACTAGCTTACTTACGAGTGCTGCGTCAAGTCAAGGAGGTTGTTCAGAGCAGGTCAAGAGAAGTTCCAAGTTCGATTGCCATAGAGACCAGAGACAGAAGGCAACTGGAGACCTTGGATGAAGCCGAAGAACCAGGCAAGCAGCTGCAGACAAAACTGATTGTCTAGTCCTGTCTTTTTGTCCTGTTTGTCCTGTCTTTTCTAGTCCTACCTTGTCTTGTTTTGTCCTGTCCTGTCCTATCTTGCCTTGTCTTGTCCTGTCTTATCCTCTATCCGAGGACTGTCGTACCACGGACAATTTTGTTCCAACCACTTCTCTTGCTTGTCTCTATGAATAGAAGATGTTCCAGTCCACGAGTTTACGTTATCAATCCATTCCATTTTTGGTCTTCCTTCAGCTCTTAATCCAGGAGCTGTGCCTTGGATAACTCCATTCTCCAGACGATCTCCACTTTTTCACAGCTTTCTCTGCTTGATTCATCTGACTAGACTCCT